>NW_004624736.1:5496033-5517692 GCF_000247695.1 Heterocephalus glaber
TTCCCAGATCCTCTTTTGTTGCCAGTTCAGAGAGTCCAGGTGGTTGAGTATCAGAGTGTTCCATCTCGTTTCCCTTTGGGGTTGCTGTAGGTGATCCAGAAGTCTGTTTTTGAGGCTTGTTTATGTGTTTTCTCATTTCCACGGGGGGTGGGGGTGCTTCTGGTGCCATGCACTTCACCTTCTCTGCCCTAGGAGCTTGGGATGGCAGCGGGGGAGCTTTCTTCTGGGTGCTGGGACTGGCTGAGCTTCACTGCTCTAGGAGCCTGGGATGGAGGCGAGGAGCTTCCTTCCGGGTGCTGGGACTAGCCCCAAAATGCAGTTTTACAGTAGGTTTGTGGTCAGATAATAAAGGCATATCCAAACACGTAAAAATAGGCATTGTGCAGCTACTGCAACAAAAACACCTTTTTTGCTAGTATTATGCACATATATTTATTCAGTGATTGACCCTAAATACCCAAGCAATTCTGGTCCCATGATGTACATGCTTCCCCCTCCCCGCCAGGCACATCAGCACAGCCATCACAAAAGCTAGGCAGCCTAGAGATGACCATGGTCAGAAATAACAATTAGGGCCAGAGATTTAGCTCAGTGGTTCCACTGCCTGCCTCACAAGCCCAAGAATCCAAGTTCGATCCCTGGTACAAAAAAAAAAAAAGAAAGAAAGAACAATTAAATCAAAACTAACCATAAAAGCACAAGTGGGCCTGGGGATTTAGCTCAGTGGTTTCGCCACCTGCTGCACAACTGGAAGGACCTGAGGTCGATCCCTGGTACCAAAAAAAAAAAAAAGCACAAGTGAATTCTGAAGACGGGGTCAGCTCTCTCACAGGGTATGATATTTATGTGTTTATATAAAAACTATGCTCTTTCTTACAGGTCACAAAGTAAGCACTCTAATAAAATTATTCTCTAAAACACTCATGTTCACAGGACCACCTGGGCTGGGGATTCAGCTCAGTGGCACTGTGCCTGCCTCAAAAGTGTAAGGTCCTGAGTTTGATCCCTGGTACAAAAACAAAACAAAACAAATACCAGCACCTGCTGCCACATTATCTTAATCATCTAACAGAATATGGATAGAGAACAGAAACCACTTTTTATTCTTTTCTTCTATGTTTAAGCAAAGTAGTAGTAGATTTCCTTGGTTTTCAATGCTGAGTACAGATCAAAGCTCACCAGCTTAGAGAGTTATTCTTCCTGCCTGTTTGATAATAGTGTGTCTCATTAAAATGAATAAATTTTATATTTAGGAATAAATATTATCTCAGATGAGAGAAGCATAAAGACTAGATCATTATGAATTTTTTTCTTTGCTCTCTCATCACTATGCTTGCTCTCACGATGACAGAATGGTCCAACTTTGGTTTAACATGTCCACAAGCCAAATCCTCCAATTACATACAGTCTTAAAATGAACTTCCTCAGAGGAGCAAGAGTCCATCTCAAGTGACTTGAATCAAAAAAATTTGGGAGCTGGGAGTATAGCTCAGTGGTTGAGCACTTGCCTAGCATATACTAGGCCCTGAGTTCAATCCCCTGTGTTGCACTACACACACAAATTTTTAGACTTAAAGACAGACAGATGCACACACACACACACACGGAATGGATAATCAACCTGTTTAAAAGGAGATAGTTCTATAGTCCAATAGTCCCCCCTTTCTGGTAAAGAATCAGACCCCCCCAATTCCCCAGTAGATGCTTGAAACTATGGTTACTATCAAACATCAAAGACTACATTTATGATGATTTTTTCTACATATACCTATGATAAAATTTAGTTTATAAGTTACACACTAAAATAGAACTAAAATGCTAAAATAATTTTAGTACAATATATTTAAAAAATGATAAAATAGAGCAATTACAGCAACATAATGTAATAAAATTATGTGAGTTTGGTCCCTCTCATCTCTCTCTTTCTCTAATATCTTATCATACTATGCACAGACTTCTTTTTTTTTTTTTGGTACCAGGAATCGAACTCGGGTCCTTGTGCTTGTGCAGCAGGCAGCGAAACCACTGAGCTAAATCCCCGGCCCACACAGACTTCTTTTTGTGAGGTGACCCAATGCCTATGTGATGAGATGAAGCAAGGTGAATGAATGAGGTAGCACAGTGATGTAGGATTAGGCTACACGTAAGGGTTATTTGAACACAAGCACTGCAATACTGTAACAGTCACATAATGAGGATGGCTACTAAGTGACTAATGGCAAAGTACCATATACAATGTGGATATCCAGGAAAAAGGGATGATTCATATCCCAGGTGGGACAGAGTGGAAAGGCATGAGATTTTATCACACCCTTCAGAGTAACATGCACTTTACAACTATGAATAGTTTTTTTCTGGAATTTTATATTCAATAATTTTGGACAACTTCTTGTTGACTGATGTAATGGAAACTGTGGAAAGAAAAACTTCTGGTGAGGATGGTCTACTGTAAGTACATATTGCCACTTGAGGATACTTGTTAAGAGAACATACCTTTCAGGGAAAATGATTAAGTGAATTATTAACGATCTGCTTAATGGAATGGTACGCATTTTTTGCTTGTTTTTATGTTGTTGTTGTTGTTGTTTTGTTTTGTTTTGTTTTGTTTTTTAAGACAAGGTTTTGCTGGCCCTGAACTCACTACTATGTAGCTCAGGCTGGCCTCGAACTTGCAGTGATCCTCCTGCCTCAGCTTCCTGAGTGCTGGGATTACAGGTGTGTGCCACCACACCTGGCTGTACTGATTTTAAATGATGGGTTTGAACTCTATGTAATGACATAAGGAAAGTACATTAACAACATCAAGGTGAAAAAAAGCAGAATGATGTGTTCTTACACATTGATACAGCATAAAGTCCCATGTTATTCCTTTGGTCTGTGTGTTGCAGGTCTCAGGCACATTCTCTCCCTCCCTTCTGGCTCCTCACTCTGCTCCAGCCACCTCTTTCAGGACCTCTTTCAGTTACTTACATATCCAGCTTCTCTGTACTTCAGGGCCTTTGCATGAGCTCTTCCCTCTGCCAGTGAGGGGGTACTATTAGACTATAGAACTATCTCCTTTTTTTTTATATAGATTTTAAATTACAAGCTTGATTTGATACCCTCAAATACAGTTCTTTTTTTATTTTTTTATTTTTATTTTTCAAATACAGTTCTTAAGGAAGATTAGTTACAAACACTTGTCAGTACTTTCAAGTGAGAAGAAATTATATTTTGGTAAAATTGGATGAATATTTTTATGTGTGGGATAACAATCCTTTAATCACCAGGTGGAATTACTCCAATTCATGCAATAAATGACTATTACATTTTAAAAAGTTGTACTAAATGTTCTAGGTAAGATTTCATGCCTATTTTAAGTCAAGGCATCACTGTGTTCACATCACCATGGCCGGATGTGGTGTGGAGAACTATCTCTTTTTAAACAGGATGATCATCGGTTCCGTGTGTGTGTGTGTCTGTGTGTGTGTGTTTATCTTTAAGTCTAAAAATTTGTGTGTATAGTACAGTACAGGGGATTGAACTCAGGGCCTAGTATATGCTAGGTAAGTGCTCAATCACTGAGCTATACTCCCAGCTCCCAAATTTTTTTGATTCAAGTCACTTGAGATGGACTCTTGCTCCTCTGAGGAAGTTCATTTTAAGACTGTATGTAATTGGAGGATTTGGCTTGTGGACATGTTAAACCAAAGTTGGACCATTCTGTCATCGTGAGAGCAAGCATAGTGATGAGAGAGCAAAGAAAAAAATTCATAATGATCTAGTCTTTATGCTTCTCTCATCTGAGATTATATTTATTCATAAATATAAAATCTGTTCATTTTAATGAGGAACACTATTGTCAAACAGGCAGGAAGAATAACTCTCTAAGCTGGTGAGCTTTGATCTGTACTCAGCATTGAAAACCAAGGAATGCTGTTCCCCCTCCCTTCACATGCTAGCTCCTTCCCAGAGATTTATATCGAAGTCAATATCACATCCTCTTGAGGCTTTCTTTGAGAACCTGATCTAAAAAAGAGAACTAATGCCTCCTTATCGCCTGGTTTAATTTTCTCCACAGTAGCAGTGAATGGCTGGAATTATCTTCATTTCATTCATTCATTTGTTTTATGATAATTAAGAGCTTTGCTTATCATTTACTATTAGATCTCCAGATCCCAGAATAAAAGTTAGTCAGTTAATAGCTGTTCTGAGGCACACATGGTGGCACATGCATGGAATCCCAGAACAAGAGGCTGAAACATGAGGATCACCTAAGCCTACAAGTTCAAAATCAACCTGGGTAACATAGTGAGACCTTATCTCTTAAAAAAAAAATCTATTCTATGAATGAATGAAAATGTGCACAAGGAAGGAAATATATCAAATTGCCAGAACTTTCTGCATGAGTATGAAAAGGATAGGCCTATTGTATATCCCAAATTATGACAAATTCACAATTTGATCCTTATAGATTCCCAAAGAAAGAACACTTGAAATTTTAGATTTGAAGATACATTAATCATATTAATTCAGGAGTATTCTATTTTCATCTTTCTTTTAGAAAACAATATAATGAGAACTGGATTTAGACAGTTCTCCTCCATGTTGCCAACAAATCTTTCTAAAAACATCATGGTGATATGATCTGATTGTCCCCCAAATTCATGTGCTGAAACAATCACCAATGTGACAATATTAAGAGGTGACATTTTGGGGAGGTCATGTATTTGAATGTTGAATGAGTCTTCTGATACATTTTTTTTTCCTGGTTGTATAGTTAAATAAGACAGAGGATGTGAAAAGGAATGAAAAGTCAAGGAAGAAGAGAAAAAAAAAATCCCCAAATCCAGGAAAAAGTCATTGATAGATGGAACACCTCCAAAAAAATTGGCCTATTTATGCCACCTACTGGATTCTTGTGGCACTGCTTCCTCCTGCCCTCATTTCTAGAGTTGATTCTTGACCTCTTAACAATCCACAAATTGTCATCTTTTTAATCTTCAACTGGACTTTCTTCCTTCCTAAAAGGTCCAGAACTGTTAACTGAAGCTGGCTGGGTATGAGTTCTAGTTTAATTAGTAAAAAGGATCTTCTGCCAATCAACTCATTCCGCAAGATCTCACTCAAACTCCTGCTCTGTAAAGCCCTTATCTGACCCACCCAGGTGCAGAGCCAGCCTCTCCTTTTGTGAGTTTGTCTTGGTTGACAGCGTATCACACCTTGAATTGTGAGGGCTGGTGTGCCTGTCCCTTCCCGAGCATGTAAGTACCCGGACGCACACTGCTTCCCGCCACCTGCTATCCTGGAGTGTCTTAAGAACAGTACACATTTACCTAGAACTTATTCAAGTGCTAGCACTCATCTGATCCTCACCCCCACCATATGAATAAGTATTATTATCCCTATCACATAGATAAGGAAACCAAGGAAGAGAGGGTTGTGTCAATTAATCAAGGACATCAAGGTAATAAGTTGCAGTCTAATGTCCTGTCTTAGTTACTTGGACACAATACCCAACAACCACAATTTAAATTTATTTTGGCTCAATGTGTAAAGGTTTCAGTCCATAGACAGCAGGCTCCAAGGCAGGGCAGCATGGCAGAGGAGCATGGCAGAGAATAAAGAGCTTATGGCAAGGCAGGAAGGCAGCAGAGAGGGGGAGGAGGGATGAATATCCTTCTAGACCATGCCTACAGTGACCCATCTCTTCCCATCAGGCTTCACCTCCCAATATCACACCCAACTATAAACTCATCAGTTTACTAATCCACTGATGAATAATGCACTCTCATGATCAAATCACCTCCCTAAAGCCCCACCTATGAGTCTTGGGGCTTTGGGAAAACATCTAGATATAAACCACAATATTCCACCCCTGACCCCCAAGACTCATGCACATCTCTTTATGCAAAATGCAAATGAATTCCATCTCTAAGAATTGTCAAGGTCCTAACAGTTTCAGCATTACTGACAAGTACAAGTCCTGTCTCCCCTGATATTTAAGACGAACTCTTAGCTGTGAGTCCGTGTAAAAATGAAAAGAAACTTAAATACTTCCATTACACAATGGCATAAGGATAAACATTCCCACTCGAAAAGGGAGAGATAGGGGGATAGAAAAGAAAGGGTCCAAAGCAAGACTGAAACCCAGCACAACCCACATGAAATCCTATCGTTCTACCTCCAACACCCAGAGCAATCTGCAGCAAGATGTGAACTCCTAAGGGTTTCAGTAGTCCCACCCCTATGACACTGCTGGTAGTCCTCACGGTTTCTCTCTTAAGCCAGTTTTGTTTACTCCTTGCAGCCTTTTCCTCAGAGTTTCCATATTCTTGGCTTTTCCAACATCCTTGGGTCTCCACTGCACTGGCTTCACCCACACAGCTTCACACACAGCTCTCTCAGGGCCACACTGCCTGGCCTCCCAGGCCTTCTTCTGAAATCTGAGTGGAAGCCTTCCTGACTCCACAACTCTTATATTCTCCACGTACCTAAAATCAGCACCATGTGCATGACTGTGAGTTGGAGAAGTAGCTGAGTCCTTTTGCTTTTTTTTTTTGGTACTGGGGATCGAACTCAGGACCTTGCACTTGCGAGGCAGGTGCAGTGCCTCTGAGCTAAATCCCCTGCCCCAGTCCTTTTGCATCTTGCTGGTGGTTGCAAAGGCCTTAGAGTGCCTGGGTGGCTGAGCACAGTGAACTGAATTCTGGGCAATCAAGTCACATTCCCTACGATGCCACCATTCTGGAACTTGGTACTCTGGGGCTCTCTTCTCAAAGCAGTCTTTCACCTTTGCTATTTTGAGCCTGCAAAGGGAGGTGTCCTGCTGGTTCTTGTGATGCCTTTGGGCCATCTTTTCTATTCTCCTGTTTCAAAGTACTTGGGTTTTAAATGTTAATCTTTTCAACAACCAAGTTCTTCTCTGCTCCATCTTTGCAGGCTGCAACTTTACTGGAGCTTTCTTTCTGGCCAAACTCAAAACTTTTAAAATCATTCTGCTGGGCCATTTGCTCTTGATTCTCAAGGCAGAGCTAGCTAAATGCTCTCAAAAGTAGCCAGGCCACTGCCTCAGCATTAGATTGCCTTGAAATTTCTTCTAGCAGATTACTTAGTCCACTACCCTTAATCTCAGTCTCCCACAAATTCTCTGGACATGAGGAAAATGTAGACCAATTTTCTGCCACAGCGTAACACACATGGCCTGGAGTCCAACTGCTAGTGGAGTCCTTCTTCCCAACCAAAACCTTTTGAGTCTGGTCTTTTCCAGCTACATTCCAGTCAATATTCTGGTCCTCTGAGCTCTGACCAGAGTCCTTCATCAAGCTTAGCTCACAGCATTCTAGGGCTGCTTCTCTAGCCAGCATCTCTAAACCTTTTCAAACTTCTCCTGCAAGCCAGTTCCAAAGGCTTCTGAACTACATGGCCATGTAGCATCTCAGCAACAGCCCCACTTCTGGTACCAAAATCTGTATTAGTCAGTGTTTACTAGAGGAACAGATTTTATATAATATCATATATATATTACATATACATTTTGTAATATATATAGAGAGAGAGAGAGAAAGAGAGAGAGAGAGAGAGACGTGTGTAGAATACAAAAGGCTTGTCTACATGCTGGAGACTCAAAGGATCCAATCAAAAGTCGAAGGCCTGGAGCTCACTGCAGAGTCTTGTATGAGTCTGTATCAAGAAGCTGAAGGATCTGTGCTGAAAGGTTGAAGACTGTACACAGGAAGCCTGGAGATGGACATGCAAAGGAAATGGTGAGGACTGGAGCTCCTCTGAAGAAACAAAATAGACTTCCTTTTGCCTTCCCTTTTTATTTCATCCAGGCTATAAGCCTATTGGTTGGTGCTTTCATACCTAGAGTGAATCTTCCTTCTTCAGTAAGTCCATCATTCAGACACACTCAGAACTATGCTAAGCCAACCAACTGGCAGTTTCTTGCTCAAGTTGACATCACAGTTAACAATAATATGTCCAAACAGGCAATCCAGCTTTATAGCCTATATCTGCTGGTGCTATTCTACCGACCAATCAATGAAAACTCAGATATCTTGTATTCTTATTTATGAAGCTGACCCTGTGTTCACCTACCTGTCACATAAGGTCATTGTGCTTGGTATCTAGCACTGCTGCCCATGTCCCCTGCTCTGTCTTCTCCACTGTACTCTGTGTTCTGTGATTCCTCCATGGATACCATCAACAGGTCCCTTTGCCCTCTAACTTTAGTTAGGATGTGGACAGTGGGAGGTATCCTTGTGAGTGGGAAGAACAGGAACCCAAGGGCAAGGAAGAGAGATTTCTTTGCCTGGTTTTCTCTCTGTTGGGTGACAAAAGGTTGGTGCTAATCTCTGTTGAGGTCATTTTCTCTGCTAGGTGACTTCCAATGCTTCAGTCTCTCTCTTATGGTCCCATGACTATTCTTCCTCCTGTTCCTTCAGGTATAGGGGTGGGTAATAGCCCTAGGATGTGTCACCATCCCATATTGGTTTCTCTAACCCTCCTTATGGCTCTACAAATTATCCCTTTTTTAGCCCTTCAATGACTAGTGTTCCATTTTTTGAACACCCATTACAATGGAACATAATGAAATTTTTCTCTTCATATTCTTGTTCCTTGAAGTTTTCTAAGTAACATGAGTTTCATGCAAGAATTTTAAAAATTGTAATCTTCAGCATAAATAGGTTAAGTTCTCTGCCATTTCCACCTATGGGTGCCATCCACTCCCTGTGATTACCCTAATAAAGCCTCCAATATCTCACTCACCTGCTCAGAATTTTCTTACCTGCTGAAATCCCACCATTCAGCTTTTTGGGTTATGGTTATGTTCCTAGGTATTCTTTGATGAAAAGTGAATCCCAGATCAACAATAACAACTATCACATGGCTTTCCAACTCAGATCCAAAACAAATAAATTTTATAGTGAGAATCAGGGACAAAGGAGCTGGAAAGACTGGGTTGGAATTGAGTGGGTAGTGAATAAGAAATGAGATGCTCCCAAGGCCAAACTTTGTCTAAACACTGAAGATAATGCACACTAAGGCCATACTCTTAAGTGAAATAAATAGGACACACGTGTAAATACCAAATAGTTTCTCTGGTGTGAAAAACTAAAAAGTGTAAATAAGGATCAAAATGTATAATTGATAGCCGGGGATTTAGCTCAGTGGTTCCAGCACCTGCCTCGAAAGCGCAAGGTCCCGAGTTCAGTCCCCAGTACCAAAAAGAATGTATAATTGATAATGTGAAATAGGAAGAAAAGGTCTAAAAGAGTAGAGGAAGTAGGGGGGTAGGGGAAAGGAAAGAAGGGAAAAGAAAAAAATATGAGAAAAGGAAAAAATGGAAACAAAGTCTTTGCAAATAGGGAAGGGTAGAGAGGGTGAAGGGAGGCCAGGGGAATGGGGAAAAAATAAGAACCAAGATACTCATGTAAAGGTACAAGATCCCAATGATGAATGCAACTGTATTGTGTACCTAAAATGAACCAATAAACTTAATGGGGGAGAAAAAAGGAAGGGTGGAATGAGTGGCCCCTGTATTCATTTAAGAAAGGGATGGACTTACCCTCTACCATAAGAGTTACCCAGAGTTTGGCAACTGAGATGGTCTAGGGGGCCTCCAAGGCCTCAGGGCATCTTTAGTCTTTAGTGGGCAGGCCAAGAAGGTCTGGGAAGGAACCCAGTGGGAGTCTCTGGGGTTGTGGCCCAGAAGCAGCAGGGGCGGCTGCCAGCAGCGGTGGGTAATCAGACTTCCAGTGAGGACCCCTACCACAGGAAGGACATAGTTTGGAGGGAATCCAGGGCTGAAGGCATTCCCTAGCTCAGTGACTCTTCTGGCGGCATTTGAAGTATGGCCCCAATGTGAAGCAGTCAGAAGGGACTGTCTAGCGTGCAGTCTGAGGAGCTGATGGTCTCTCAGGACAAAAGGCTCGAGATAGGGCTTCAAAGCCCTCCAGGGAGGTTCACCCTATTCCTGGATCTTTGGCACCAAATGTGTTAGAGAGACAGAAAGGAAAGAGCCCACCTGGACAACACTGTGTGAGGAGAGAGGTAGTTTATTTACTCAGGCATAGCTGTATGGGTGGGCTGAGTCTGGAAAAGGGGAACTCAGCGTAGAGCAGGCAGAGAACAAAGAATTTGAAGGGAAGGGGCAGGACTATTGCCTTAGGGAACTGGGAGGCAGGTGGATAGAATGAGGTCACTCTTCTTGGGACACCTGGTGCCTTACCTTTGTTCTTCTTTGAGGTTTCCTATACTTCCACCACAGAAGCTTGATGGTGCCTAGGCCAGCGTGGCGCTGTGCTCCTGCCCATGTGTTTGCCACAGAGACAGTACATGCTCTGGCCCCATGTACAACTGCCTTACCCATCAGGTGTGACAGGTATTGGCTCGTCTGAAATTTGCAAGACAGGCTGGCAAGCTGGAGACTAAGGCAGGATTTCTATGTTACAGTCTTTAGGTAAAATCCTTCTGGAAATCTGTTTTTACCCTTAATGCCTTCAGCTGATGGGATGAGGCCCAGCTACATTATCAACAATAATCTACTTAAAGTAAATTGACTGGAAATGTTAATTACATCTCCAAAATATCTTCATAGCAACAAGTAGATCAACATTTGATCAAGTAACTGGGCACCACAGCCTAACCAAGTTGACACATGAGATTAACCATCACAATGACCATTTGGGTTCCATTTAGTACAATCCTTTAAAGACTATAACATAATGAAGCTGTAGGATCTCTGCATGTATTTTCTTTCTTTCTCTGTTCTTTAGGCTACAAATTCTCAACAAGAGATAAAAATTGTCTCTTAAACCAGGCACAGTGGCATATGTCTACAACCTCCACTAATTGGGAGGCCAAGGCAGGAGGATCACAAGTTTGAGGCCAGCCTAGACAACTTAGTAAGACCCTATTGCAAAATAAAAAACAAATAAAAAGGGCTGGGGAGGTAAGTCAATGGTAGAGCAGTTGCATAACATAAGTTCAATCCCTACTACCACCAAAAAATTTCTTATTTAGAGACCCATAAATCTTCGTACAGTGGTGTGTGGCCCTCCAAAGCCAAATCATTCCTAAAAAAAATCTTATTCTTTAGTATTTCTCACATTCGGAAGAGAGAAATTGATTGTATGTGTATGTTATACATTTTCTGTCAGAGTTTGATTTAAACAATTAGTTTAAACTAACATAAAGTATGTCTTCTCCTTAGAGAGTGTGTTCAACCTCTAGCACCACAAATAGGGAGGGAGCGAGAGAAAAAAAGAGGGAGAGAAGGACAGGGAGAAATCCCAACCCCCAGTGTGATGGTAATAGGAGATGAGGTCTTTGAGGGGTAACTGGCTCACAAGGACAGAGTTTTCATGAATGAGATTGATGTCCCTATAAAAAAAGACCCCAGAAGCCCCAGAGAGCCTTCTTTGTGCCATGAGAGAATATGAGGAGAAGTTGGCAATCTGCAACCTAGAAGAGGGCTCTCACTAGAACCTAACCATACTGGCACCCTGCTTAAGACTTCCATCCTCCAGAAGCACCTGAGAAATAAATGTTTCTCATTTAAGCCACCAAGTCTACAGTAATTTGTTATAGCAACCCGAACAGATTAATATAGAGTAAAACTGAACAAACAAAATAACACAAAACAGAAAATGAACAAGAAATAGGTCCTTTCACAGACCTATTTAAACTATCTCCAGTAACACAAGGAAAAGCACAACAGTATTTTTCATTGACTAAGGTTGGTTTTCAACTCTACTTGCTGTTCTATCTTTAATTATATGAATGATGCTAGAGTTAGCATTAATGTTCTTTCATTTAGCCAATCTTTTAAAAAATGTGGCCATTAAGTTGCAGTAACTCAATATTAAAAGTAATTTCCACAGAAATTTGTTCTTTTGTCAATAGCTGAAGCACTAACCCTGCATTACTCAATTTCTGACAGCAAAACCAGCACGCTCCTCAGCAGTATCTTAGTTCATTCTGCCCAGAAGAACCTCATTACAGCTCTGATGAAACAAGCTGTATTTATGATGATGACTTACAGTTTAATCTACAGCTAGGACCTCTTCCTCCTGATCCTCTGTCCTTTTCAAAATGCCATTTATTTTAAGAGACTGCTCGTTATTTTCAGTTGTTGTTCAGTGAGCTGCCAGATTGCTCCTTGAAACAAGACTACTCATGTCTAGGATCTATAAATGTTTCCTCATAAACACAAGCTACTTGAACAACCAAGCACAACCTCCAGAATGTGTGATCTGGGCAGGTGACTTGACAACTCAGAGCTTCAGTATCTTTAACCTGAAAGTGGGAATTATAATGCCAGCCTTTCCAACTCTGGAAAAACATTGGGTAAAACTCCCAGGAATCACAGAATGTAGGTGTTATGATTATGAAGCAACATCTCCAGGAGCTTCTTCAAGTAAGCTTAAGACTGACAAGAAACTACTTCCTCCAGCTGTTTTTTCTTCTAAATAGTTGGCCTGATTAACTGGGGTCTCGCTTATGGGTCTCTGCACATAATCACTTCCTCAGAGAAACTCTTTGGTATACCTTGATCCTTATTCCCTATCAGCTTCTACTTACAATATTTAACATCAGCCTCACAATCTATATATACAGTTAGCCCTCTACATCCTCAGGTTCCATATCCATGACTTCAACCAACTACAGATTGGGAGGAAAAAAACTGCACCTGATAGCCATAGGTACAGCTCAGTGGCAGAGCACTTGCTTAGAATGTAGATGGTCCTGGGTTGATCTCTAGCACTGAAAAAAAAAGTGCTTCTATACTGAACAAGTACAGACTTTTCCTTATCATTACTCCCTAAACAATATACCATCATAACTATATACATAAGATTTACATTGAATTAGGTATTATAAGCAATCTAGAGATGATTTAAAGTCTAAAGAAGGATATGTAGGATGCAGGTAGGTCATATGCCATTTTATATAAGGCATTTGGGTATCCGTAGATTTTGGTAGTAGTAAGAGGTTGTCCTGGAACCAAAGCTGGAGACACCAGGGATGATTATACCCATTTATTTCTAAGATTATATGTAGAATGTTTTTGCTCTTACAATTGAAGCTTCACAGAGCCAGGCCCTCAGACTGTGTCCACAGCTGTAGCACTGATGTTTGGCACAGGGCCTGGCACTTAGTAGGCAGTCAACAAATATACCCTGAATAAAAGAGTGGGCTACAAAATGACACTCATCAACAAGAAAGATAAAAAGGAAGCTTGTCTCCCTGAGCCTCAGCTTTGGGTACATGGGCAGGATGTAGAGAGGACATCTTACATGAGCATCTGTCATCATAAACCTAACCTCACAAATGTTTAAGGATGGAATTTACACTATCTGTGATGGCTGGAATTCCCATGAAGAGATATTATCATAAAGTTCTGGGTTGTTAGCACTCTCATAGATATCTGGTAGAAGCAGATGTAAATGATTTCTGGAGAAACATGCCCTTAACCATGGTGCTTTTCCCACAAATAACCCCTATAAACCATGACACTAGAAGCTCAAATTTTAAAATGCATGGAAAAAGATATGATGCTAGCCATCTTGGAGTTTACAATCATTTACAACGACCAGGCACACATGCACACTTTATGAAATGTCATACTGAAATTAATCTCACCAAGGACTTTGTAGAGGTAAAGCTTCATCCCAGAACGTATACTCTCAAAAGTAGAAATTTCAGGTACTACAGAAAGCTAGTGAGAAAATCTTCTGTACAGGCAAGACCTTTTCTATGCTCCTTCAGATCACATAAGCTTTGTTGATCCCACAGTGAGCTCCCAGTGAACAGCTAAGAATCAAGAGGCATATAGCCTGATAGAATTTTGGAACCAAATGTTTAAATACTACCCTCTATGGAATAAATGTATCACAGTGATTGAATATGGGCTCTAGATTCAGATTAACTGAGTTACGATCCTTACTTCATCACTTTCCTTATCATCTCAGTGCCTCCCTTTCCCCATCTCATAATACAGTGATGATAATAATAGTACTTACTTCCCAGGGCTGGTGTGATAGATTTATTCATCTAAAGAGTTCAGCCAAGTGCCAGTTCAATAAATGTTACATATTATTATTGTCATTATTAACTGGTTACCAGATCTAAATTATTTTTCACCTGCTATGCACTCAAATATTACCTCAAAAATAAAATAAGCACATAGAAATGTCGCCTTCTAAAGCAAGCACTTTCTCACTTTCCTATCTGTATATTGGGCAAAACCAAGTTTTCCCTTGAGTTAGGCAGAGTTCTATAGTACTCAAAACATACTGTAATCCATAATAGAAAAATGTGGGTAAATTGGACATGATAAAAATTCAAAACTTATACTACCAAGTCACCCTTAAGAAAATGAGAATACAACTCTCAAACTGGGCCAAAATATTTGTAAATCATGGGCTTAATAAAGAACTTTGTTCAATAAAAGAGCTCTTGAAGCTCAATAATAATATGAAGACAGACAACCTCATTTAAAAGTGGGCATAGGGGCACAGCCCAGTGATAGACCACTAACTACAGTTATCTCAGAAATCAACAAATCAAGTAGGTATAAAGATGTAGTGCATTTTAAAACAAAATGAGGTTGAAAACATATTTTTTGTATAAATGAAACTTTGAATCTTTCAGAGATAACAGAGTCTTTTTAAATAGCCATAGAACATGTTTCCAAATAGATCATGTTATTAAGTCATACAAAAAAGCCCAATAAAATCTAAATATTACAAGTTTTTGGAAAATAAAATTATATGTGTTTTGTTGCTGTCAAAAAGTCCACAGCAGGCCATGGATTTAGTTTAGTGGTTCCTGCTCCTGCCTTGCAAGCGCAAGGTCCCAAGTTTGATCTCCGGTAACAAACAAACAAAAAAAAAATTTTAAACATGCACACACACACACACACACACACACACACACACATGCAGAAAGTCTACAGCATTCACTTTGAAAATCTTCTGCCTGAAGTCGCCATTGTTTTGATTTGCCAAATAAATTTAGCACTTGTGTGTATGGTTACAATTACTTCCCATTTCTAAGAAATTACAATCCTAATACATTCCTTGCTTTCCCTTTCTTTAATTTTCTTAGATTCTATTTTGCCTCATCCTTGTTGAGTTAAAAAAAAAAAAAAGCTTAACTCTCATATTCCCTGGGCAATTCTACACCATTCCATGTGTTTACTTCTCTTACTTTTAAAATTTTTAATTAAATTTCCCCTAAGGTTTATTTTCCCAGGAACCAATTTTCAGATGCATCAGCACTAACTTTCACTCTGAGTTAGGTGTCTCCCTAGTGGCCCCTTGCTCCCTGCATTTTTCTCCTTAGAATCAGGGCTTTCCTAGCTAGTTCCTTTGTCCTTTGTCTCTGTTTTTTTCTTAAGTTTACTACATGGCAGGCACCTATGTTAAGCTCTAAGGAGTCAATGGAGAATAAAACACATGGGCTCTCCTAGGTCTTCCAGTGAAGCTTAAAAGTCCAGAGAGCCCATCTGCAGGTAGAAAAGTTGGAGTTGCAATTCCTAGCAAAAGGCAGGCAGGCAGGCAGGCTGGGAGGCAAAACTGGAGTTGAAGATATTAGGTGTTGCTTGTTTTTCCCCTTCTGGATTTCTTGAATGACACTCCCTCTTTCCAGGATTAATATGATCCTTTTCCAAGTTTTCCTTCTCTAAGCAGACTTCATTATGCATTTTTTCTAGTTTTTTATTGGCTTCTTTCTCAGTTTGACGAATTATACTCTAATTCTTGTACTTTCCCCTTCACTTTCAATCAACTCAGATTTAAATACTGAAAAAAAAAAAATCACCGGTGAATGCTATTTTTAGTTTTCTAATTTGCAGCTTTTGCTACAGGGTGATAAAAGGGACTGATACCAGCTACAAGAGCGGCAGACATTTTGAAGTCACTGATGGGCCACAGATGTGGATGCCTCATCCACAACACACTGCTTGACAGGGAGTAGAAAGTATCTTCTCCATTCTGTCTAGTAGAAGAGCTGTCACCATTGTAGCATCTGCAGTGAGAATTTTGAATATATTCCAATGAGAACTTTTCAGGCTGTTAACTGGCCCTGGAATGAGGGACAAAGGGACAGCTGGAGGAGAGCAGATACGTGGAGCAATGTGTCCACCGTCCTAGCACAGTGCCTTCGGGGCCAAGCACACTGGGACCTAAACCTTTCAGAATGAAACATTGAGATGCTGACTATGCAATCTGCAAAAGCACCTAAGTTGCTTGCAAAGGACCACATTCTGTTTTCCTCCCCTTCCTCCAAACAAATACTTACATTTAGCACGAGCTAACTTCTAAAATATAACTGATGAGAAAAGGCAAGCAGATCTGGGTGCCAGTTATATGGATACATGCAAATATAAAAAGTCATGGAGGGGGCTGGGGATTTAGCTCAGTGGTTGCTGCCTGCCCCACAAGCACAAGGGTCCGAGTTTGATCCCCACACCAAAAAAAATAAAAGTCATGGAGGTGAATACATAGGGTTGCTGACCTCCGCAAAAATTTTAAAACACATATGGCGGTGATGGTTGTAAAACCGTGTGAATATATTTAATCCCACCAAATTCTATGCTTAAAACAGTTAAATGGAAAAATTTACATCTATTTTACCATAATAAAAAATTTAAAATGTATATTACTCAATTGAGTACAGCTCACTATCACATATTAAAGGTTAATTAACTCTAATAATGGAAAAGTTATTACAAGTAGATTAAAAAAAAAAAACTCTCTGCCTAGAGAATTTGCCTTGGCTCTTCACTCATTTTCCCAAGTTGCTTTCTTCTCAAGGTCTATAATCTCTACTAGAACATGGACTATTTGACAGTGTGGTTCCCGTCCAGGCCGCCTCCTGACCTTGACCTGACCCAGTCCACACACTCTTCCCCGCAGGCACACACAGGAGGACTTCCGGGGCTGGGGGAAGCCAAACAAAGGCCTAGAGTTCAAGGAGAGGGCAGGGCGGAGGCCAAGGCAAGGGGACAGGGAAAGGCCCCGCAAATCTCTCTGCTGTCTCCTATCTCTGCCTTCCCCCACTTCTCCTCCTCCAGCCAAGGTAGGAGGCAAAACAAATTGTGGACTTTTAGTTGAGAAAGAGACCTTGGGTCATCAAGATGTACCTCCTTATTTTTAATTCATTTCATCTTTTTAATGAGGCAAGGAAAGCTCAGACAGGTGAAGGCATTTTTGCAAGGTCATGTAGCAAGCTGAGACTAAGCAAGGACTAACGATTAGGCCCTATGGTGCCCATGCAATAGCGGACCTACACTTGTATGCAGTCTCGTCTCTGCTGCTCCTGAATCCTTTCTCCTCTCTCTCTCTCTCTCCTTCCCACCAGAGCATTTTTATAACCCTGAGGTTTAATTTACATCATAAAGCTTACCCATTTAAAGTGCATAATTCAACAGGTTGTAGTATATTGAGTTTTATGCAATCATATCAATTTTAAACATTTTCATCACCCATAAAGAACACTGTAAATCCATTAGCAGTGACTCCAATATGAGGTCCTTTGTGACTGGCTTTTTCCACTTAGAACAGTGTTTTTGAGATTCACTCATGCTCTAACTCTCCATATCACTAAATTGTTCTTGTCAAGATGAGTGAAATAAAGAGATCAAAGGAAGAAAGAGAATTCTAAGGATTACAACACAGCAGTACCACGACATGAGGCGAGAACTAATTTCCTCCTACAACCAGTCTATTTCTTTCTTTTTTTTTTTTTTTTGGTACCAGGGATCGAACTCAGGACCTTGCCAGAACCACTGAGCTAAATCCCCAGGCCCCAACCAGCCTACTTCTATTCATTAGTTCATTCAATTCCATCTTCATAGTCTAGGAGCGTCACCACTCTCATCACATGTGAAACACAAAAGAGGAACCCAGTTTCTTCACAGAGAAAATGCAGGTCATAAGGAGCAGAGCAAGGATTGGAATGCAAGTCGGTCCTGCCCTAAAGTCCTTTGTTTCTCACTAGTCTAGGCCTAAAGTGGTTAGATTCCGGCAATAGTTGTTTCACATCTATAACTACTGGGGACTTCTGGCCAATGTAAAAAAAGTGGTGTTCACTGTGCTTTTAAGCCATTTCATTCCCTTGTTCAGAGGCTCCTCACTCGACACCCATACATTCCTCATTGAGAGTCCATTTCTAACAGTGATAAAACACACAGGATCAATAGAAGGGATTGAATGAAATGTGGTACATCATGTAGTACATTTAGCTGTAAAACAGGACAATCCTTGTGGTTGACAGAGAATGATCTAAATACAGTTGAACAAAGGCAAGGTGCAGAAAAGCATGCAAACTTTGCTACCATTTGATTTAAAAATTATCCATGAAGGAAGAATAGAGAATAGACACACATGTATGTCGTATTTGCTTATGTACACACACAATAACTTTGCAAGAAATCTCCAAAATGAAAACCCCAGCTGCTTCTGTGATGAGGAACTCAGTGACTGCAGACACTGACAGGAAGAATTTCACTGTTTTGCATGTTGAACCTGTTACACTTTTGAATGTGAATGTATTACTTATTCAAATATGCATATTTAAAAATCCACTTGTGCATTTAACAGAATACTAAGCTCAGTGGTCATAACAGGTCTTGGCCTAGGATGTGGGGATACGGCGGTATACAAGATCAAACAGAAAAGATTTAAAGACTTTTGTAGATTTCACAGCTTGTTTTTCTGTCCAAAAAACCAGCTCCAAGGCCAGATCCTCTGACATCAGTCTCAACTCTTCTGTGAATAGGAATCTTGCCATTCTGTTTTCCACAGGATTTATAGTCTGCACCACACTTTTAATTACCTGCCCCTCTTTTGTGTGTTGTACCTTCAAGAACGCTCAGTGCAGATCACCCTAATTAAACTGCTATTATCTGTTACACTGCAGTTTGAGATAGTCCCAGGACCTGAGAAGTATCCTACTTCTCCTTTTCCACTACCAACTTGGTTGTTGTTGCCACTAACTGAGGAACAAAAAGATGGACAATGGGATCTTTCTAGAACACAGTTGAGAATGTAAGCCTGTCTAACTCCTGCTGTAGGGATAATGATAGGATCTATGCCAAGGGCTGTTATGATATTTAAATGAATTAATATGGAAAACACATAACAATGTCTGGAACATAGCATGGTCTAAGTGAACTTTGTTAATCATTGCTATTATCTTTTGTCATGCCCTACCAATCATTCTCTGGCTCTCAGGTTCAGCCAAATGCAGCTTTTCCTCATTTCTCTAATATATGGTAAATATCTCCTCCTGCTGGGATGAAATGGGAGTTCTTAACTTCCAAACGGGCCTGGTAAGGCTGGAGTCTACATATTTTTCCTCTCTTCCCTAGGCAAAATTAGTAGCTTCCTCCTTTGAATGACTTTGTCCTGGTTACATTTTTCTGTGAGATTTTGATCTGCCTGGCCATCTCCCCTGGTAATCAAGAGCTTAAGCCCCTGTGGGACAAGAGCAGTCAGAATGCAAAGATAGCAATATTGTAGAACTACCCTACTGTTCACAAAAGATTTTGGCCATACTCCCAGATATGTTATCCCATTTTGACATATCATTATTTTTAAAAATCAGACTGAGAGTCTGAAAAAAAAAAAAGTTTATAGCAGGGGTCACACACTTTTCAGGTAATGGACTCAATAATAGATATTTTAGGATCTGTGGGCCCTACAATCTCTGTTGCAACTATTGAACACGACCCTTGCATCTCCAAAGTAGCTACAAATAGTAGGGAAAGGAATAGGGTTGGCTATGTTCTAATAAAACTATTTATGGACACTGAAACTTGAATTCCCTATCATTTCTATGTCTCATAAAATATTCAACTTTTAATATTTGTTCAACCACTTATAACATAAACCTCATTCTTAGGTCTCAGGTCATACAGACACAAATGGTAGCCAGGCTGGTGGCTTTCACGGTAATCCTAGCACTTGAGAGGCTGGGGCAGGAGGACTGCAAGTTCCAGACCAGCATGGCCTACACAGAAGGCCCATGACTCACAAAAACAAACAAAACACACACAGACCTATGATAGATTTGGACAGAGCTACAGCTCAGCCATCTGGTCTATAGGATCTTTTTTCTAGTTCTAAGGTCTTTGGAAACAGTGTTTCTAAGAACGCTTATAAGTAGGGCTGTCTGATTTAGCAAATAAAATTAGACCACCTAGCTAAGTCTAAATTTCAGATAAGTAATATTTTTTAGTACATGCCCCGCGATATATTTATGTGTTGTATCTGCCACCCTACTCCAAAGATTTCCCCAGTCGCCAGAGACCAAAATTCATTTTCGACCCCTGCGCCCCCCGCCCCCGCCACGAGTTATTTACGCTCATTCCCAAGTGGAAATTCCTCAGGCTTCACAGAGTGGGCGGGAGGCCACAGACGTTATTTGTCAATCACTGGGGAAGGGGCAGGTCTTTCGGGCAGGAAATAGGGACCGGGAACCACCGAGCAAGGCCTCCATTCCTAGGCGCGGGGAGGAGCCAATGTAAAATGGGGCCAGTCACGTGGGCTCCCGCTGTGGGGGTGTCAAGGTGGCCCCGCCAAGAGGCCGACCTGGACCCTGCCTGATAGAATCCGGTTCAAGCACCGTTCTCCTTGGGGAACCCAGGAAAAGGAATAGGAGAGTACGCTAGGCAAACCACAGTATGTGGCTTTGTGACACTGAATATTTTGTCTGTGACTGTTTTCAGCTTTTATTAATAAAGTCTAGTATTTGTAAATAGTAATTTAAGAATATTCCAGCCTGTCTCACTAAGGCTCTAGAAGCAAGGGAAATGGTTTTGCATCCCTCCTGACCCTATCTAAAGTAGGAGGAATGTTCCCATTAAAAACACTGTAAAGTGCCAGGGATTTAGCTCAGTGGTTCCACCGCCTGCCTCGAAAGCTCAAGGTCCCGTTCTATCCCAGGTACCAAAAAAAAAAAGAACACTGTAAAGATGGGAAATGTTGAGGGGAGGGAGGGAGGGAGGGAGGGAGGGGCGAGGCACACCAGGAATGGAAATGTCAAGGGCAGAATTGGGGCTACACGAACCTTCCCACCCTGAGGTCTCAGGCCTTTCTTTGAAGGTGTCATTCTAGTTGGTATCAGTTTACAGCCCTTTCTTGATTTGGTTTATTAATCTAAACACTGCTCTCCTGAAAGCCTGCTTCTACTAGGAAGGTTCCTCCCAGCTCTATTCTTCAGTGTTTTAAAAAACTCTTAGTGCCCTTACTGCCACTATGCAACTGGTAGGGAATTCTGCCCTAACTCGTGACCCTTCTTGAACTAAAGTGCTACTGAATTTTTCTTGGAATATTTCACCCGTTGTTCTTGCTTTCCCAGTACCAGGAACCTGTTTCAATATTGGCATTTTTGGTTAAGGTCCTTTTGACCCTTAAAGTCAGAGCAGCCAACTCTGACAATAATCATATAATCAACTCAAGCAATATTCATCAATAGATAAATTAACACAGAAATATATGTGAATGTAACTAATTTTGTTGTATTATTTTTGCAGATGGTTTTAAAATAATTTGTTTCAATAACTCCAATGACAATAGTTACCCTAATCCAATGACAGTGAATCCGGTAGAGACATGTACCCAAATTGCACTTATCACAAAACCCACTTATTTATCAGAAAGTGC
>NW_004624736.1:5519425-5578868 GCF_000247695.1 Heterocephalus glaber
TAAAGGTGCAAATTTCCAATGATGAATGTCATTATATTGTATACCTAAAATGTACCGATAAAATAATATTTTTTTAAAAAGAAAGTACTTAAATAATTGGTAATTTTGGGTGGATTTTTAGATTTGAAAAGCAACCACCATTATTTTTAAGTGACCAGGTAAAATAAGGCATTTATAAGTTAAAATCCAAAATAGTAATTTGGTATCTGGTCGTCACAAGTACTGAACAGTGAGTGTATGTTGATACTTTTTTCTATCAAATTTAACTTTGTAAATTAAGTATTTTTTAAAATGAGATTTCTTCTTGAAGCTTTACATAATTGATTCTATGAGAAACACTGATGATGGTAAGTCATTATTTCAAAAAAGTAGTTAATACTGAAAAATCATCAATTTTATGAGTACATTTTCTCTGGGTCATTTCATTTTTTTTTTTTTTTGGACCTTGCACTTGCAAGGCAGGTAGCTGCACCACACAGCTAAATCCCTGGCCCTGGATCACTTCATTTTACTTGTGTCATGTCCAGTGATTTTTTTAAGATGACTGACTTTTTCTTCATGTGTTAAAACTCTTACAATTTAATAATTTTTATTGTGGAAAATCTAAAGTATTTATACTCCTAAACAGAGGGCAATGAACTAAACATTATTACATCTTTGGATAACTCATAGGGGTGTTACTTGTGGAAATCAATCCCTGTACCTGAGTAACACAAACCAACTTCCTTGTTTCTATGACGGTGCTGTATCCTCCCGTCAGACTTTCCTTTTGCTGGCCAGCCAGCTTGCTGCATATGATGTACTACCTTTTTGTATACCCTGTCTTCCTAAGAACCAGCGACTGTCTCCGAATGTTCAGATAGTGTGAGGATGATATGCTTTGTGACAGACACTTGCTACTAAGAGGCTTTGTCATTTTTTTTCCAGACACCAAGTTGAGGATCTACTATTCCTAACCTTACTGGGGACATTTTATTTGAGAAGAACTAGTAAACTGATGAGACTCTAAAGACTGCTTCCTAGTTTCCCTTCTCTTCACTCTGTGCTTCAGAATGTCTCTCACAGGGCCAGGCCTGGTGGTACAGCCTGTAATCTCAGCACCCTAGGATGCTGAAGCAAGAGGACTGTAAGTTGGAGCCCAGCTGTGGCAATTTAACAACTTAAGTAGATCCTGTCTCAAAATAAATTAAAAACTGGGGAGGCTGGGGAATGGAGCTCTGTGCTGAGGTCCTGGGTTCAGTCCCCACTTGGGAAAAAACTCCTTATGGAATCCCAGAACAACAGCTCATCCTTAGTACTTATTTTCTCACAGGCACTGTTGCAGTCTTGTAAAAATTGCACATCAATCATTGCATCCTCACAGCAATTTTCAGGTTATTTCCAATATCTAGATGAGGAAAGGGAGATGCAAAGAAAGTGTGTGACTTGGCCCACAGGCATGTAGCTGCAAAGTTAGGCCTTTAATGACTTAGTGAGACCCTATCTCTATACAAAAAAGGCCTGGGGATGTTCTTCAGTCCAAAGGCTGTGGGTTTAATCCCCAATACAGCAAATAGATAATTAATTTTTTAAAACCCCTTAAGCCTCCAACACAAGCAGTCTGCCACTAGGCCTGTCTGGCTTACCATCATGACATTCAGGATTCTGATGCTGTCTTCCTTCTACATGGATACTCGTGGCATCTGGAATGCATACAGCCAAGCAGGTGGTTAATTAGGTTTCCCGACTGACACTTCAGGCATAGGCATCTTTCTGAACAATTAGGTTCTTGCCAACATTATCTGCTTTCTAATACCTTCTGATCCCCCAATCCAAGTCACAGATCAGAATCATCTGCCAACAATGATGAAGCATTTTCTTTGTGGTAGGTATCTTGCTGGGGATTTTAGACATATCTCTAATTTCTGTGGTATAGTTGTCCCAACATGAGAATAGAAGGCTCAAAAATGCTGTACTGGAGGTGTACTCAGTGTAAGTGTGTGTACTTAGCATGTGTGAGGCCCTGGGTTCAATCTCCAGTACCAAACAAAGAAAAATTAACCCAAACGAAACAAAACAAAACACCAAACCAAACAAAAACCACTAAATGGCTTGTTCAAATCATATGGTACTTGGCAGAAATGATGCTTGCATTCTTCAAACACCTCAAGGACAAAAGTCTCCATCATTCTCCATTTGCCTATAGGATAGAAGCCAAATTCCCCACTGGCAGGCAAGGTGCCATGCTATCTTTCCAACTTTATCTCCTGCTGGGCTCCAACTTGCCTCCTCTGTTCCAGACTGGCATGTCTGCACCCTCTCCCCCAACCTACAGGCTCACTCCCAACACCCAGCCTTCCATCCCTGATTCTCATGACTCAGAAGCTCTTGTTTTCTCCTTATGCCTCTTCAAATCCTGTGTGACTACAAGATGGCTGCCCTCCATCTCCTATAAGGTCCTCCGAATGGAATGCTTAGTCCTACCGGTCCTACCTCTCCCTTGATTCCTTCTGCTCTTACTGATCACAGGATATTTACTTACACACCAAAGCCAGAGCTCAAGTGAGCTGACTCACGGCTGACACTTGGCAAGGGGGAGCTGAATATATTGACTTATTTGTATGATCAGAACCAACCTAGAGAATTTTCCTTGGAGCACAGTTTTCCATAGACAAAATGCATAGCAGATGGAATTTATCTCTGCTGTCTTCTAATACAGCTTCCTCTTGCCACAGATATATATCCCTACTCTTTACTTTCCAATACGGAAATAATAACAAAACATAGTACTATGTGCAGACATTTTTTTAAAATTTCACAAGTATTAACTGACAACCCTTTGAAATAGGCATTTTTGATTACCTCCCTTCCCTTTACAGATGAAGAAACTGAGTCACAGAGCAATTAAATAACTAGTGTAAGGTCACATTGCTGGAAGTCAAAATTAATTATTCTTTTAAATATACTATGTACTGGCTTGCCAATAAAATAATGAAATTTCTGCTTTAAACTCTTGTCCTCTTGCCTCAGCCTCCCAAGTATCTAGAATTATGGGGGTGCACCACTGAGCCCAGATCAGCCCATTTTTAAATTATTAAATCAAAATAGGACTTCATATATTCTGGATACAAATCCTTTATCAAATATGTGATTTTTACATATTTCTCACTCTGCAGCTTATCTTTTCACTTCCTTAATGATGTCTTTTGAAGCACAAAAGTTATAGATTTTAATGAAGCCCAATCTATCATTTTTTTTTTTTTTTTTTGGTACCAGGGATCGAACTCGGGTCCTTGTGCTTGCACAGCAATCTACCATTTTTAATTTATCATTTGCACTTTTGGTCTCATATCTGCTAAATTTTATCCAGGCCATATCTTAGAACTGTCCTCCCCTTACTTTGGTATGTCTTGGACATATTTCTAAGTCAGTAATTTAGAGTTGATTCATGATTTTTGTTTTGTTTTGTTTTTTTGGTACAGGGGATCGAACTCAGGACCTTGAGCTTGCGAGGCAGGCGGTGGAACCACTGAGCTAAATCTCCAGCCCTTGATTCATCATTTTTGATTTCTGGAAAGAGGAAAAAGAAGAAAGGAAACAACAGAGCCAGGCTATTCAAAATATTCAGTATGACTCTTCATTCTTTTTTTTGTTTTGTTTTGCAGTACCAGGGATCAAACTTAGGACTTGGTGCTTGCCGGGCAGGTGCAGTGCCCCTGAGCCACATACCTGGCCCTGACTCTTCATTCTTGGGACTCTCCTATCTACCATTTGAATCACCTCCTGCCTAGTAGCTCCTCTGTGGATTGGGAATAAAAACTTCACTTATTTATTAATCTCATCACGACATTTATGTCTGAATATGTTGGCCATACAGGTTCAGACTCCCAAATTTTCTGGAGGCTTAAATACCTCCATCACAAATCTTTATATGGAACATATATTTCTTGGTGACTTGGGATTTGACAACTGCTTCTTCCTGCGTGTACCTCATTCCGTGAAGCTGGATAGGACCTTTGGAATGATTCCACTTCAGTTTATGCATTGAAGTGTATATATATGGGTATATGTATATATATATTTTAAAAAGAAGAATATAGTGGATAATAACAATGGCATGTGCCTTTGTATGTGTGTGTGTGTGTGTGTGTGTGTGTGTGTGTGTAGTGTGCTGTGCTTTGCTGGAGAGTGAACCCAGGCCCCCTGCATGGTGAGCAGATGCTTTGCCATTGAGCTGCATCCCCAGTCTCTCTTATTTAAAATTTTATTTTGAGACAGGGTCCCATTAAGTTCCCCAGGCTGACCTCAAACTTGCAATCCTCCTGTCTGAGCCTTCTGAGTAGCTGGGATCACAGGCATGTGCCTTTATACCTGGCTGGCAGGTTTATTTTAATGGAAGACTTCCAGGGACTGTGATATTTCTGAATAAAATAGTGGTTATCATTTAAGAGGTTCTAAAATGCATGGGTGGTTGCAGCCTGGTCTCTGTTGGGAGTAGAACTTCACTGACTTCATGGGTAGTGTGAAGTTTTGGGTAAAGCTAGAAGCTTCAGGAAATAATTTTCAGACTTCGAAAATTAATGGAGAAAATCCACACTGAGAGAAAGTATCTGTGAGAGGGGCCTCTGAATTAGAAAAGGAAGGCAGACTAGAGGATTTCAGAGCTCAATGCTAACCATGCCCAACTGCTAACTGACGGCCACTGGACATTCCTTTCGATGAGAAGTCAAGTGGGGCGGCCTTACTTCTTTGGAGAACTAACATTCTAAGGTCGTGGAGGAGAATGTGGAAAGCAAGTATAAGCACTGGTAAAAAGTGAGGAGGGTGGGGAGCGTTGTTAAGGGCAGCCTTGGTAGGACAAGTGCCACTGTTAGGTTTGAGAAGGGAGAATGAACAAAGAGGAAGGTAAAATGTCCTCAAGGAACACATCCAAACTGGTAGCTAAACAGCACTAAGAAAAGCAGAGAGATCATGCAAAGTGCTTTAAGACTTGCCTGAGGTCTCCAACTTTTTTCCCCCCTTCACAGGGAAAACAATACCAAGTCCCTGCTGGGCCCTGGGGCTGTGTGCTTGGAATATACTGAAAGTCTAGTAAATGGAGAGACCAGCTGGAAGTCACTGCAGGGTTGCAAAGTTGAGCCTAAGGACTGGCTTTAGCAGGGTGTGTGGGAAGAAGGGATGAATTTTGCTGTGCTCCTGCAGAGGAGACCGGCGAGGTGGGGGTGGGGAGTGCAGAGGTAGGAATCCTGGGAAAAGCTGAAACATGATGGTGTGAGATTTTATATTTTATATTTACATACAGTAAAATGAAGAGATCTTAGGTGTAGAATTTTTTGTTTCTGTTTTTTGTGTTTTGGTACCAGGGATTGAACTCGGGACCTTGCTCTTGCAAAGCAGGCGGCACAGCCACTCAGCTAAATCCCCAGCCCCTAGACTGGGTTTTGATGTACATCTTCATCTGTGCAACCCTCCCTTTAAAAATTCACCATCCTCTCCCCCTGCAGTGTGGTTGAAGTACATCCTCAGTCCTTTTAAAACTTTTTTTTTGAGAGAGGGTCTTGCTAAATTGCTCAGGCTGGGCTCAAACTTGGGATCCTCCTGCCTTAACTTCCCGCAAAATTCTTTTTTTTTTTCCACGTCGAATTTCACTTTGTGTGCTGAATCTAAATGAAGCTACACCTAAGGCAGAAAACTATATATGCACTTGACCTGAGAAGTAACTAGGGCTGGGGCTGTATGGACTAGAAAGTTATTTAGAGCCAGTAGGCAGAAATCCTATGAGCAAATGAAGACAAGTATAGGACGAGGATAAATGGGGAACCAAAAGCCCCACACTTTTAAATTTTGGAGGTGCTTAAGCCCTATACACTGGTGGTCTTATTTGCCTACAGTCTGCTCCAATGAACTTGGAGAATGCGTCTCACGGGGGTGGCAGGGTGGGGGGAAGGGAGCTAGACGACCCCACGGGGTGGTCTGCACCTCCTCCCAACAGCAGGCAGGACTTTTTGAGCTGCGGAGGGTGGCTACCTTGCAGCCTGGCCTCCTTTCTCGAGGGTCAAGCTTTAAACTTCGTGCATTTGCAGCGACCCTGCTGCAGGGCCCTGGGTGCTTGCAGCTGTTGCAAACGTGCTCCTGGCCGGGGTTGGGGGACAAAGGGCGTGGCCACGCTCCAGTGTTCCTTCTCCCGCCTCTGAATTCCCGGGAACGTTCTGAAAAGTATCCAAAAGTTCTGCGCCACGCGAGCCAAAAGAAAAAGAGCACAACCCCCACCACCAACACTTCTGGCGTGGCTTGAACGGAGCTTGCCACTCGGGCTGCACCTCCGGCTGGGCGCACACTCCTGCTGTGCCTCCGGCTCCGGACCCTCGCCGTGGGCTGCCCCCTTCTCCAAGCGCGCCAGCCAGCGGGAGTCTGCGCTGCTTCTTGGGCCAACATGCCCAATGAAGACTCTTACGGCAAGTCCTCGGCATCGTCCGATACCCCGCACGGGACACCGGGCAAGGGCGCCGGGGGCTTCGGTAAAACGGCCGGGGCGCAGCTAGGGGCTGCGGCGGACGGCTCGGGGGCCGGGGGCAGCGGCGCGGCGTCTGGCCCGGTCGCCTCCGGCAAGAAGTCCCCACGGCTGCCTAAGTGCGCTCGCTGCAGGAATCACGGCTACGCGTCGCCGCTCAAGGGCCACAAGCGCTTCTGCATGTGGCGGGAGTGCCAGTGCAAAAAGTGCAACCTGATCGCCGAGAGGCAGCGCGTGATGGCCGCGCAGGTGAGTGCGGGCGCCCGCGGGCCCCGGAGGGACGCCGCGGGCACCAAGGATGGTCGCGGCGCGCTCGGGGCCCGCTCCCAGCCACTAGTCGAGCCACTGCGGGACACGGCCGGGCACGCGGCAGCATTGGGGCTCACTCCCACCCTGAGCTGCCGGAATCCCTGGGATCTCTATCCCCCGTCCCCCGCGGGATCCCGCGCGAGGCGCCCTGTTTGAGAGTCCCGGGGTCTCCGACGCTGCTGCAGGAGCGGGTGCTGGGGTCCCCGCGAACCTCGACTCCGCGGACAAGTTGACTGTCATTGGTTAGAAAAGGAAAGGATCTCGGGAGTCTGCGCTCGGGTGGTGGTGGTCGGGAGAGAGGGGGCCCCGGCTGCCGCTCACCCGGGTGGCCGCAGCACCGGACGGAGCGCCTCGGGTCTTTCCGGAAAAATCTGGTGCCGGTCACCGGCGTGGCGTGGCGTGGCCAGCGCTCCCCGCACTTTTCCTTGTCGTCGCTCGCGGGAGCGCCAGGCGCCTCAACCATTTTGAGCACCAGAGAGACGTTAGGGTTGGAAACTGCAGCCTCGACCCAAGTGGTTCAAGCGCAGATTACTTTGACTGTATTTTAGTGATGCTTAAGAATTTTTAAAAAATACGCGAAGGGGGAAAATGTGCGGGTTTGGAAGTTTTGTCAGTCGTTCGTTTTCATTTTTACATAGCTTCGGCCGTAGGTTAGTAATTTAGCATCTTAATGGTAATCATGCCATTGGCATCCTAGAGGGAGTTTCAGAAGGCAATAATATACATTCTTTCCCCCTAAAGTTGTTTCATCTTTTTAAGACAGGTTATTTAAAACGAAAAGATACGGAAGAAGTGTTCGCTAACAATGTGCTTTGGATTAGAAATGTGTAAAATTCTCCTGAAAGTGATTTAGATGAGAATGTTGAACAGGACTGCACAAAAGCTTAAAGATCATCTCCTTTCCACGTTCAACAGATTTCTAAAAATATGCTTTAAGTTAAACATACTTTGGCTTCACTTATTGGAAGGGCAGTCATTGAAAATATAGTTTTCTCCACAGATTTTAGCTTAATCTATAGCGAGTGGAAAGAATACACTGGGTGTAACATTAAAATGACATCACACTGAGGTTAGTTTTAAAAATTTAAGAACTTCTGAATTATAATTGTAAGTAAAAAAGTATGGGCATTTAGTCATTGGCTTAGTTATTTCATGTGAAGAGTAGTTGGAGGACTTAAAGATATTTATTTATTTATTTATTTTGGGGTCCTGGGGATTGAACTCAGGACCTTGTGCTTGCAAGGCAGGCACAGTGCCACTGAGCTAAATCCCTGGCCCAAAGATATTTATCTTATTAGTAGGGACATTAATTGTGAATAATTTTTATTTGGGGAACTTTTTGAAGGGACTGTTTGCTGAATTTAAAGCCTCAGTTACTTATAGAATATGAAATTTGAGGATTCCTCTCACCAAATTTGTGTTACACTAAAGTCTTTAAAAATCCATAGTTTTTAGGCATTCTAAAGTACTGTAGTTTGGAACTGATCATATGTATGATTCTAAAATGTTAATTAGTTGTCATCCCCTTCCTTATTCAAAAATCATTTTTTAACAGACCATGAAAGAGGGTCTTTTTAAAGATGTCCTGAATTTATGGAATAATTGGTGCATTTTGGATGTGTAAGGTCTGTGAATTGGGGTATAAGTGTGTATTGATACGGTTTAGAGGTTTGCAAGATTTTTGCAAACTTATGTTTCTTCAAAGTCATTGATAGTGTTCTGAAACTTGTAGGATAATAATAGAAGATCCAGAATTTAAGTTTAGCCTTTAAGAACTGGTTATTTAAGGTTTATTTTTCTAAATTGAAGACTTTGGTTTGAGTAGTATAAGTTATCTCCAAATTAATCATCTAGTTTGGACTATACAATATATTGATTGTAGTTGTTTGTTTTCCACTGTACTGGGAATTGAACCCAGGGAGCCATGAGGTAACATCCCCAGCCCTTATTGTTTTGAGACCAGATCTCACTATGTACCTTAGTGGCCCAGTTGGAATCCTCTTTCCTCAACCTCCTTAGTAGTTGGAATTAATAGGATTGCACCAAGTTGTCCAGCTTTGTAGTGCAGTCGTGTTTTTAGTTTACTGTTTTAATGACCTTTAGGCTTGTTTTTGAGTCTCAGAGGTACAAGTACTCACTTCACTTGCTAATTTAATGGTCACTGTTAGTCAATTTGAGTAGAAAGTCTCTTTTGTTACATGTGGTAAACAAACTTATTTTCAAAGCCTTTAAAAAACTTTTAACAATGTTGTTTAAAAGATGATAAATTGAAGAAGGACCATGAAGAGTTTCATAGAATGTCAGTTTCTTTACTGTCTTAGTTCTGGCTTTCCTTTCCTTTTGCCCAAAATGTCCCACAGCACATCTGCCCTCTCCTTTTTTCCTCACTTCCAACTTCTTCCTCCCCATAGACTTCACAAGATTCCCCCTCTTTCCTGACTGATTTTCTGTTTCTTCTATCCTTGGGAAACAGGGTTATTCAGGGTTTCATAAGTAGCCCCTGCCCTTCCTGCCTACCCTGTTCCAGATTGTTCTGGATTGTTCTGATCCTTCCTTGTTCCCTGTGCAAGTCTTGCTTATCCTATTCTTCAAGGGTCTGTTGGAATACTACTTCTGGCCAGTCTTACATTTTAAAGACATTTCCCTTTGAATTTCTTGTGTAAGGTTGGTGTGTACCTCTCTAAAGCCGTTTATCAAATTTTGTTTTGTAGTTGCATGCTTGCTTGTCTCACCTTTGTCTCCTGTTTCTCCTAAATGGTAAGGAATTTAGGATCTAATTTAACCTTACTGGTTGATGGTCCCAGTGCAGTTTACTTTTACATGTTTGTGGAGTGAAGGAGTGAGTGATCTAATTCTCCTTCCTAATTCATCAATGCTTTTTCTTCTTTTGAGATTGAACTCCCCTCATTGGCTGATTCTGTAGTTCTTTCTGATCCTTCATGATTTCCCGATAGTTTGCATACTCCTTTGTTTAGCAGGTGTTTTTGAAACACCTACTCTGAGCCAGATTCCTGACTCTTAAACCATTTTCAGCTTTGGCTGCACAGAATTACCTGAACAACCAGGTAAAAGAAATGAGTTGCTCAGACCTCTGCCCTGGACCTAGTGAATGATGGTGTTGTGGTTTTGGCAAAGCTGCACAGGTGATTCTGGAGGCTGGAGAATGACTCACTGTTCTGTGCTTTAGGTGGCCCTGAGGAGGCAGCAGGCGCAGGAGGAGGAACTGGGCATCAGCCACCCCATTCCACTACCTAGTGCTGCTGAGCTGCTTGTCAAGAGAGAGAACACTGGCAGCAACCCGTGCCTCATGACCGAGAGCAGCAGCTCCTCTCAACCTGCGCAGGCCAGTGCCCCTACTACTGTGGCTTCAGGTAAGCGGGAATGGGTCTCCATCAGACTGGTCTGAGGGAGGAAGAATGGCTGCAACCGGGCTCAAAACCACCTGAGCCTCTCAGGACATGGAGAGCTTAGAGGAGCTTCTAAAAGGTTCTCCCTCCAAAGATGAGATCTGCTCTTGGCTCCCTTACAGGGAAGTGAAGGTTCTAGAAATGAAGGTTCAACAGCTTTCCTTTTCCTGATGATTGTTAGTTAAGGTGTCAGGGAGGAGTAAGATTCTTCACATTTCTTCTTGACCCACTCATTTGGGAGTCATCTTTGGTAGGCTCTAGGACCCTTGTTTCCTAGAACTGAAAGTCTGTTTCCCTAACAACTGCATTCCTTTGGAGAAAATGACTGAAACAGCCAAATCCTAGGTGTCAAATCTGAGCGAGCTTGGAGGAACATGGAAGGCATATCCTTCCTGCTGGCTTGCATTCTCTTTGAGGGCTGTTTGTGAGCCAGTTTATCTTGTGTGTCCAAGAGTCACTCTGTAGGGTAGCAGTAGTAATCCTTTTTAACCCACTGAAGTTAAGTGACTGGCCAAGTAGTCTGAACTAGAAAGTACGTGCATCCGTCCATCTGCCTCTGGTGCACAGTGTGCCTGTTCTACCTGATCTCCAGATTGTGCCTCAAGAAACAGAGTGGTGGGCCTGGGATTTAGCTCAGTGGTTTCGCCACCTGTTGTGCAAGTGCAAGGACCCGAGTTCCATCCCCAGTACCAAAAAAAACAAAAAAGAAAGAAATAGAGTGGTCTGGGGCTCATTGTCCCCTGTGGAAGCTCCCAGCTACATGTGGTTAATTAGGTTTAATGGATTACGTGAAATAACATGAATGAATCTGGTTCCTCCATGCTCTAGGCACATTTTGAGTGCTCAGCAACCACACATAGTTAAGGACAATTTAAAAAAATTTTTCTGAAACAGAGTTTCACTATATAGTTTATGCTCGATTAGTATTCTCTGTGTAGCCCAGAGTGGCCTCAAATTTACCATTCTCCTGCCTCAGTCTCCCAAATGGTGGGATTACAGGAGTGTGCCACCATGCCCAGCTCAAACAGAGAGCCTATTAAGAGAGGAATTCAAGACAACTGTATCGAATAATGCATTTCTCTTTGAACGTTTTGCTTGGTGGTGCTGGTGTAGAATGCAGGAGTTCCAAGAAATCCATCAGACAGATGTTGAGGAATTCTAGGATTTCTGCAATGAAATACAGTAGCCCCACTTTGTCTGTGAAATATAGCTTTCAAGACCCCGATGAATGCCTGAAACCAAGGATATTACTGAACCATCTGTGTTCATGTACTATGTTCTTTCTTATTTATACACACCTGTGGTAGTTTAATTTATAAGTTAGGCACAATAAGAGATTAACAACTATGAGACTATTAACTAATAATAAAGTAAGACAGTTATAACGTCATGCTGTAATGTGAGTTACTTAAAACTTACTTGTTTTTTTCTGTGATTTTCCATTTGATATTTTCAGGCCATGGTTGACTTCAGGTAACTGAAGCCACAAAAAGTGAAACTTTGGGTAAGGGACACTAACACATATGAAGTCACAGGTGTGTTTAAAGTCTACTACGGCTCCATGAAATACACTTTGCTGTGTGGTACCACTTCATTAAGCTTTCAACAAATTACTTTCTTTGCTGGGCCCACCCACTGGGCCAGAGTTGCTCAATTGTATGTCAGTAATAAACTCAGAGTACAATGAAAATTTCCTAATTCAGTATGCATTTAATGTACTTAACCTACTGAACATCACAGCTTAACAACACTGTACAGTGTGGAGTTTGCTATTTTTCTTCATAATCATGTGGCTAACTGGGAGCTACAGTTTGCTGCTGTTCATACCACATATTGGTAGCTTGGGAAAATATTGAAATTCAAAATAGGATTTCTACTGAAAGCCTGTTGCTTTTACTTTAGCTTTTGCTCCATGATTTACAAAATCCTAACTTGAACCAGTACTTTTCTTTTTTTAAATTGATTCCTTATAGTATATACTTAGAACATTTTCCAAAGTTTCTTTTCATTGGACAGAAGTGGTTCTGACAGGATATTTCAGAGTTCCAAGAAGGAAAGTTACAGAAAGCAGCCACAGGGGAGCAGGAGGGGAGGGTTCAGGGTCAAGGCAGATGTAGCCAGATCCTTTGTTTGCCTCTGGAGCTGACATGCCTTGGAATCATCCTGAAATCTTGAACAAGCACTGAGATGGATGGGGAATGTCAGAGCCAATGTGTTGTGCTTCTTTTTGGGGGTGTGGGTTGGGGGCATGACTCTGGGAGCCATGCCCATGGGGGGATGCCCATAGCTCGAGGCAGGGGTGCAGATTGTCTTTCACAGTACTTCTGCCAGAATCCCCCAAGTGGGATTGATAACTTGACCACTGAATTTGGATGTGGGCATAAGGGAACAGAGATACCAGTAGAACTGAACTACAAAATACAGAGATATAAAGAGAGAAAAAGAGAGGGAGAGAGAAATCCTGAGAGACAGATACAAACCGAGAGACAGACAAGGTTTTAGGCAGCAAGGAGAGGCCAGCTTCTTCTTAGATAGCTTGCTGTGAACAAATATATAGCTCATATTAACTTTCTAGAGATTGCCTTTATTTAAAATAACTTAAGCAGGTGAAAGGTAACATTTAGGGCACTAAATGTGTTCAGTGAAAGGTCATTGTTCTTCTGGTCCCAACCTGAGGTTCTTCTTTGCTGTTCCAGGATTACTTCCTATGTGTACAGGTATATGTGCCTCTTTATCCTTTTCATACATGTGTACATATGTATACATACATAATATTTATATATTTACAATAAGAGGCTCTTGTTCCCACTCATTATAATGAGCTTTTTGCATTCATTACAGTTTGGAATTTCAGTAGCCTAGATTTCTGTTATACAGATGTGGAAGGCCAGGATTTGAAATGATTTACTGAGAGGCAGGAATAGTAGGAGTTGTCATGGGATGGTGAAAGCTATGAAGCTGCTCACCTGGGGCCAGGTGCTAACCTTCTTTCAACACTTGCTGTCTAGTGTCTTGCTAGGCCAAGAGCCTGGTGAAATTTAGTAGAGTTTTGTCTTTGAAGTTTCTTTGTTACCTCCTTTTAGTTCCTTACAGTGCCAGAAACAAGAGTGAGATTGCTCAAGAATTACTGCCAAGAATACTGGCCGAATTCTCAGGATACTTCAAAGGAAATTGGACTTACCAAGCTGTTGGTAAGATTGGCTAAGTTTGGCCAAAGGATTGGCTGATTCCTCAAATGAGTATAAGAGACTTTTATAATCATTTTGTTATTGTTTTCTTCTGATTCAGTAGCCTTTGAAAAAATTCTGTTTATTTTTGGTTCTTTTCTTTTGAGACAGGCTCTTGCCATGTAGTTCAGGCTGGCCTTGAACTCATGGTGATCCTCCTGCCTCAGCCTCCCAAGTACTGGGATTCCAGGCCTATACCAGTATGCCTGGCTTCATTGCTGGTTCTTAGACTAAGGCTCAGATGTTAGTAGGTATACTATTGATTAGCAAATAGTTTATTCCTAGCCACTTTTGTGGCACTTAAAAATTGAGCAGTTTTGGCTATAGAGGATGATGAATTAATAGCAGCTTCAGCATTTCTGCCATGGTTTCATCTTTGGAATTATAGCACAAAATGTATTTTTTTATTTCAAGTTTTCAGCTGACCTTTTCAAAAATAATCCCAGGCATTCTTCCTCTGTGCATTTGGGCTTCTCTTTATTTTATATTCTACTTTTCCCTCAATCTCCTGTGTGCCCACACCCAGTATATTTGCTGAGGTCTACATAGTTCTTCGTGTGTCTCCTTTTCTGTCCCGAAACTGTCAGATGAAGGGCCTCATTGTAGAGCATTCCATTCTGAGTGCATGTCCTTTGTGAGGACTTGAATGTTATCTCTCTTGGGCCCTCCCTTCTGGAGCATCCGGGACTTCCATCCTCATGCACATCCATCCTCCCCCAAACAAGACACCTCCTGTTGTCTGGGGCCTCTCTTGGGGCCCATTCCTCCCCTTCCCTAGTTGGGTCGCTCAGGTTTGTGCCTGATAGTTCAGGGGCCCCTCCTTCACGCTCCTTCATCTGCAGTAATTCACTTGGTGAACACATGACAGTAGGGAAGCACTCTTCCTTGTGTGTCGTGAGTGCTTAAACATTTTACACACATGAAATGTGACAATTTAAAAATGGAGCAGTGTTCTGTACAGTTTTACCAGTAAAAAAAGTTGATGAATTAACAGTAGGGGATATTTATACATATTTAGAAAAATAGGCTTTATTTTTTGAAGTACCCTAGTTTTAGGTTCAGAGCAAAACAGAGGAAGGTACAGATATTTCTCATATATCTTCTGCCTCTATTTACGCACAGCTTCCCCATTTCAACTGATCCCCTGAAAGTGGTATATTTGTTACAACTCATTGTCACGTCATTACCTCCCTATAATGTGCATCAAGGTTCTTTCTGGGTGTTGTATATTTTATAGGCATGGACAAATGTATAATGACATATGTCATACAGAATATTTTCACTGACCTAAACATCTTCACTGGGGTTATTTAAATTTAAAATAATATTTCAGTATTTATGTTGCAGTTTTCCAACTTGAGGAAGCATTTCATTCAAATGAGCAATAAAAACATTTTATGCACATTGGATTGGGAGTTTATTTTTGAAGGATTTCGGCCACTTCCAAGAGATGAGCTCCATTTGTAAGACAGCTCTCAATTGCAAGAATAATAGGAAATGATGTTAGGTTTTGAAAAGCCTTCTGTTAAAACCATTCCCAAATTTTGCTTTCAGAGTCAAAGAAATTTCCAAGTTGTCCAACAAAACTTCTTAAACTGAAGCAGCAATTGAAGGCTTGAATTAAAGAAAAGTCTAGATGGTACTGATCATTTTGAAAATCTGTTTTAAAAGAATTTCTTAGTGTATATTGTTTATTTCAAGGGCAGTCTAGTTACATGTCAAATATCAGTTTAGTTGGCTTGATAGAAATTTTCTATGGCAGGCCAGGGATTTAGCTCAGTGGTTCCGCTGCCTGCCTCACAAGTGCAAGGTCCTGAGTTCGATTTCTGGTACCAAAAAAAAAAAGAAATTTTCTGTGGATAGGATAGTATTTTAGTAAAGCAGTTATAATAACAAAGTTCAGAGAGAGTGGCTTACCAGTGTATCTTCCGTTAGAAAGGAAATTAGAGCCATAAAAAAACTTAAATACAGAGTTTAAGGTCACACGAAAGTTTTATAGCAGCATATGTAAAACACATAAAAACATTTGATTGGTTTATATCTTTGTCTCCTTTGTGAAAATAAGGTTAAGGGCAGAGATTGCATTTTATTTATCATTTTATTCATCTGTGCATAGTGTAGTATCTGGCTTTGTAGTTGATGGCCAATAAACTTTGGCTGAGTGAATAGATGATGGTTAAATTTGAAGTTGTGTTTTGAAACACTAGATAAGTGATCATGAACCATCCTATAGACAGCAGAGTAAAATTATTAATCTGCAGTGTACATCGTGTATATTTTTGCAATTTATCTGAATATTTTAATTGTTAAAAGATTCAAATTAATTTCTTAACAGCTTAAGGCATAATCCATATATTATATAATTTATCTTAAAGTGTTCAATTCACTGTTTTGTAGTAAATTCACAGGTTTGTACAGCAATCCCCAGAATCTAATTTTGGAACATTTTTGTTTCCTTTTTTACAAGAAACTCTGTACCCATCAGTGGTTACTCCCTGTCTACTGCCCATCCCACCTGTAGGAATCCACTAATACATTTCTTTATGTCTACAGATTTGCCTGTTGTGGACATTTCATATATTCAAGACATTTCATATAAATGAAATAAGATGTATGATCTTTTATCCATGTTATATCACATGCTATTTTATTAATATTTTATTACTAAATAATACTCTGTTGCCACATTTTTTCTCTTCATAAGTTGATGGACATCTGGGCTGCTTACATTTTTTAATCATTAAGAGTAAAGCTGCTATGAATATTTGTGCACAGTTCTTTATACAAATCTATATATTTCATCCTTGGATATATACCAAGGAGTAGAATTGCTAAATCTTCTGGTAACTCTGAGCTTGACATTTGGAGAAATTGTCAGACTTTTTCAAAGAGGCTTCACTATTCTACATTATCCCCAACAGTGTACGAAGAATATAGACATTTCAGACTTAAAAGTTTTTCTTAAAGAGGTAGTAAGATGCTGTCATTCTGGCACACACTGCAGGTAGCTAAAACCTGGGCAGTCTCTTTGAAGACCTGAGAGTTGGTGCAAATGGACAGCTGTCCTTCATGTTGCTCTCCTCATGGAAGAGAGCATTCACAGGGAATTTTAAGAATTTACAGCAATAGCTGGTTGCAGCTTTGAAGAATTATCGGTGGTGACACTGGGTGCTGTCCTCCTGTGATGCAGCCTTGCATTTGCTGGTGTGGAAAACTTGCAGAAAGTCCACAGCTCCTGTGTTGCCAGTTTCCTTGCCTGCCCTGCTCTGTCCCTCGGAGTCCTTGAACCATGTATTCCTGATTATCTGCTGGTTTAAAGATCTTTTTACCCTTTCAGCCTCCTGGTGCTCTTTGGGTCTTGTGGATACCTTTTTGTCCACCATTGTTTTATCAACTACTTTTTTAAAAAAACCTTCTATTGGGCCGGGGATTTAGCTCAGTGGTTCTGCCACCTGCCTCGCAAGCGCAAGGTCTCGAGTTCGATTTCCGGTACCAAAAAAACCCCTAACCTTCTATTATGGTAAAATATACAGAATTTGAGATTTACTATTTTAGCCTTTTGTTCGGGGCAGGGGGAGTTCCAGGGATCAAACTCAGGACCTTACGCTTTCGAGGCAGGCGGCGGACCCACTGAGCTAAATCCCCAGCCCTATTTTAGCCATTTTTAAATTCAGCGATGTTAAGTACATTCACATTGTTGTGCATCTATTGTCACCATCCTTCTCCAGAACTTTCCAAACCGAAACTTTGTTCTCGTTAAGTAATAACTCCCTGGCTTCCCCTTATTAACTACTTTTTGACTGGAGGCAGCCTCTTGTGCCTACTCTGCTTTCTTTGGAACTGGACAGCCCTCAGCATCCTTTGTAGACTCGCATGTGCTGAGACCATTCCTTTTATCTTTGCCAGCATCCTTTCTTTCCTCTCTGTCTCCTCCTAGCCCCCCAAATTTTGCTCTCCTGCAAAACTTTTCTTTTTCTCTGGGTCTAACCTGTGCCTCTGGGGTAGTAGAGACTTCAGAGTCTCTCAAATCAAAGTGTTGACTTTTGGAAGAAAGAGAGCAAAGGGGCATATGAATTAACACCTTAAACAAGATAAATTCCATACCTTTGACAAGTGATCTGAACTCTAAGCCTAGGAGTATCTCAGTCTTTTTTTTTTGGTACAGGGGATTGAACTCAGGACCTTGTGCTTGCCAGGCAGGCGAGGTGCCACTGAGCTACATCCCCGGGCCCGAGGAGTGCTTCAGTCTTACCGTGAAGGTAAGGAAGCAGAATAGGGATGCTTGAGGGCTCCCCTACTACCCTAGCCACTGTCTCACTGGTTCCTGATTTCTTAGTGATCCTTTTGCAGTTGTTGCTGATGCTTTTGTCGTCTTCTTCCCCCTCCCTCTCACACCCCTTTCACTCTCTTCTTTCCTTTTCTTTTTTCCTCCTCCTCCCCCCCCGCCCATTTTTTTGTGGTGCTGGGGTTGGAACCCAGGACCTTGCACATGCTAGGCATGCATGCACCTCCTAAATGATAACCCCATCCCTTTTTATTTTATTTTGAGACAGTCTTACTGAGTTATGCAGTCTGCCTTCTTGAATTTACCATCTTCTTGCCTCAGCCTCCTGAGTAACTGGGATTACAGGTGTGCACCACCTCATGTAGCCTTTTTGTGGTTTCCACAGTGATGGAAGTGTATAGCTATACTTCAGACATCTTGAGGTGTTTTATTTTTCAGTGGATAAAAAAGTTTAATTCAGAGGACAGCTTTTTGACTCCCCATGTGAAAATTCAAATAAATATTGATTACTGTTTTTGAGCAAATTGCATTTCAAACTGAGTTTACCCTAGTCCCTTAGGTCTGTAGGCAGACTTTATAATTGCTAATCCAGTCTTATTTTACAATACCACTGAACATGCTTTCCAGAAAAAAAAATTTATAAGAGACTCTTAAACTATGTACAGCTGGCTTGTTGTCAAACAAAAGTATTGATTCAGTGTTATAGTAATAGCAGATTTTCTGATGTTTATTGGCAGTAAGATTTCTTGGTTTATTGCTTCAGCCATCCAGTGTCAGTTCAATTCAGTGTACACCAGTAGATGACTTTCAGTATTGATTTCCACACTTACACAACACCTTTCCCAATTTTTGTACTACCCCTTAACTCTGGTCTCAGGGTTTTTGAGATTTATCTAAAATATATAGGATATACATGAATTCAGTGAAGCAGGTTGGATTCATTAAACACCAATAAATGTTGCTGAACTGAATTGAATTGAATTCAACTGTGCTGGTGAATCTGCTATTTAAGCAAGATTCTTTTCCTTCTTCCCTTCTTCCTATTTTTTCGTTTTTAAAAACTTGTTTAACAAGCATTCATTGTGTGACTGCATTGGGCCAGACCCTATTCTAGATACATGATATGTAGCAGTGCCTAAAAATCTGTCTTTTGTGGGGCTTATATTTCCTGGTGGTTGGGACAGTTGATAAACAAGGACATCAATAAATAAACAAGATATTTTCAGGAAATGGTGTTACAAGGAAAAACAAAGTGATATGATGGATGTGACCGATGGTACAGTGGCTCTTTTCAATAGGGTAGGCAGTCAGGGAAGGAAAGCCTCTCTAAGGAGAATAAATTGGAGCTAGTCCTGAATGATAATGAACCAGACCTTTTAGGATCTGGGGATGGAGCATTCCAGATGGAAGGAGCAGCAGGCAGGCAGCTCTTCTAGGTGCTGTGAGCGGGGGTGGTGTCAGCTGGGGCTGCATCACCATCACACAGGCTGTGTAGGCCACAGAAGGTGTTGGGATTTTATTATGAGTGCCATGGAAAGTCACTGGAGGGGTGAAGCAGAAGCAGTGCCGCTGTGTGGACTGGTTTGAAGAAGCCAAGTGGCAGCAGAGATTGATGTGTAGGGTGTGCTAGATGTCTGCGCTTTGTGGATAGGGCTGGTGTTGGTAGAGATGAGAAGAGAGGATAGGATAGAAGGTCTATTTTGAGGTAAGTTTGGGTGTTGTTTTGGTAGATACTGCAGTGGCGCTTCCTCCAGAGAGCAGATGCCACAGCATTGCTAGGACTTGGCTGTCGTTGAGTTTTTCTCAGTCTGAAATGTGAGTAGTTGTTGGACTTTGGCTTGGTCAGCAGAGTGAGGCTCTAAAAGAAGTGTACAACCTAATCCTTGGAGCCTGTGAAGATGTTACCTCACATGCCTGGAGGGACTCTGCATGTGTGATTAAGTCCATAATCTTATGATGAAAAGCTGAATGGAGAAGCTTCCCAGCTGCTCCAGAGATAACATGGCAGAAGACGACACAAGCTGCTGCTGTCCTTGCACTTGGAGGAACCTGCCTTCCCCACCTCAGGGGAGCCAAGAAGCCTCTGACCTCTTAGAACAGCCCTTACCTGACACCCAGCAAGGAAATGGAACCTTAGTCCGGTAAACACAAGGAACTGAATTCTGCCAACACTGGGGAATGATTAGGGAACAGATCTCCCATGGGGCTTCTAGAGAGGAATGCAGCCCTACCAACACCTTCAGAGACCCTCTTCAGACTTCGAGCCCACAGAACTGTAAGAGTATAAATTTACATAATTTAAGTAGTGAGGTTTGTAGCCGTGTGTTACATAACAAGTGATAACTAATATGGTAGGCACAGTTTATGATACATATTTCTTTCTCATTGGTGAGGAGAGGATAAACTTCTTTTCCTCTCCTTTGTTTTTTCAGTGAATCATCTGTACATGTCCTTTGCTGCTTTCTCTGTCAGATCCCTCTCCCAACATCCAAGATTCCCTATTGATTATAGCAATTGGCCCTTTGTGTTGTCAGTTGGAACCTCTGACACCCCCTTCCTGCGTATACGAGACAGATTGCGAATATACTGCAGAGAAGAGGAGTTGAAGGACTGAGTTCTGTTCACTGCACTCTAGAGGACAGGGAGAGGGCTAGAAACTGCAGCTATTCCACTTCTGTTAGGTCATTAGAAAGGTCAAGTGAAAATGGCCCAAGAATGGCTAGACTGATGCCTTCTTTGTATCCCTCCAGCTTCTCAGTTCAGTTTTAGCCATGAGCAGATCTCAAGCTAAGGCCTCAGTCACTGTCTAAAACTTCACTGTTACTGTTTGATATGTGATAAGCTGTGGTGTTACCATGATGGAGAAATGAGATGTGTAGCTGTACTTTGGTATCCTTGAAGATTAGTTCTGTCCTCCAACCCCAGTACCAAAATCCTATAAGCCTCAGTTCCTTATATCAAATGGCATAGTATTTGCATCACAACTTAGGCACATCCTTCCATATACTTTAAATTATCCCCCATACGTAATACCATGTAAATAATTGTTTTAACAGGCCTGGGGCATAGTTCAGTGGTAGAGCACTTGGCTACCAAGAGTGAGGCTCTGGGTTCTATCTCCAGCATGGCAAAAAAAAAAAAAAAGTTGTTACAACCGCATTGTTTAGTGAGTAATGACACCGGGGAAAAGATCTGTATAGCTGCAGCCATCAAAGCCCTAGCTACATAGTACACAATGAAGAAATGGGTAGAGAATGCTCAAACCATGAATCAAGAGATGTGGGATCTGTATGCCAGAGGCTCCAATAGGGTGTGTTTGCACAACATTCCTCTGCACTCGGCATCGTTCAAGTTTTGCTTTTTGGATCTTTCTGAAATTTTAAAATACTTTTGATCTGTAGTTGGTTGAATTCTTGGATATAAAACTTGAGCGGAGGGAGGCTAACTGTGTGGTTTAGTCAGATATTCTGATTAATAGAAACTAATCTTATTCTTAGTAGTATTGTCAGTTTGCATGAAATCTGAAAGCATCTTACTTCTCAGCTGTTTTCAAGTAGTTTTGCTGTTGCATTGATATAGAATGAGTGTTACCATTATCACAGCATGGCAGTGCTAGGTTTGCCCTGGAGAGAATGGTCAATGGTAGTAGAAGCTTGATCAAAGGTAGTGAAGATTGAAGACATATGAGAAAGAATTTTGCTGTTATCTTGATAACTTTATACCTGGAGAGGAACCTCCATCTTACTGAAATAACCTAGTAAGATCTAAAGTCCAAAGTCCAGGCTCAGTTCCTTACCTCTGGTTTAGGACAGGTCATTTCATTTTTTTGTATATCTATTTCTTCATTTGTGAAACGGATAAAATAATAATGTGTGTTCTGTAGTTCTCTTAGAATTGTTGTGATGCTCATCTTTCATGAGATACTGTACGTCTGGTATGCAGTTTTTCATCAAGTAGAAGAAAGCTATAAAAATTATTTGTAAACTGAGACAAAGTATATATGCAAGTCCTAGAACTTGAGTTTCAGATACTAATATGAGAAGCAGATAAATGAACCTGGATGTGGTCTGCCCTATACCCATAAGTTGGCTTTTGCAAAAATGAAGCTATATAAACAATAAGAATTATATCTTTGAATGAGGATTGTGTAACCTATCACATTCCCATTACCCTTCCAGGAATTTCAGAGACACATCGTTTACATGCAAACATGGTAAATGCTTTAAGCCACCATGGTAAAATATAATTCAGCATCTCCCTTTTTTTGTATGATCTTATTTTTCTTTTTCTGTTTTTTGGGCTTTGCTGATAGACGTCTTCAGTGTCAGTCATCTGTTCTCTTTTGTAAAGGGAGTGAGGAGTGTTGCATAACCACACAACTACTCAGATTCTTGAGATGGGGAGGCTACTTTCAACAAAACAAAGTAAAGCACCTCCACTACCTTGCTGCTCTTCACAGAAGGCGTACTTCTAGAAACCATCAGAACATGTATATGAGATTAAGAAACAGGGTCCACACACACAGCCCTGCTGGGGCCTAGAGAGTGTCCTGATGTTCAGACCCTGGACATCACCACCTTCAAGAAGAAACTTGGAGAAGCAGAACTGGTTGTCTCACTGTCGTCCACCGTGATGAAAGGGACTCACTTACCTGGTTATGAGGAGAGTATTTTAAAGAATTTAGTTGTAGATGTCTTCTTTATAAAAAAAAATCCCTAAATATGTGTTTATCTGAAAATAAAGTTCAGTTTTTCCTGAAGGGCAAAACAGCAATAGGGTGTCTCAAGAGCACTACTCAACTAGTGCACTGGTACCAAATGCAGTGATGGATAGGCATTAACAGGTAGATGCAAAGCATAGTGTGCATAATTCCTCATTAGCAAGCTTTGAGAGGGATCTAAGATGTCCTGATCCCACTTCAGGAGTCGCTACCTCACAGAGCTCTATCCACTTGAAGCAGTGTTTGTTTGTTTTATCGCTCTCTTTCTCTCAACTGTTATCTGAGAGATGGAATTATGAGTTATAGGAGAAAAGGAGTAAGAGGCACATCAAAGAATTTTTTGTGGCTTTGAATAAGGGACCTTATTGGTTTGAGGTTGTTAGCTTTGGGGGTGCTCTCTTCATCCTGAAGCACCTGGGGTTTGTTTTTCTCTAAAAGATGTAGATAAACTAGAGAGAATCCAGGGGAAGGGCAACAAAAATGATGTACGACTTGGAGAGAAGGAGAATAACAGTCTATAAATATTTGAAAGGTAATATAAAAGAGGGAGAGAGGTTATTTACAGCAGTGGAGAGCACTTTGACAGGGAACAAAAGCTTGCATCTAGGAGCAGGAGAAAATTGGGTTAGGGTTGAAGAAAAACAAAGTGTAATAAGGATGATTAAGCAAAGAAAGGTAATTCTCGAATTAGTTTGTGTTGCCAGGAGCCAGAATGGCAGAATAAGTGATGGTCCTCAAACCAAGGACCCACATGTGACTATGAATCACATTTTACTAATTCCTCTGTATGCTTTATTCATTGTCCCTTATGAGTGTAGCTTAATTTTCAACTCCTTGGCGTTACATTTTTAGAAGTGTTCATGATATTTCTAATATGACAAACTATTTCACTGAGTGTCTGCCTTGTGGCAGGTATTGTCTTAGCGGCTTTATTATTTACATTTTCATTTAATCTTTACAGCAACTCTAAAACAGGAACTGTTTTTCCACTTATAAGAAAATTGAGGCTCAATAATTTGCTTAACATCACATGTGTACTGAGTGGTAGGGTTGGGATTCAAATCAAAGTCTGTGACTTGCAACCCACACTAAGGCCCTACATTAGGCACCATGACCTGGGTCATTGATTGTCATCGTAATAGTAACTGGGACTCACTAGCTGGCCAGGTGGACAGTTTGTGTCCAGGTGCAGGAGTAAGTAAAATAGTCATTATCCAGAGCTTCCTGTGTCTTTTCCTTTTTTGAGTGATTTTCTTAGTATCAGTTCAGTGCTGTTAGCAATGCATTACATTTTCTCATTCTGTAAATTCAGCTGTACCATAGGCTGTTAGTCATCCTTGCAGGTATAGAGTGGTGTGTACAATCTCATTTAGGAAAGAAATATTTTATAAGGCAGGCATTATCCTAGATCTTGCATGCTAGTTGTACTAGGCATCCCTTTACGGTATTCTGTGGTTTCTTTGCCTTTCTGGTTTTGCTATTTTCAGTGAACAGTAGCATATAGCATCCAGAAACCAAAACAAAATATACAGAATTAACTACTTAGAGTAACTCTGGATGGGGAAGTATAGCTCAGTGATACAGTATGTACTTAACATATGCAAGGCTCTTCGTTCAGCTCCGACCTCCCCACCCCCTGAAAAAGTGAAAAGCTGGATGTCTAGGTTCTTTCTGTCATTGCAAGAAATTACCATGTTTGAATTCAAAGGCCTGAGTTTTAATCCAGACTAGCTGCTGCTCTGTTCTCTTATATGCTCGGCACCTTTCTAAGCTGCAGCAAATGCTTTCATCAGGGAGAATAACAGCTCCTGTTCTCTCAACCTCCTGGGGTTATTGTGGGTAGCTACTGGGAACATATATATAAAATACTGTTCATAAAAAGGAAAATATGACTCAGACACTTAAGATTAAAAGTCAGCATCAATTGCGTCAGTGACTCTTCATTTTAACACAGCTACTCTTGGTAAAAAATCTGCTACACTTATTAATGCTTGTTACTTTCAAGGAGGTTGTCATTTTCTAAAGGGACAGTATCTGATTTTGTTGGATTATTCTTGCTTTTGTTTGTGTTTGTTTTTGGTGATGGGGGTCCTATTTTGTCACCCAGGCTAGCCTTGGGCTCGAGGGATCCTCCTACTTCAGCCTTCTGGGTAACTGAGACTACAAGTATTCTACAGGGCACCTGGCTATAGTGTTAGGTTTTTTTATTAGGCACAGAACAGGGGTGCCAGTAAATTTCAGATATGTTATTGTACAAACGACACAACCTTTGCCTCTTTCTTCTCCTTCACTATGGTGGCATGCAGTAAATACCATGTCAAATTCCTAGCCAGAGGTCAGTGGGATAGGAATCCAAAATAATGGGATTTTTCATTTATAGTTTTCTGTGTGCCAATCCTCTTCTTCCCTTTGGAGTTGTGTGTGTTTTTTAAAATAAAGAGCTTTTTGTTTTCGATCCCTGTGCAGTTGCTCCCAGTAGTGGTCTCTAGTGAATTCCTTGCTAAAGTCATCTCTAGATTACTTTTGCTGTAAACTGTAATGATTTGCCGCTGACCGTATTTCTCCCAAGGTCTTCTATCTCAGTTACTTGTAAGGCTACTCCTCCCCTCTCTTGTTCTCTTTGATCTTTTATAATTGGCTTAAAACTCTCCATATTTAATCTGCAGTGACTTTGTTTCTCCTCCCTACTTTTGCTTTTTTAGTCCCTGAGAATTTAATAATGTGTTTCTTATTTTCTAATTTTTTTACGGTGTCATATTTTCTGTGGCACTGTTAATAGTCTTTTCTCTTTGTCTACCCATTTGCTTTATTTTAGCTATTAATGCAGGACTGCGTTATTTCTGTGTTTTGCCTTGTAATAAAGTCTTACCCATTCTGTGCAGTTGGTGAGCTTCTTCCTACTTACAGACTCAGCTGAACTTGGGGACGCGGGCTCAGTACATGGTAAAGAGATAGTGAGCTGGACAAACAAGTTGATCACCTAATTTGCATTCAGTGAATTAGGTGGAATGACAAAATGACTTTGTTGAGTTTATGAGAACTTTTTTTTCACAAATTGTCCTTTCTTTGGGGCAAATTACTGTGACTATTGAACATGTGAGAAAGACTAATTCATCTACCTCTTCTGTGGTTGACTTGTTGGTGACTCCTTCCTATAACATCATCCATAATAATCTCACTAAGCCCAACTCTTCACCTCTGCAGTCCTTCTGTCCATCGCATTGTAGTCTCTTCTCAGAGGGTCAAAAGTCACCTTTTGGGTTCATGTCTGGTCTTACAGTTGACCCGGAGCATGTCATTCTCTAGGCTCTGCCTAGTTTGTTAGGACCCAAAATTTCTCACCTTCTTGACTATTTAAACTGGAGCCTCTGATGGTTCCTGGAGATCTCTGAGCTCTTTATTTTCATTTCTTTGGGAGGATTTTTATCTGATTTCTCAAGGGGCCTGTGATCTAAGAAATGTTAAGAACTATGGCTTTTAAGTTTAAGCCGATAGTCTTTTCCAAAAAACTCCAGTTCTCATCTTATTGTATTTGCTTCATCTCTGTGTAAGCCTGTTTGCCTTTTTTCTATCAATTTCTTCATTAAGGCAGAAATTCTATTTTTGGTATTCTTTAAAAAAAATAACAGCTTTCAACTGGGGTGGTAGTGCACACCTGTAGTCCCAGCACTGAGGAGGCTGAGACAGAAGATTGCTGCAAGTCTAGGGCCAGCCTGTGGTACATAGTAAGTTCAAGGTCAGCCTGAACTACATAGCAAGACTGTCTCAAAAAACAAAACAAAACCCCAAAACAAAACAAAATTTTAAAACCTGGCTTTATTAAGGTGTGATTTATATACCATAAAGTTGGCCTACTTTAAATGGTATTTATTATATTCAGTTATACTAACATTATTTAATTTCAAAAATTTTTCATATACTTTCCCCCTGAAAATTTACCCTCATAACAAATATTCTCCTTCCTTTGGCCTCTAGCAACCACTAACCTACCTTCTATACAGGATTTCCTGTCCTGGACATTTCATATGAATGGAATCATGCAGTATGTGTTTGGCTTCTTCTACCCAGCTTGATGTTTTCAAGGGCCATCCATGTTGTAGGATGTCATTCCTTTTTATTGCTGAGTAATATTCCATGATATGAAATACCACATTTTGTTTATCTGTTCATTTGGTAATGGAGAACATTCATGTACAAATTTCTGTGTGAAGGTATGCTTTATTCTCTGGAGTATATAGAGGAATGGGGTTGCTGAGTGACACAAAGTGACTCTGTTTAAATTTTGAATAACAGCTAGACTCTTTCTGAAAGTAGCTGTACCAGTTTACATTTCCAGCAGCAATGGAAATGGGACTCCAATTTCTTCACTTTAGCATTTGTTATTTGTCTTTTTGGCTTTAGCTCTTCTTGTGGACATGAAGTGGTATCATGCTGTGGTTTTGATTTGCATTTTGTTCTCTGCTGATGACATTGAGCTTCTTTTCATGTGCTTATTGACTACTTTTGTGTCTTTGGAGAAATGGCTAATCAAACCCTCTGCCCATTTTCAATTTGGTTTATTTTTATTATTGAGCTTTTAAAACACAAATCTGTATGCCTTTTAGGTTCTTAGGTATGGCTAGGTGTTGTGAGGGAGGGATGCTCTCAGGTTCTATGCTGTGTGCTTTAACGTTTTTTTAACGTATACAGATAAACTGAGCAAGTGAAGTGAAGGAAGCCCATTGGCTTAGCTGTGGAAACAGTGGACAAGGTGAAGTGAAGGGCATTGGGAAGGTGTTAATCAATGGGGGAATGGTCTTTCAATGACTTTTATCTGACATGGGCCTCATATCCAGAATTTTTTTTGGTACCGTGGATCGAACTTGGGACCTTTCGCTTTCGAGGCAGGCAGCAGACCCACTGAGCTAAATTCCCGGCCCCTTTCAATGACTTTTAAATATTATCCTTTTAACGAGACTAAGGCCAGTGATGACCTCCAGAGACAGGATAGACAATGCATGGTTTTGGAAATGAGAAAAGGAAAAGAACCAGAGAATAAATATGTCTTATGGTACTTCCTTGAAAGTAATTTAATTACTAGGGTGAAAGAAGTATTATAGGAAGTGCTTATATTTAGCTTTGAGATGGAATATACCTAAAATAAATTAAAGGAAATAAATTATTCTTACAGAATATGGTAACCATGCATTTTATACCTTTTAAAGATTAAATGACCTAAGTTTAAAATGCAGTCTTGGTGAAAGTTTGACATTGATGTTATGCCTTCTCAGTTTGATTCGGAGATTGAGGCTTATTTCTTCTAGAGTGTTTGATCCTATCTAAAGCTATTGAATGAGCAAACTTAGTCTTTCAGTTTTTCCCCAGTCTGTGTGTAGGAACCTAGACTCATGTGAGTACTCAGAAAGATCATAAAACTTGTCTCTGTCTTCATATAGCTAAAACATTATAGGTGTATCCACTTTTATACCTAGGTCTAGTGCTTGCTCTTTTTTTTTTATTTTGCAAGTTATTTTAGTATCCTTTTATTTTAAAAAGTTTAGATAAGTACTTTTTTAGTACATAAAATCTGAATATATACATGTGAAACTCACACAAGCTTTAAATACATGTCTGTACACACCATATCAGATGTTCTTGTTAACGATGGTAACTTTCCATCAGCTGCCTGTTCCTTATACCCAAAAGGGCGGTGGTGCCTCAAAAGAATTTGCACAAAGCAGCACTCCTTTCTTCAGATCTTGATGTGTTAATTTTTTTGGGGGGGGGTATGGGGGATTGAACTCGAGTCTTTGCACTTGTGGGGCAGGTGGCAGAAACACTGAGCTAAATCCCCGGCCCTTGAAATGTTAATTTCTTATGTAACATTTTAGCACGTGTCCTTTCTGTGGACACAGAAGAGACTTCTTTCTGGACTCTCTCTGTCTTGGCTTCCCTTTTTTGGAATTTTTCATAACTATATTTTTGTAATCCCTAAGAAAAATGGGATAACGCAGTTACATAATCTTAAAACCTGTGCTTATAGAAGTATGTATTTTTCTTTTAGGTAATGATCCTTTCCTTGTTGATAATTTTCTAAAAACTGTATTTTCCTACTCTTCCAGCCAGTATTGTTTCCTTCTTTTTTTTGGTACCGGGATCGAACACGGGTCCTTGTGCTTATGAGGCAGGTGCTGGAATCACTGAACTAAATCCCCAGCCCTCCGGTATTGTTTCTTATTCAAGGTGGAATAAGCCTTGAGATTCATGGGAGAGTTGCTGGTTGACACACAGGCTGGTGATACCAGCCCTGCCCACAGACTTGGCAGATGGCTGTGTCACAGATAGGGTCCCTTACTACCTAGGCCTGGTGGCCTAAAGGCTGTGTCTTTCTCTTGACACTGGTTGTAACTCTTTACCAGAGAATTTCCTATGTTCTAGGTCTACTTTAAAAATTTTTTTTTATTTTTTTGGTACTGGGGATTGAACTTGGGTCCTTGTGCTTGCGTACGTAGCAGGCGGTGAAACCACTGAGCTAAATCCCCGGCTATCTAGGTCTACTTTGAGTACCCCCAAATAGTTGTTAATACTTGAGATCATTTTGGAAGATGGAATTTCTGGAAGCATGTTTGGTTTCCAGTGATCCAAATGTATAAGACCTGTATAGTGAAGATCACTGGATGAAAATAAATACAGACATGATGCAGGTGACTGATTGGTGGTCAGTTATATAGCTTTTGTCATGCTGTTTCTCAGTTGCCATAACAACATTGTAGTGGACAAGCCCAGCATGCTTTTAGGTAATCATTTCTTTCAGTTAAAGTTTGATATTATTTTACATTAAGATTTTAGTTAGGAGTAGGGGTGTAGCCCAGTGACATAGCTCTTGCCTTAATGAGCATAAAGGCCCTGGGTTCCATCCCAGTACCTCCAAAATATAAAAATAAAAAAAGATTTTAGCCTGGGAAGGGTTTGCAGAGGCACCTATAGTCTTAGCTACTTGACAGGTTGGGATGGGAGAATCACTTGAACCCAGGAATTTAAGATCAGTGTGGGAAATATAGCAAAACCCCATCTCAAAACAAAAACAAGGATGGGAATGGAGCTCAGTGATAGAGCTCTTGACTATCACATGTGATGCTGGCCCTAGGTTTGATCCCCAGCACCACACACACACACGCGTGTGTGCACACACAAATGCAACAAAAGATTTTGAGATGTATGTATATGTGTATACACATATTCCAAGTTTCCAGAGCCTTTGAGACCTTTGAACTGTTGGAAAAGCTGTCTCTGCCCTTATTTTAAAAGCCAAAAGCCTGTGACTCCAAACCAAAAACAAAAACTTCAGCACACCTGATTGGTTGATTTATGTCAGCTGCATGGTACAAAATGTGAGTTTTGGTCCCTGCATTGTCATCACAAGTGTGATATTGTTTGCGGCACCTTCCTATCCCTGTGGTTAGTAACATATCTGATGGAATAGTCAGCTGGAAGGACACACTTGAGAGTTGGGCGATCTATTGTGTTACACAGTTCAGAGTAGCTTATAAACACCCTTTGAAAACAGCACAAAACAATTAGGTTGGTAGCAGCTGGCACCGAGGCTGCCATTGCCAAGTGCACAGCTGAACAAGAAGCTAGAGTTGGAGGGGGTGCTTAAGGATAAGGCAGAAGAACCACAGTTGGGACTTTGGGGCAATGTGAAGGGATCTGAGACCAAAGGATGACTGTGGACCCCTGCCTTAGCCAGAGTTTTCCCATTAAAAAGAAGACCCCTACCATCACAGTCTGTCTTGGGAACTTGAGAGTTCTCAACCTGTGTTGGACACCTCTCTGTCCGTGCTGTAACGTGTCATTCATATTCTTTTCAGCATTCATATTCTTTTCCAGGAGTCTGTCAGGGCTGACTTAGTTTCAGTAGCAGCAGTAGCTGTCTTTCACCTGGTGGTGTTCATGGGCCACACCTCCTTTTCCCTTTGTGACACAGCCTGGTGGACAAATGCTTAGGTCTCATGCCAAAGAATCTCAGCTGTGGTCCCACAGCCAAGTAGCTGTGTATCACTAGAACTGCCACTTGAACTTCTTGGGGTGTCAAAATGGGATGAAATTACTTCTAAGACCTTCCCTGTGGTCCCATTCTGTGAAAAGCTAGGAGATTTAATTCTCTGAGGTTCACTTTCTGTGGCTGTGATAAAAATGACGGTTGAGAGAATGGATGAGTTTGTATTTATAGAATCAATTTTTGTCTTAATTTGAGAGGAACTTTATTCCAAAAGAAGTAAAGGCAGAAGGAAAGTTCATTAGTGGTAGCCATACGAAAACAGGCTGGGATCAATCCTAGTGGTATACACTATTTTGGAGTTTTTGTGAACCTTGTAATGGCTTAGAAGTACACCTTCCCCCGTGAGGTGCAGTGGGATTTCTGAAGGAAATAAATGAACGTGACTTATAGCTAAGCATTAGGCACCTATATGTACAGCCAGCAGTCCTCATCCTAGTTCTTTACCTGCTAATGTTGAAAGGAAAGCTAAATATAAAGCTACTTTGGGATGTGGCACTAGATGGCAGTTCTAGAATTAATACTTAAATCTACGCAAAATCTCCAAATCTCATTTTAATCACTAATTTGAACATAATTTCTTTTCCCACCCATAAAAACTGAATGTGAGACTGTGTATATTGAATTTAAGATTTAGAGTTTATGTCTATTCTCTTTCCTATCTGCACATTTTTCCAGTTGCAATCTTTAAAAAGCATGATACAATTAAACAGCAAAATCAAAGGAAAGGGAGTATAAAGAGCTCCAGATAATTCCCTGTTGGGGTTATCAGCTCCCACATATGGAAAGTTGATTATGTTTTATTTTCCCTTTATTTGAGGGGAGGCATAACTCCACTGAGGTGAGAAAAGCACTTCTTGGAGAGATCTGAAATATCCTGGATTGCAATATGTAAAATAATCTAATACCATCTTTGGTATATACCATTATAATCCTAAAGGCCCAAAAAGCTTCTTTCTCAGATTTGGTATGGTGGAACAGTTTAGCTGTAACAGTGTGCAAGCCTAGAGGTCATAGACCAAGCTGGGGGAAATACTCATGCATGGTAATGGGCAATTATAGATAATGTCCTTCTGGAGGTGGCAGAAAATAGCCCCACGGTCTTGGCTAGAATGAGCACATTAACTTTATAGCAGGCTACAAGTTCGGCTCTATACTACAGAGAAAACCCCCCTTCCCCTTCAATAAAATCTGTCTTATCTGTACCTCTCAAAAACTGAATTGGACAAAGGAGGGGAGTGGGACTGAGGGGGCCAGGATTTTGGACAGGGAAGGAATGATGAGATCTACTCCACCTGAATGTATTTGTCTTACTAAGTAGTGGTGGTCCCTGGCTCCCCGGAGGTGCACAGTAAGCAGTTGTTGCTTTCTTGGCACGAGGTTTGTGTTTGACATTTAAAATAGCTCTGTCATGATTGCCTTGTGGGAGAAACATATTGTTCCTGCATTTCCTGATTATGACTTTAGGGAGTAATACCACACCAACTGTACTCAAGGCTACTGTCTGACCTCCGAGAAGGCCAGGAGTGGAGGATTCTGCTCCTTTCCAAGTTTAGTTGCATTTAGGAAGCTCTGCCAGGTGCAGCCCAGCCCTCCTTCAGTACCCAAATTTTGAGCACTTAAGAGGAGGATTTTTGCCAGAGTTGTTGGGGGATTCTCTTGCTTAATGGCAGAAAACACTTATTACTATGCTGTGGTCAAGATAACAGTACTAGCTAACGTTTACTGAAGACTTCTCTTGTGTCAGAGCCTAAGTACTTGACATGATCCTGTCATACAGCCCTCAAGTGTGTTATCCCCAAGTTCTCTGTCAACTTCCACGCAGAAGTCAATTTAATATGCTCCATAGTCACTTGGCAGTAAATTCTGGTACTCTTCACCCTGAGGTTTTACTGTCTGGCCATATTGAAATTGTTATAATGATTCAGGCTTAAGAATAAAGTCAGAGAGGCTTAGATGGCTTTATTGCTCAAAGTCAGCTCAGAATGAGACCCAAGGCTCCAGTTGCTCTGAAGTAACTTCTCCTGGGAAGAGAAGAGCCTGTAAGACAGAAATCTTCAAACTTCAGTTGCAGAACCCCTTTACAGCCTTAAAAATTGTTGAGAACCTCAAGAGCTTTTGTTGAATTTGCTTATATCATTTTATGATACCATATTAGAAACTAAAATTGGGTAACCTTTTTAAAAGAGACAATTCCTTTAAAATAATAAACCCATTAATTGTTAGGATAAGTAAGACATTTTAATGAAAAATAACTTTTTCCAAAACAAGAACAAAAAAAGAGTGCTGAGAATGGCATTGTATTACATTTTTGCAAATCTCCTTCATATAGGGTTTGCATGGCTGCTAATTCAGAGCTGTAGCAGAAAAACATGAAGAAAATTCAGCTTCAGGCCAGGTGTGGTAGAATATGCCTGTAATCCCAGGACTCTGGGAGACTGATGCAGGACGTTTACAAGCTCAAGCCCAGTCTGGGCAACTTAGTGACTCAGTGAGACTCTTTTGAAATAAAAGATAATACAGGCTGGGAATATAACTTGGTACAATCACTAATACCTCCCCTCCCCCCCCAAACCAAATCAGCTTCACATGGATAAATGGGAAAAGAGACAGAATTATTTTAGTAGCCTTTACATTTGTGACCTTTTTATGATACTAGCACAAAACTTGACAAGTGGTGAGTCTTTAAAGATTAGTTGCAGCATGGAAACTGAAACTGTGGTGATGAACTTTTTTGTGTGCTATTTAATTAAAATTCTTGGTCTGTCTTCACTTTAAATGGATCTGTTATCCATGCATGACTTTGTAACATTATGCATTAATCATTTGGAATAATAATTATGCAGATTTCCCAATGTAGAGACATTTTATTACAGAACATCAGAAAATCCCATTTGTTAATGTCACTATTGGTCTAATAAAAAGAATCTTTAAATTTGAGAGGCTATCCACATAGTGGTGAAAATATAATTTCCACGGTTTTACTTGAAATTTCAAGCTCAAATTTTGTTAATAAATACCGTCAGTTTTCTTGAAGTGAGGGGCTCGTTTTTGTTTTTTACCAAGAAAATGTTGGCCACATATCTGAGTGTCCATACCCATAGTTTGTCATCCTTTTAAGGAAAATGGTATTACTTAAAAAAGAAAAAGAGAAATGCATTGAGTTTAGCTCTTAGCTCTTAAGCCGGTTATACAAGGGCTTTTTCAAGACATCCCTGCTCTCTGGTTTGCAATGTTAAAAAAGGCACACACACCCTGGTACATGAGCTTGGTGGTACAGTGTGTGCCTGGGATCTATGAGGCTTTGGGTTTGATCCCTAGCACCATAAGGTACATGTATAATCAAAGGTTGAAAGTTACTGGGGCTTCTTGCTTCATTGAGGGAATTTTAGGCAAAGTTGACAGTTGAATTTAAATTTATTTTAATGTTTTACTTCATAGCAGTGAGACATACAATGTCATTTATAGAGTTTGGAGGGCCACCCCGATTGATGCTAAGGTGCCAGGGTTTTCCCCACTCTTTCTTTTGTATCATCAGCACAAATATCAACCCAGTGAAGAAAGCAAACCTCTTTATATTGTGAAATATGTCGACTTGTGGGCCTTAGGAAGAGCTTTTGGACAGGCGACCTTCAGCTGTGTTTTGACAACTGCCGTGGTGAGATGGCATCAGATGGCATCAGGGTTAAGATTGCCATCAGAGGGCCGGGGATTTAGCTCAGTGGTTCCGCTGCCTGCTGAGCAGGTGCAAGGACCCAAGTTCGATCCCTGGTACCAAAAAAAAAGATTGCCATCAGAACCCCAGCCTCCACAGTAGAGAATGGGAGAAATTTTTGCCAGCAACATCTTGGACAGAGGATTAATATCTAGAATATATAAAGAACTAAAAAAACCCCCAGACCCCCCAGTATAAAAGACCCCGTCAAAAAACAGGGAACTGAAATGAATAGATTTCTCAGAAGAAATACAAACAGCCAATAAATACATGAAAAAATGTTCCAGTATCCCTGGCCATGAGAGAAAAGCAAATTAAAACAACACCAAGATTCTATCTTATGCCAGAAAGAATGGCAATCATCAAAAAACCCCCCAATAATGATAGATACTGGTGAGGCTGTAGTGAAAAAGGAATCTTTCTACATTGCTGGTGGGAATGTAAACTAATAAAACTATTATGGAGATCAGTATGGAGATTCCAGAAAAAACTAAAACTAGAAATTCCATTTGATCCAGCCATTCCTCTTTAAGGCATCTTTCCAAAAGAGTTAAAGACATAGTGCAGGTAGTACACGCACACCCATGTTTAAAGCAGGACAATTCATAATTGCTAAATCTTGGAAGCAGCCTATATGTGTATCAGTAGATGAATGGATAAAGAAAGTGTGGTATCTATACATAATGAAATACTGTTCAGCTATAAAGAAGAATAAATTTCAGTCATTTGTAGGAAAATTGATGTAATTTGAAAACATGATAAGTGAAATAAATCAGACACTTAAGCTTAATACCATGAAATTTCTCTTATATGAGAAATCCAGAGTATTTAAATAAAGAGCAAAATCAAAGAGATAAAAGGAAATAGGAAGATAGATCTTTTGCATATGGGAAGGGGGGGACCAAGAGATGGAGGATAGGAGGGGAGGGGAAAGGGGACGTGGAAAAGGAGTGAGATGTGTTGTGTACAGGTATCAAACACCCAGAGTTAATGTAATAATTATGTGTCACTAACATGAACTAAAAACCAACAAAAAGCAAAAAAAGAAAATGAAAGAGGGGGATCTAGAGACAGAGGGGGAGAAGAGAGGAGAAGGGAAGGGGAATAAAAAGAATTAAGATATTTCAAATACATGTATTCCCTAAGTTGAATATGAACATTATATACTGCAAACATGTACTAATGAAAATAAATTTGAAAAGAACCCCACTCTCTAAAGAGTGTAATGGAGGGCCAGGGATATTTAGCTCAGTGGCACCGTGCCTGCCGTGCAAGTGCAAGGTCCCAAGTTTGATCCCCAGTACCGAAAAAAAAACCCCAAAACAAAGAGTGTAATGGAGTCCTCCATGGACTGTTCCTGGAGTCACCCTGAAAGTACTGAGTTCTAATGCCTGGGACAATTGCAAAGCCTTTCATGTCAAGGGGCCTGGGGTGTGGCTGCGTCATGGAGAATTTAACAGCCACCCCCCAGCTCTCCTGGGTGGCCAAGGCTGAGAAACTGGTTTAAAGGCAGGTTCTAGAACATTCTTGGGTGGTCCTCTAGAACTTCTCAGGAATTGGATGTTATTGGTTGTGACAACTTGAAACATTTGACAAGGCAAATAATTGATTGAAAACTGTGAATATTGAATTGGGTATAATGTTGAGTTGAACAAAAGCCATGTGAAATAATGTGAGATATCATTCATTTTCTTAACTTCTCACTTTTATGTAGAGTTCATTTCAGGTCCCTAACACTTCAGGGACAAAGGCAAACATCTATGACGTTATTTTTATTATTTTTATTTTTTTTTTGGTACCAAGGATTGAACTCGGGACCTTGCGCTTGCTAGGCAGGCAGCAGAACCACTGAGCTAAATCCCAGGCCCCCAGTGACCTTATTTTTGAAAGATAATTATAAAAGCAGAATCTAAGTCCTAAATTTATATGGGGCTGGCTCCAAGCAGACATGTATTCTTGATGCCTCTCTGTTCAGTGCCCTTCATGGCCTAGAAGAAAGACTCTTGATAAGCATCTGTGCTTTAAGTTGTTTGAATGTAGTTCAGAGGAGACATTTTCTGGAGAGACCTAAATATATGTATATATCCACTCAAAATGTTTCTAATTTAAAATTTCCTCAGTGTAAGAAATGCTAAGGTCTGAGAAAAGGATTGCCTATAGGATATGCCTGAGAATATAGCACTTGATGAAGAGAAACTGGTTGGCAGTCTTTCCTTTCTTCTCTCATCCACTCCCAAACTCAAGCTTTGCTACAGGCCTGTTTGTGGCCCTGCCTGCCCCTCCCAGCTGCTGGGAAGTGTTGACAGGGTTCCAAACTATCTCTAGCATCTTGCCAGTGATGGGACGTCACATTGGCCTAAAGAAGGACAATGTCTTTCATGCCTATGAGTCCTTTTCTAGGGGGGTTAGAGAAATGACATTTTCTCCAAATCTAACTTTTTACTGTAGGATTAGTGGTTTGCCTATGTGACCAAGGTCAATTCTGAGGCATTGGCAGAGTGTGACTAATTCAGGGAGAGCAGAGGTCAAAGGAGGGAAGAGGCAGAGACCTCAGTAGGTGTAGGGGAGGGTCTCAGCATTGACATATGCTAATCAGGCTTATGGCTGAGGCACCAGTCTTGTCAAGCCCAGTTAACTTTATTCCTTGAGAGAGCAGGTTTCTGTCCTCTGCACTCCGTTTCTCATCCTGCCACAGATTCTGTGCTATGCCTGTGTTGGTTTGCATGCTGTTCTCTTAAACCTTTTCAGCTCCTAGTTTTTCTTGTGGTGTCTCATTCCTTAACTTGGAATTCCTTTGTCATTCTTTGCACACCCAGAACTTTCCCTTGCTTTAAAGGTCTGTCCTGTGAAACCTTACCTGACCCTCTGTGTGCTCCTTTGCACTGTGCTTCACACAAGAATGTGAGTGCTTTTGCTACAAGGAGGACATTAGTGAGCCAACATCAGCAGAACTTGTACTTTGAATATAGGGCTAAATTGTTCTCTTGCATCTTTTTTTTTTTTCCTCATAGCCTTGGTCAGTCTCTTCTGTGTGTGTTTTCAAGTCACCTCCTGTGGCATCATTGACTATATTCTTTGTCTGTTTCCCAAGGTTCAGAACAAATTACTTCCCACACAGCAGGTGCTCAGTAAAGGTTCACTGCATTGGACAGAAATTGTTTTTTCCCACAGGGGCAGGTCACAGGTCATGGTACTCTTCCTTTATTTGTCATTACAGTTACCAGGGAGTGAGAGGTGAGAAATAGTGTAGGTATATACCTGCTTCACTTAGGTGTCTGTCTCTATGCCTGCTCTGGATTGTATCAGAAAACCAACCCATTTCCTTGGTCATCATGATGACCTTTTATTTTCAGAATTGTAAGCAGCTTATAGGGCCCAGAGGTCAGCTCCTGACATGACTTATTTCCCATGTAGGGAAAGAATCCTGGATTCCTCAGTTGTTCCTAAGTCTAGGAAATTCTAGGAGGTGATTAATTTGGACACAGGGTTGCCCTACAGAGAATGCTAAAAGTAGGGCAGCTGAGTAAGCCTTCTTGGTCTGGTGAGGAGCATCCCAGTGTTATACTCCAGATTCCATGAAACACATTTCTCAAAGGACATAGTCTTTTTAAAAGACATTAATATTTCTTTTAAAAGGGGGTGGAAATGACTCATACTTTTTGTACACTCCTGATGCTGAGTACATGTTAGTTGATGATAGATAATTTTGAAGTCTCAGATTTACTGTTGAATAATGTCACCTGACTGGTAACTCTTTTTTTTTTTTTGGTACCGGGGATCGAACTCAGGCCCTTGTGCTTATGCAGCAGGTGGCGAAACCACTAAGCTAAATCCCTGGCCCCCTGACTGGTAACTCTTAAAACTCAGAAGCTAAGTAGCACAGGCGTCCTGTAAGGTATAGAGTTACAAAGACAAAACCTTGATACATACGTTTTTTATGTGGTATCATTATGAATCACATATAGTCTTACAGTTTGTAATGGTCAATTTCGGTTTCATTTGTGATCTTTCTTACTTCATATAGGAAGCTGGGCTTTGGCTTTGTCACGAATATAACTTTGGATTTGAACACAAGGACTCAAAGGGCAACAACTCTGGAACTCATGACACCAGAGAATAGAGGGGAAAGCCTTCACTGACCTTAAAATGAATTACTGGTTAACTACTATTAATATGCCACAGGCCTGAAGACCAGCATATAACATTCCAAGATCAATATGGGTGTTTATCATGTGTGCGTATCGATCTCTCATGAAGCAGTAAATCATATTTCACGCTGCATATGTTAGTGCAAAAAAATGTAGCAGAAGGACGGTGAAGCCCTATTGAGGTACTGGATGTCCAGAAGGTGTGTGCATAGAGCCACTAGTGTGAGCGTTAGGAGAAGTGATGGTCTGCAGTCAACATACCTGCAGATGGGACTGAAGGGAGATGGAGTGAGCTATGTGATGGGCACTGTGGGACATTTTCCAGATACATCCCTCTCCAGGTCCTGCATCCTTGCCTAGGTGTTGAATCTAGTCTTGCTGATCTTTCTTCTTTATCTCACAAATCAGGACTACGTAAGAGTAATAACACTTACAACATCTTAACTTCCCATTTCCATTTGCATTTGGCAGAGGGCCTCTGGTTTGGTACGGGACCACTGGTTAAGAAAGCTGTCACATTCTCTTGGGAGCAATGCTGTTATGCTTTGTCTTACTAATATCACTAAGTAATCTTGGTCAGTTTTTATTGTAGAACGATAAAGAGTAAGATCTAAGCTCAAGAATTTTCAGCAGGCTCATTAAGGTGTTTCCTTTCCAATATACTTCTGTGGCCTTTGCCCTCAAGTTGTAGTGGCTGTGAAGTTTAAAGGTCTCCATCATGGTGCACATGAATATTGGGGACCTGCAGGACAGTTCAAGGTCTCAGACCAAGGGGCTTGATAAACATTGGTATGTTCAGTTCAGGTTTGCAGTCCACTGTCAATTCTTACCATCGTTTTTCCTGTGATTCAGAATGTACATATCTAGGAGTAGCCTATAAATTGTATGAAAAATGCTTTTTTTTTTGCGGGGGTGTACCCGGGATTGAACTTGGGACCTTTCACTTTCGAGGCAGGCGGTGGAACCACTGAGCTAAATCCCCAGCCCGAAAAAACACTTTTTGAAAATCCTATATACACACACAAACATGTAAATTTTGGTTGGTTTAAAAATTTGGCAGCTTATAAGTTCAGAATCTTTCAGTTTTATCAAATGTTTATCAGCAGTTAATCAGGATACTTAGGCTGTCTTACTAACTTGGGCAACATGTGATCATTGGAGAAAAATTCTCTTGTTATTCTTCAGGGAATTCTGCACCTATCCCTGCTGTAGCAGAATTTGGGAGAGGGCATATTCTGCTTCCAGGCTTTTCCAGCTTGTAACGTATGTTCCATGATATTGTAAACTTTGAACATTATTATGTGATTTTTAGCAATACTTTTCATGACTCAATTGTGTAGTGCTCAAGCATGCACTGTGTAGGCAACAACAGAACGCTGTGTAGGGGAGGGTGTGGCACAGTGGTAATCTGCCTTGAGCCTGCCACACACCTTTGAAATGAAACCTGTGTGCATCAGATGTTACATACCTTTGTGTGACTTAGTAAGACGTGATTGCCAATAATAGTATTTCAGTCTGCCTACACATACGTGCCTGTGAAGTCTGGGGTTTATTGATATTAAGCAGACACATAAGTTTTCTTGTTCAATTCTTAGACTTGGGCTTGTGTTATTTAGTAACACAATTTAATAAGTTAAAATAAAAACAGCTGTGGTACAAAGGAGTGCTACTCTGGCATAAGGAAGGATAACTTGAGTCATTTGTAGGAAAGTGTATGTACCTTAAGAATATAATGTTAAGTGAAATAGATGAGATGCACAAGCCTGAATATTGCATAGTTTCTTTTATAGGAGAAGCCGAAAATATAAATAGAGAGCAATAAAAGAGAATAGGAAGTAGGGAGAAAAGTCTTTCTCAGATGGGAAGGGCATCAAGAGACAGGGAAGGTGGAAGGAGAGTAGGGGAATGAAAAAGGAATTAATATGTGTAATGTTCATATATCATCTTCTCATAAGGAATGTAATTATGTACTGTAAATATGTACTAATTTAAAAAGCTGTGGTATAGGAAGTACGAAAATATATTAAATACATTTTTTGGTTAGTTTATTATATTGTAATTAAACATACATTGCTAATGCCAGAAAATTAAGTGGCTACTTATTTATTAATTTTTTATATTCCAGTATGGAAGGATTATGATGTATATACCCTGATTATGTTGTATATTTTATATGCAGCCCAAGACAATTGCTTTTCATTTAGTGCAGCCCAGGCAAGCCAAAAAGTTGGACAGTTACATCTTTTACTCTTTTTTATTTTTCTTTTTGGTACTGGGGATTGAACTCAGGACTTTGCACTTTCAAGGCAGGTGGTGGCACCACTGAGCTAAAACCCCAGCCTGCAGCTTTTACTCTTACATCCATCAGTCAGGGCAAGAGGGTCTGAGGGAAGCTGACTGCTTTCCTGGTCCCTGGACAACTTGTGAAGCTTCACTGTTTGAAGAGAATTCAATCCCAGATATGCTGGTGATTTTCATGAGATCCCTTCTTTCCTGTTACAACAGCCTCTGCTGCAAGCTAATAATGACTTCTTGCCTGGAGGAGAGTCTAATCTACATGCCTCTACCTCCTTGCTCCCCTAGTTCATTCTTTGCACTGGATCAGATTTTTCCTAAACATTTTTTTTTGTTATTTCTTTGCTCTGAAAATCTTCCTTGATCCCTTGAAGGAGAAATCAGAACTTCTTGGCCTGGAGTTAACATTCAAGGCCTTCCGTGAAGACTCTGGTGTAACTTTTTCTTGCCATTGTCCTTTGTCCCTTGATGTGAACTCTGTACTCCAGCCAGGAGCCATCTGGTCACCGTTCTTGGAACACATTTTCTCCTTTTCTTCCTGTCACTCTGTTGCTATCATTCTCCTTTTTTTGAGTGCTTCTTCATCATCTCTCTAAATCTTCATCCTAGTTCATCTCTTATGGATGCCTTTGCTTTCTCCAATGTGTAGAATAATCTAGAGACATCTACCTATACTTACATTGTGGCATTCAGATTATTGTTTTATAGGGTTTTCAGTCAGTGCTTAACTTTCCCAAATAGTTTGGAAATTCTTAAGAGAAAATGAATTATTTAAAAATAATTCTTTATGCTTTACACAACATCTAACATACTTTTGAATATAATTAAATGGTAACTAATGAATGAAGTATAAATATAAAAATACAACTTAGGGTCAAGAATAAATGATTTACTTACTGCCTAGTCGTCTGGATTGTCCAGAAGCTTTGAGTTTTCAGGATTGCCCCCAGCCAAGTGCCTGTCAGATAGTAAGTGCTTAATAAATATTTTTCAAATGGAGTAAGTGCTTGAGTATGAGTTTAGTCTTTATGGTTAGAATAAATGAAGAACAACTTAAATGCACACCACAAAAGTCCAAACCATGTGGGAGTGACATACACAGCATATGTAGCTTATGATCTAAGTTCTGCAGTGATTTAGACAGATGCCCAACTTCTTTATACAATGGAATTCACTTGTATTGTCTTGATAGGACTGTCACAGTAATGCAATTAGAGGTATACCAGTGTCAGATATTTTTAGGGATATGGAGAGTTGCTTTTAGAGTAGACCATTGGTTGTCAACCTTTGGAGCACATCCACATCCCCTGAGAGCTTGTTAAAGCTCGGATTGCTGGGCCTGGCCTCAGAGTATCTGATTTGGAAGGTCTCTAGTGGTAGTCAGGTTTTTATTTCTACAAGTTCCTGGCTAATAGTGATACCATTGATTCAAGGACCATACTTTGCTAAATCACTGGAGTAGGCTTGTAATTTGTTGGATGTTGATTTCAACCATGGAAAATTTCCATGTACTAATAGTATGCTCATAAAAGCTGGGTGTCATAAAGGTATGTTTAACATTGACCCAGAGTTTTAATTTGAAACTTTAAAATAAAAAAAATTGGGCTGGAGAATGTAGCTCAGTGGTAGAATGCCTGCTTAGCATGTATGAGGGCCTGGATTAGATCCCTGGCCCAGAAAACAAAACAAACCCAAAACTGGTTGTTGGTAGTTTATAAACAGTGCTTTAAAAAAAAAAATCTCACTTTTAAAATGCTTTTGTACTCATCTACTCTTACACACTCAATTGGTTTTACTTTTTATTATCTACATACTGGTGTGAAACTGAACTTTCCTAACACATATTTCAGTCTATTCTTTAAAGCTTAATATAACCTGAAAGAGGAAATAAAATACGGATAAGTGGGAAACTGATGGGGATGTTAACTAATTACAGGCAGCTGTAGCAAAACCAATCATTGCTTTGACCTCACTTAGCATTTCATTTGAGGTTTACTATGCAGTTTATTGAAGTCATTTTCTTGTTACCTTGAGAGTTATTACTGCCATTATTTTGTTGCTTGATAAACTGAGGCCTAATGAAAGCTTTTGACCAAGGTTATGCTGCAGAAATTCAGGAACCTGGGCTGTGCCCTGATCTTTGAAGGTTGGAGTCCTTGGGTTTTAGTTGAATTCTTTGTCTGCTGCTGTATTTTGTTTTCTTATTAAGAACATTGCATCTTAAGGGCAAACCCTAAGGGGTCTCCATTTTTTTCTACTACAGGAACAATAATAAGCATCTGACATGCCTTCCCAAGTCTGAGATTGCATAAAAACAAATCACCAATGCTTACAATTGGGTGGTAGAGCTATGTCATTCATTTTCTAATTAAAATATCCAACATCATCCTTTTGGGGGAAGTTTGTATTGCTGTTGCTATCAGGTAAACAATAAAGATACAACACTGAAAGCAAAAGAATTTGTTACCAGAACCCATCAATAATGTTAGCAAACTGATGTTTTAAATAAGAGAAAGGACAGCTGGGGAAGTTCAGGAGGAGAAAATGGCTCTGTGCTGTCTCTGTACATTGAAATTTGGGGAATAATGAAATTGGAACACCTCCCTTAACTGGCTGGGAAGAGAAGAAAGAAATGGAATAAAAACGTTGGCTTGGTATTGCATTACAGAAGCCTAGGGCCAGTGGGTTTGGTTGCCTTTCAGACAAAAGAGATTTTAGTGCTAGCTCTAAGGTGAGAATTTACACCCCTCTCTTCCTCCATGCACAGTGCTGAGAATTGAACCCAGGGCCTTTTGCCAGCCCTTTTCTATTTTTTTATTTTGGGGCAATGTTTCTAACCATTAAGTATGGTTAGAAGTAGGCTGTGCTCCAATTTTATTTATTTATTTCATTTTTTTTGGTACCGGAGATCGAACTCAGGACCTTGTGCTTGTGAGACAGGTGGCGGCACCACTGAGCTAAAGCCCTGGGCCATGTGCTCCAACTTTAGATCCTCCTGCCCCATCTTCCATTTGTTTTTAATTTTTATTTATTTATTTATTTATTTATTTATTTTCTGGTACTGGGGACCTAACTCAGGACCTTGCACTTTAGAGGCAGGCACTGTTCCACTGGGCTAAATCCCCAGCGCATTTATTTTTAATTTTGAAACAGCTTCTCAGTGCGTCACTGACTTGCCCAGACTGGGCTTCAATTTGCTGTCCTCCTCCCTCAATCTGCCGGAGTGCGGGATTACAGAATGCCACCACACCCAGTTTACAAATGTTTTTATTGTACATCTCACAGCTTCCATAGCTTGCGCTTTGAGTTACACCCTCCCCTGCATGTTTTCTCTTTTTCCTTCTGCACATTCAGCCAGTGGACACTTTCTGAGCACTTTATTTGGGGCATACATTGTGCTGGGAATTTCTTTCAGGAGCTTCCTTTTCTTGTCTAGGGATGCTTAAACCTTCTCTGTTTTTTTTTTGTTTGTTTGTTTGTTTTTTGGTACCAGGGATCGAACTTGGGACCTTCCACTTGCCAGGCAGGCTGCGGAACTACTGAGCTAAAACCCCGGCCCCTTCTGTTTTAAAAATGAAATAGCAAAGTTTTATGACTTCTAGAGCTTCTGTTTTTAACATACATTTGTTTTTGATGGCAAGCTACTTGAAAACCCATTATTCTTTAATCTCTTCAGCACATACTTTCCACTTTGTCTGGCAGTGTGTTAGGGATGGGCACATGAAGGGCAGCCTTGCTGGATCTTTCTTCCTGCTGGAAGAGAAGGCCATTCACTGAGTTCATGTGTTTTCTTCCTTGCTTGCTCATTCCTAGCTCTCTGGCAGGCCAGCTTCTACGCCTTCCTTCATGCTGAAATACAAGTCCCTAAAGACCTAGTCATCTTATCTGTCAGCTTTTTTCAGAGCTGAGCCTGTGTGATCTCTTAGCCGAAATTGACACTGCAGTCTGCCCGCTCTGAATCCATATCAGTTTTGACCTCCTGATAGTGTATGGGCTTCTCTACCGTTCCAGCATCTGCTGCCCACCCCTCACTCCCCACATACAGCCATCACAGGGTGGTGACTCCTGAATCTCACTTCCAATCCCAGCATCTCCCAAAAGCACAGATTTCAAAGTGCTCACATTCATAAACCTCTTCCACCTGAGAGGTTAACATCCTCCTGCATGTTAGGTTATGCAGAACAACCCCCACCTTATACCAAGACTCGTGTTCTTGTCTCCCTCACATAGTCTTTGGTGATGTTCTGTTGGGTTTCAGCCCTCACACGTCCCTGAGTCAGGCATCCTTCCACATTTGCAGTCTTCTGAGGTCTCCGAGTCTTAACTGCTTGGGTTTCCCTCACTCTTGGCTTGGTAAAGCTCCCAAAGTAGAGCTCTGATGAGGTGAGTTCCTTACTCAGAAATCCTTGGCGGTTCCCACTTCTCCCAAAGGGAGTCCAGAGAGCTGGATGAAGGCTTCCCTTGCCTGGCACTAGAAAACCTTTCAGGTGTGAGCTCTGCATATTCTCACCCAAGTTCTTCCATCTGGCCGTCCTGCTTATCACTCCAGACTCTCCTGGCTCATTCCTCTGTCCTTACTTCACTTTTCTTCTTCTTCTCCTCTTCTAGTTTCCCATTAGCTTCCTGTTCTTTTTATTTATTTATTTAAATTTTTTTCCCCCAGTACTGGGAATCAAACTCAGGACCTTGTGCTTGCCAGGCAGGTACGGAACCACTGAGCTACATCCCCAGCCCAACTTCCTGTTCTTTTATGTATTTTTTTTTTTTTTTTTTGGTACCGGGGATTGAACTCGGGTCCTTGCACTTGCGAAGCAGGCAGTGAAACCACTGAGCTAAATCCCCGGCCCTTCCTGTTCTTTTAAGGTGCAGCTCAGGTGCATTTTTTTCCATAATTCCTTCCCATGCCACAAGTCATCTTTGTTTCTCTGAATTTCTGTAACAGTTGATGGACATTTCTGTGATACTGTGTAGTGGTGTGATTTGGGAAACTAATGTATTTTTTATCCTAGATCACAAGCTCCCTGCGGGTAGGACAGTGATCATCTGGCAGCCATTTTAGTCACCTGGCTCAGGTCTTAACACCTTTGCTTAATAAATGTCTATTGAATGGATGGGTGAGGAATTTGTCATTTATTTTGACAATAAACAGTTTCAAGTCACTGCCAGTTTGGCAAACTATAGTCTTTGAGTCACAGCAGCCCTCTTCCCATTTATGTGAATAAAGTTTTATTGCAATATAATAACTAACATTGATTGAATGGTCCACAAAACTCCAGATAGTTACTATCTGCCCTTTTGGGGGGGTTGTCAAACTCTGGTCAACACTATTGCCCTGGCTTTTAAAGGACACAATCAGCCATGGAAAGGAGTTAAGAAAACATTACATGCTTAAACTCTCAGCTTCTTGCTTTGACTTTCTGACATACCTATGTCCTACAATAGGATGATGGGCTATTTATCTTATTTAAATTGAACAATCAATTTTGTCATAAGAATGGGCTACCAGGGCCGGGAATTTAGCTCAGTGGTTCTGCCGCCTGCCTTGCAAATACAAGGACCTGAGTTCGATCCCTGGTACCAAAAAAAAGAAAAGAAAAGAGAAAAGAATGGGCTACCAGGTTTACTAGATTTGATACGTAGTTTCTTGAGATTAGAGTGGGAATTTCTGGGTTGAAGTTACACTGTCAGCCTGTATGTAATTAAAAATATCTCTAAAATGTTTGATATTCTCAGTGAAAAATACTCAGCAAGGGTCATTCGGCTGTGCCACCAAAGCGATGCCAGCCTTAGAAACTTACTGAATTTTGCCTGTGAAAGCAGCAAATAGCTTTGCCCTGTGCCTGTACTCTGCCTAATAATTTGCTCTCCAGATCTGAGGAGGAATGTGAGGGGTTGTCAAGGATTAGAGGAAAAGATTTGTGATTCCTCACATTAATACTGTGTTGTCTGTTTTTCTTTTTTCTTTTTAGAGGGACGTATGGTCATCCAGGATGTTCCTGTTGCAACCAGCAGAGGGCATGTGGAGAACACACCTGATCTCGTTGCAGACTCCGCCTACTACAGCAGCTTTTACCAGCCACCTCTGTTTCCATACTACAACAATCTGTACAACTACCCGCAGTACTCCATGGCCTTGGCTGCTGATTCCTCTGCTGGGGATGTGGGAAGTACCCTTGGGGGATCCCCCGGGAAGAACAGCCTTCGGAGCCTTCCAGGGCCTTATGTGCCTGGTCAGACTGGAAACCAGTGGCAGGTATACTTCCCAGAGAGTTAACCTAATATGTGAGCAACATACATGAATAGAACATACAAGTATGTGCATAAACATACATATTCACAGAGACACGTTTACACACATGCACCGTGTCCATGCCCAGTTCAACACACATAAGTGCAGTGTATAAATTGCATAATTTTTCACTCTGCTAATAATACCACTTACTCCCAGAGGCTGGCTGCAAGGAATTGTAAAGAAGTATACTTATATTTGGGTTAATTTTCAGATGTTACTTTTTTCACATTATCCTGTTGATTAAATACCTATTTGGCCAGTGTTGGATGCACAAGTAGCTTACTGGTTGAGGCCCCACCTCCTCTGGCCTTGTTTGCCAGTGAGCAGCTTACAAAATGCTAGGTGCAGCCTTGTGGGTGGCAGTAATCTTCCTCGTAAATTTGTACCCTAGGAAGGAAAAGTGTTGTAAGCTGTGTGTTTGTATAGAGGAGAAGTAAGAAAACAAATTAGGAAACTTGTGCTAAGTCAGACTTGGGGTGCATTTTTTGCTAGGAATGGAAGTTAGTCTTCTATACTCTTAGACATGTATTGTTGAACTAGTATGCAAGCAAGAGCTTTTAATATTTGGAGTAAAACAAAGCATTTTGTTTTCTTGGGAAAAGAGCTTATGTAAAAATGTTGTGCTTGGGCTGGGGATTTAGCTCAGTGGTTTTGCCACCTGCTGCACAAGCGCAAGGACCTGAGTTCGATCCCCGTACCCGTACCAAAAAAAAAAAAAGTGCTTTCTTAGGTGTAACCGCTTCCACCATACCAGTGTATTAGCAGCAGATTCAAGGTACCAAAAGCATTCAGAAGCTAGATGACAATGCATATGTTTGTTCTGGGAATCCATAAACGGGTGAGGTTAGACTTTCTGATCCTGTGCAAACTGTTCTCATTTTGCAATTACCATGCCCAGGATTTCTCAGCTGGGATTTGATTCCAACACTATATAACATACACGTTTGGGAGTTAGTGCAAGTCTTTGAACTTTCTGTTTTTCTTCTTTGTTTTCCCAGCTTTTTTGAAGTATAGTTGACAAAAAATTGTATACATCTTAAGTTGCACAGTGTTATTGATGTATATATGTATTGTGGAGTGATTACCAGGATGAAGCTAATTAATAGATCTATCAACTCCACTTTTTGTATAATGAGAACACTTAAGATGTAGTCTCTTGGAATTTTTCAGATATACAGTATTTTAACTAAGGTCACGATACTGCACATTATTTTCAGAATTTATTCATCTTATAACTAAGTTTGTAATCTTTTGACGAATATCTCCCCATTCTCCCCACCCTAGTCCCTGGCAACCACTGTTTTACTTCTTCTTTTTTTTTTTTTTGGTACTGGGGGTTGAACTCAGGACTTTGTGATTGTGAGGGAGGCGCAGTACCACTGAGCTAAATCCCTGGCCCTACTGTTTTACTTCTGATTCTGTGACTTTAGGTTTTTTTTTTTTTTTACGGAATCCTGTACTTTCTTACGCCCACTTCAAAACAATTGGAATTGAAATTTTCCTCTGAGCAATTCTATTTCATTTTGCCTCTCCCTTTCTTCTTTAGGTGGGGGAAGTTGTTAATATTCAAGTCATCTCAGTTAATGGATTCCTTTGCTGTCCTCAGGGATTAATCCTCTGAGCCACAAATTTCCTTAAGTTTTCTATTTGTTTTACTTTTGGAATCATACTTTTTTGAAGGGGATTTTAAACACATTCATTGCTATTAGAATTGAGAGGAAATATTAAGTGTAAAGGAAGAAGCTTCAAGAGTGGACCCCTTTGAGCTTTTCCAAGTGCAGTTGGATTTTATGATTTGGGCCAGATTTTAGGTTGATTTCTTTTGGAATCTCTTTTGAAAGTAGAAGTAAACATCTAAAAGATAGTGGTAATAAAATAGCTCATCCTGAAGATGACAGGGAAGAGAGACTTCTGTTGGAGTGCCCTAGTTTTCTGGCTGCTTGCAAGCTTTGAGAGTAAAGTAGGGGAATGGTCCTCTTAAATACCTGTTAGATTAGGTGGTAAAGGATGAGAAAGAATAATCTTAATATTTTTCTGAAAGGAAGATAGCTCTCTCAGCAAAGTCAGAAATCTCCCACACTAGCTGTCCTTCCTTGTCAAAACCTTTCACATGACAGATAGTACCTGATAGTAATTCTTACATTTCCTGGAAAGCCTGGAAAAGGTCTGACCGAGAGCTTGGATTCTCTTGGTCATCCCTTTCCAAGGTGTACTATCTGCCTCCCAATATATATAGCCTGGGAAGACAGTTTCTGAGCAGCGATGTTGCCTGGTCCTAGACAGCTGAGGTCCTTGAGGGCACATCTGGTGAGAGAGAAGCTTGACAGCCTGTACTTACTACCAGGATGGGAGGGACAGTTTTGGCTAGTTTTAGACCTGAGGTAGGGGACCTGCAGTTTTGATGTTTAGCACCTGCTCTAGAACACACAGGGCTGGAGAGAGGCACCACTGGTTAGAGGTCAGGAGAGACATGAAGCATCATTTCACATATGTTTCTTTTCCCTGAACGTAGGTGTAATATTCCCTAGACAGTGGTTACTGTCTCATATAACAAGTTCTCTTACAGCAGCATGTCCTGCTGTCTTACTGTGGTTGACAGTCATTCTTCTTAGTTAATAATAACATAAGTAATGAGATCTTTAATTCACTGAGTAGTTAGTCTGACCCAAGAGGTAAGTGGTTGGTCTTTTTATTGAGATTCAGAGGGCTGACTTACCTGCGGTCATAGAGTGACTGACCAGTAAAGGAGTCAGTTTGAATCCGTGCTGGTCTGACTCTGAAGTGTGTGTCAGCACTACCTGGTTAACACTGGGTCTGCATAAAAAAAAAAAAATCAAAGCTATGGAAACTGCCTTCCAGATGCCCTCTGTGAGCTGAGACTTCAGGAGAATGTGCAGAATGTGCACTTTATCCTCCAGATCTGCCAGTGAGCCTTAGCTGGGGGATCAGTTCAGTATGAACACCCAGGACCTCATTTAGTTATTTAGGGGTTGGAATTACGACCTAAGCCCTTTGTTTCCTGTTGATATCTTCTTAGAGCTCACTTCTGATTTCTTCATTTGTGGAGGTCAGAAATAAGCAGGAATTTCTAGAGCAGTGCTTATGGGTGATTACCTCACATAAGCTGAGAATAGAGCCCTGATTCTTTCCTGAAATATGCAGTCTCTGCTATAAGTATTTAAAATATGATGAATTCCTTGCTATTTTGAAATTACAGTACTCTTGGAATCTACAAACTAATTTTCTGTGGCTATGGTTATTACCAAAGCACATTTAGGCACTCATGCAATGTGTGCATAACATAAAAATGTTCTTGACAGTTTAGATGGATATAGGGGCTCCACCATATGGCCTGTCCCTTCTTAAACTGTGGATTAATCTTATAACCAAATGGAAAAACAAGCTTGACTTAGTTTTTTAGTTATGTCTACAAAAATTACAGTGATGCCTCGGTTCATGAACTTAATTCTTTCTACGATTCTGCTCGCTAACTGAATTGGAAGAGAATTGAATCAAATTTCCCCATAAGGTCCACATTGAACCTAACCATTGAATTTGATTCAGTTCTCATCCAGCTGGGTTTGTGACCAGAATTGTGGAAAGAATTAAGTTTGTGAACCAAGGTACCATTGTTAGTTTTATTGGAAATAAACTTTTACATTACAAGAGCCAACATAGATATAACTCAGCTGTTTGCAAAGTGACAAATTCAGATCAGTGCAGTGATAATCAGAGCTGGAATAGATCCTGGAGAGTTCTAGTCCAATGCCCATTCTACTACAGAGAAAACTGGTCCAGAGCTGAAGGTATTGGGCTAGAAGCTACAGGTATTGATAACCACTCTGTTGATCTGCAGAAGGCTGTCATGTGTTGTAAGAAAACCTGACTTCTAGCTCTGGAAGATTCATATTTAGTTCTAACTTAAGATTTAGCTATGGAACCTTTAGCAAAATACTTTATTCACTAAATCTCAATTTTCTTATCTGTAAAGTGGGCATACTATAATCTTCATAGGACTGTTGCATGGATTCCTAAGGCATTATGGTAACTGAAGTGAGATGATCAGCTTTTGTTTCTATGTAAACCAAGAAGTGCTGTGCTGATAGTAACTGCAGTGAGTTTATTTCACTTTTCAGTATTTCCACTTGGTCTTGCTTTTTAAAAATCTATTTAATTCTTCATTGTTTCTTTATATGGATTTTAGTTAGCAACATCAGGTCCCTCTCGTAACAAGGTAGGATGTAAATATACATTTTAATTATTACTAAAAGATTGACAAGCCTGACATGGTGGCACTTGGCTGTAATCCAGGGACTTGGGAGGCTAAGGCAGGAGAATCGTCATGTCCAAGGGCAGCCTGGTCAACTTAGACTGTCTCAAAAAAGATAAAAAAGACAATGACGTGAATATGGGCCAAGTATGAATGTATACAGAGTAATTTTTGTGTCATTGGTGAAGAATTTGACTCACTTAGGAAACAAAACATTAAGCATAAAGTTTATGATAATGGTGCAAAATGTATTCATTAAGATATTTATGAAGAAGTACAGTGTTAGATGAAAACCTGCAGATGTTACTTTTAGCTAATGTGGAAGGCATAGGAATGGGTGGCTCACTTTATAATCAGAGTCATCTTTGTAACCATCAGAAGACTCAGGAACAGGAATCTGGGGTAAGAGAGTCCTCACCTTGCTGTTTTTTCTGAGAGATGCTCAGACTTTGCTTTTTTGACTTTGCCTTGTCTCTCCTGGTGGTAGCTTTCCAGGGAGAATGGGTTGAGGTTCTCCCATGGCGACTGCCCTGTTTTTCCATCTCCATTGTGAGATAGCTGCCTGTGGGAGAACCTACGGGGTCTTCTGCTCCTGGCTGCCATAGGTCCCACCCAGATTCAACCCAAGGCCTGGAATTCTATTCTCTTGCATTCACTTTCTTGATTCTATTGCTAAGACTTAACTTTCCTCCTCTTTCCTGGATGGAGCCTTCCTTTTATAATATCCTCCTTTGCTTGCTGTTCTGAGTATAAGTGTGTGTTGGGGTGTCAGTGTGAATATTTCTCAACCAAGAGCTCCTTTCTGATTCTTAGAAAATAATGATTTTAGTGGAGATAATGATGATTTCTTTCTTTTTTTTAGTACCGGGGATCAAACTTGGGACCTTGTGCTTTCCAGGCAGGCGCCGGAACCACTGTGCTAAATCCCTGGCCCAGTGATGATTTCTTAAAACCAGACTTTGTAGAGATGAGTGGGGGAGGGTATGAGATTATTTGCAAAAAGAATCCATTGGCTTTTTTGTAAGGTTGTGACTTTTTGGCAGGTCTCCCTATAAAATCAGACAAGCCACACATTACACTTCTGGACACTTACAGAGTGCAAAATCTATTTACAAGAGAGAGCAGCCTTCTGGGCAATCTTCCAGAATCCCAGAGTGCTTCTGTGTGAGTGCCATGCGCACTGAGAGCTGCTTTAATCTCTTTTGGTCTGTCTCCCAGCCTGCAGAGATTTGTGGCCCAATCACAGATTCCTGTCCTGTTGTGAAACAGGAATAACATTTGTGACACTGGAACAAACTCACGATAAATGACTGGTTCTGCTGACCAGCAGCTCAATTTCGATTCTACATTTAATTGCCTGCAAAAGCTGTTTATTGCCTTGTGCACTCCTCCACGGCAACATTATCTCTTAAATAAACATGTTGTACCAGGTTGACAAGGGAGAGGTGCATATCAAGTGAGCAGGAATAAATATGGGAGGACTCCGAGCTGTACCTTGGATCTCCTTTCCATCCCAGTGGCAAGCACCCTCTTGTTTGCTTTCTGTAAGTCTGTGCCACCAGATGTCTAGACTTACATTCCAGCCACAGTTAGGGTGTGGTCGTATGACAACAGAGGTGATTTCATTCCTCCTAGTGACTACTTTGCCCTCCCTGTAAAGTGTCCCATGATACAGTTGTCCGTTGACAATTAATACACCTCACTGGAATATGTTCGTTTATTTTTTGAAAGTTTTAAAAACAAGTTTATTGGGATAAAATTCATATCACATAACTCACTGTTTTAAAGTACACAGTTTAGGTTTTTTAAAAAGCATATTCAAAGATTGTACACTATCACTAATTTTACTACTAATTCTAAAATTTTCAATTACTCTCAAAAGAAACCCTGTATCCATTAGCAGTCACTTTTCATTTCCGCCACTCTCAGCCTCTGGTAACCACTGATTTTGGTATCTAGAGGTTTGCCTATTCTGCAAATTTCATAAAAATGGAATTATACAATATGTTTTCTTTTGTGACTAGTTTCTTTCACTTAACATGTTTTAAAAATTTATCTCATGCTATATACAGCATGCTATCGTTACTACATTCTCTTTAATTACCAAATAATATGCCACTGTATGCTTTCATCCTTGATTCTATTTATGTTTGTTGAATCATCCTTCTGTCTCTGGAATAAAGCCAGCTTGATCATGGTGTATTATCTTTTTATGTGTTGTTGAATTCAGTTTGCAAGTATTTTATTAAGAAATTTTGCCTCTCTTTTCCTTGAGGATATTGGTCTGTGGTTTTCTTTTTCTGTTGTGCCCTTGTCTGGCTTTGGTATCTGAGTGAGGGTGATGTTGGCCTAGTAGAATGAGTTTGGAAGCATTCTTTTCCTTTCTATTTCATGGAATAGTTTGAGGAGCATTGGTATTAGTTCTTTAAAAATCTGGTAAAATTCAGCAGTGAATCCATCTAGTCCTGTGCTTTCTTTGTTGGGAGACTTTTTATTACTGCTTCAACTTCATTGCTTGTTACTGATCTGTTTAGGTTTTTATATCCTTTTGTTTCAGTTTTGGAAAGTTGTATGTGTCTAGAAATTTATCCATTTCTTTTTATTAGAATATAGGTTTTCAAAGTAGTCCCCTATAAGTCTCTGGGTTTCAGTAATATCTGTTGTGATGTCTACCTTTTTATATCTAATTATATCAACTTGGGTCTTCTCTCTTTTTTTTTTTTTTGGTTTGGCTGAGAGTTTATTAATCTTGTTTTCAAAGAACCAACTCTTTGTTTTGTTTTTATTTTTATTTATTTTTGGTACTGGGGATCGAACTGGGGACCTTGTGTTTGTAAGGCAGGTGCTGGAACCACTGAGCCAAATCCCTGGCTCAGTTCTTTGTTTTATTGATCCTGTTTTTTTTGTTTTGTTTTGTTTTGTTTTTTGTAGTCTCTACCTCATTAATTTCAGCTGATCTTTATAGTTTTTCTTTTCCTTTCTATTGGTTTTGGTTTTGGTTTATTCTTGTTTTCTTTTTTCCCAGAACCTTGAGATACATCATTATTTATTTAGATCTATTTGATTTTTTTTTTTTTTTGGTACCAGGGATCGAACTCAGTACCTTGCGCTTGCAGCACTGAGCTAAATCCCCAGCCGTAGATCTATCTGATTTTTAAATGTTGGCATTCATAGCTATAAACTTCCCTCTTAAAACTACCTTTATTGTATCCCAAACATTCTGATATGTTGTATTTCCATTTTCCTGTTTTTCAAAATATATTTTTCATTTTATTATTTCTTTCTCATGAGATGACTTTTCTTCAGTCCATTAAGACCCAACTCCTTACATGGGCTTTGGTGGAGGTTGAAGGGCAGCACCAGCAAGTCTGAACTGAGATGGAGGTGTTTGCTTTTTCCGGACTTCACAAGATTGATTCTTGTCCTTGCTGTGAATGGCATAACTCACTCAGTAATCCAGCTTCACACAGAAGTTGGGAAACACATAAGCATTGCAGACATTCACTGTAGAGATGTCTCTGACAGCGGCAGCCTCTACTATGTTCATGCAGCAAATAGGCTGCACATGGCTGCAGCCCTTTTTGGCACAACTCTTATTCCTTCTTTTTTCATCATCTTAGAAGTGAGGAATCAAAAAAGCTCCATTTTCATTTGATTCTAGGAATTTTTAAATTTCCTTCCTGATTTCTTCAACATCCACTGATCATTCAGAAGTGAATGTTTAATCTTCTTGTGTTTGTATAGTTTCTGTTGTTTTTCTTTCTGTTGATTACTAGTTTCATTCCATTATAATGCAGTAATATCCAAGAAACTATTTTGGTTTTTTGTATTTGTTAATGCTTGCTTTATAATCTAAAATATGACGTATTTTGGAGAGTTAAGACTATTTACATTCAGAATTCTTTTTTTTTTTTGGTACCGGGGATTGAACTCGGGTCCTTGCCCTTGCGAGGCAGGCAGCAGAACCACTGAGCTAAATCCCTGGCCCAAAGACTGTTTTTTTATTTGGCACCAGGATCAAACTCGGGTCCTTGCGCTTGCGAGCCAGGCAGTGGAACCACTGAGCTAAATCCCTGGTCCTACATTCAGAATTCTTATATAAAGGTATATACTAGTTCCTGTCATTTTATTGTTTTTGTCATTTTATTCTCTCCTCATTCTCAATAGCTTGTCTAATCTTGCTCTTCTATGTATAGGATTCCTTTAAGTATTTTTTGAAATGCTGTCTTAGTGGTTATGAATTTCTTTAGTTTATGCTTATCTTAGAAGGTCTTTATTCTTAATTTTGAAGGATAGCTTTGCTGGATATAATAATCTGGGTTGGCAGTTATTTTCTTTCAGGGCTGAAAATACATTGTTTTATGCTCTCCTGGCTCTTAGGGTTTCTGCAGAGAAGAGCCAAAAGGCTTGCCTCTGTAAATGACTTGGCATTTCTCCCTCGCTGCTTTTAGTATCCTTCCTTGTTCTGTACTCTTGCCATTTTAACTTGATGCGAGGAGTTCTTTTTCTGGTCATTCCTATTTGAGCTTCTGAATGTCTATCTTTCCCAATTTTAGGAAAGTTTCCTTTATTATATCATTAAATAGATTTTTTTATCCCATTAGTCTGAACCTTGGTGCTCTCTTCTATGCTAAAAATTCCAAAGTTTGGTCTTTTAACCATGTCCCAGAGTTCTGGGATGTTTTATTCATGATTTTGTGTTTTTTGTTGTTGTTTTTTGTTTTTTGGTACCGGGGATTGAACTTGGGACCTTGTGCTTGTGAGGCAGGCGGTGGAACCACTGAGCTAAATCCCTGGCCCAATTTTGTGGGTGTTTTTTTTTCTTTCTGTCTGTCTGTAATAGTTCCTCAACCTTGTCTTCAAGCCCTGAAATTCTGTTTTCTGCTTGGTCCTTTCTGTTGGAGGCTTTCCACTAATGTTTTGTTTAACTTACTGTCCTTTTATTTTCTAGGACTTCAGAATTTTTATTTTCAGAAATTTTGTTTGGTTCTTCAGAATCTGTCTTTGTTGAATTGCTTCTTCATATCCTGCACTGTCTTCCTCATTTCATTCAGCTGTTTCTTTGTATCTTCTTTTAAGTCTTTAATCACGTTTTTGGGGGGGGGGAGGTACCAGGGATTGAACTCGGGTCCTTGCATTTGCGCAGCAGGTGGTGAAACCACTCAGCTAAATCCCTGGCCCTCATTAATCATTTTTAATCAGTCTTCTGAGTTTTTTTGTCTGACATTTTATCTACTTCAGTATTTTAGCATTTAGTTACTGATTAATTATAGGAATTTAGTTACTGATGATTGAAGGAATCATGTTACCTTGTTTTTTTTCACACAACTTCTGTTGATGTTGAGATTTGTGGAGTTCTTGGGATGGATATCTCTTCTTTTGTTTGAGAGTCTTCCTAGTATTTAGCCTTCTTTGTAGGTTTATCCCTAGCACCACTCAGAGAAGAGAAAGTGAACTGCAGTAATGTTGACAACACAGAGACAAACTAGATATTGACATACAATTAAAAGTAGCAGTTATGGGCCGGGGATTTAGCTCAATGGTTCCACCACCTGCCTTGCAAGCAAAAGGTCCCGAGTTTGATCCCCATTACTAAAAAGACAAAAAAACAAAACAAAAAAGTAACAGTTATGCCACCATCAACAATAAAAATCAGCAATAATAGTATAGATTTAAAGGCAAACCAGATAATGAAATACCATAGAAAACAATTAAAAGCAACAACTATACCACCCTTAAAAAAGAAGAGATCAGCAATAATAACATGGACACAAAGACCGACCAGATATTGACATACAGGTAGGATCTACTGTAAACAATTATCCCACCATTAACAATAGAAAAGAAATCAGCAATAATACTATAAACTAAGAAGCTTAAAATGAATAAAGGTTAATAATAAGTGGAGGGGATGGGGAAAGGAAAAATGTATGCAGAGTGAAATTTGAAAGAGAAAAGGAACATGAGAATAATGGGGAGAAAAATGAGATTAAAAATTTATTAAAGAATAAAAAAGCAAATAAAATTAAAGTCATAGAACAATGAACATGAAAAAGAAGAAAAAAGAATCAAATACCAAAATTAAAAGAAACAAAAAGTAAAAGAGAAACAAGTTCAGAAAATTCCTTACGTGGAGGTTTTTGGGTTGGTAGTTTCTTTCCAAGGTCTATAGTATTGCAGTTCACCAAATTTTAGGAAGGGGTGATGAATCATAACTGAAGCCTGTTGTTTTTCCATTCGCACTTTTGCTCTGTCAGTGCTGAGTCCTGCCCTGCCTTGGACAGACTCATTCGATGGTGTGTTGTCTGCCTGAGGGCTGTGTTCACTCCAGAGACTGTTAGTATTTGTCCCCTTCTGTGTCCCCAGGGCCACCCCTATCCTGGACTAGCTTTGTGGCCTGTGGGCTTATGAGGTGCCCCACTTGCTCCAGAGGCTTCTCTCTATACCAAGAGATATGGCAAATGTCCAAGTAGAAGTGTACCTGACCGTATTGGCAGATGGGGAAAGCAAAGACGCTACCAAGTTTTGTGCTGGAAGTAGGCAGTGAGAGACAGGCGGTCCTCTGGATTCAGTTCCCACATATTCAGACCCAGCCCCCCTCAGAAATCCAAGCTTGACCATCCTGGCCTCTGACCACAGAGGGCAGGACCACTGTGTTCTCCACAGCCTGACATTGCTGCTGCTTAAACTTCTCAGGGGGTCTGTGGCTAGGCCTCCACCTCTCTGCAGCTGTCTCTTGTTTCCATCTCCTACTCATCACTGTGTTAGGGAAACCCCAGAGACCCTGAAGTGTGGTTATTCTGTGACTTCTGATTCCTTAAAGTAGCTCAGGCTTAAATAATAAACTTCTCAAAATGGTTCCTGATTATGTCACTCTTCAGTGTGGTGGGTGCTACAGTGGATTTTTTCACCAAAGCTAGCCTGCCATGGGGAGGGATTTACTTGGAAGTAAAACTCCACACCGTATTTTCAGCTTACAATAACCATGGGTTTTTCCTGAAGCTAGTGCTGCTGTTATCACTGGTTATCAACTGAGGCTGTCGGCCCTCTCAAGCTGCTTACCTTATAATTACAAAGAAAGGTCTCCCTCCCTGAGATCTATCTGGGAATTCTTTCCAGACTGTTTTTTTCTGTTCTGTACATTGTGTTCAGTTTCTCCATGATTTTAGCTTTCCTGTCAGCTGTTTTTTGATTCTTGGAGCTCTTATTCTCTTTACTCAGTTGTTATTACCCAGGTGTCTTGATTTCAGCTCCTGAGAGGCTGTGATTTGCTGCTTGTTTCTCCTCCACCATCTTAATCTCTCTTCATTTGCATTTCTTTATAAAATAAACAAACAAGCATCAGTGGCCTGCTATATGCTAGATCAATTCCTGAACAAAACACAACTTTTAAAAAGTTCAATAGGGTGATTGTAGTTAGCAATATTCATTGTATATTTAAAAACAGCTAAATAAATAATAAATGATAAAAATATTTGATGTGATGAATATGAAGATTATCCTGACTTGATCATTACACATTGTGTACATGTATCAGAATACCGCATTGTACCCTGATAATTGTGTACAATTGTTATGTGTCAGTTAAAAATAAGAGAACTGTGAAAAGTAGGTCTTGGTGGAAGGCTGGTGCTATCACTCAGAAGCACCTAAGATCCTTGTGGTTGAACTCAGATACAGACCAGGAGGAATCTTGATCCTTGAATCTGGGACTTGGGGTGCACAAAGGCGGCCCTTATGGACATTACCGGTATGGTGCTCTACCACCTCAAACATCTGTGAAGGCCGGGCTGGGCACCTAAAAATGCCACTGCCTTTGACTTCTTGCCGGCTCACTGTGGTCTCAAACAGCTAACCCACAGTCTGACTGGGTCCTTCTTTCCACACTGATTCCTTTTTTTTTGGAAGACAGCACCAGAATAACCTGTTAACTAAAAGAAAGGTCAAAAGAAGAGACTTTTGAGGATGGGCTGTGTGGAGGTGACCATAGCCCTCTCTACAGCTTTGCTGTAGTTATCCAAAAGTGGGGTGATGGTTGACATAAAGCCAAATCTTAAACCTGACTCCCACTCCCAGGGACACAGTTATAATTAACCACCACTGGTTTTTTTTTTTAATCCTTTTATTGGTACATTTTAGGTATACAACACATTTACATTTCTCATTGGGAATTGTACCTTTACATGATACATCTTGGTTCTTATTTTTTCCCCATTCCTAGCCCTCCCTTCACCCCCTCCACCCTTC
>NW_004624736.1:5580588-5681178 GCF_000247695.1 Heterocephalus glaber
ATTGCATTAAATCTATATAGCAGTTTTGGAAGTATGGCCATTTTCACTCTATTAATCCTTCCTACCCAGGAGCAGGGGATGTCTGTCCATTTTCTGATACCATCTTCAATCTCTCTTTTCAGAGTGCTGTAGTTTTCAGAGAAGAGGTCTTTGATTTCTTTCGTTAGGTTGATTCCTAGGTATTTCAATTTTTTGGATGGTATTGTGAAAGGAATTATTTGCACTATTTCTCTCTCAGTGAGTTTGTTATTTGAACCACCACTGTTTTTTAAATATTCTTAAATTTAAAATACAGTGTGGTATGGATGAGGGAGTAGAATACAAAATCCACTTTGGTTTATAAGACAAAGTACGAGGCCTCAGAACATTGTCTGTGCAGCTCTTGGGCCACTGAAATCCACTGCTGTTCTCCCAGGATGATATGGGTTTGATCTTCTGGACTCCTAGACAGTCTGGAGCTGAGGAAGTTGATGTGACTCGCCTGAGGAACTTGACCTGAGCCTTTTCTCTTGGCCAAGTGCTCTCTCTCTCTCTCTCTCTCTCTCTCTCTCTCTCTGTAGAGATCGCTTCTGATCCACAAGGCTGCCTGTCCATCCATGCCCCACCTTCTTGACAGGTTAAACCAGCCCAGGTTCCAGTTTTTCTTGATATGGGGATCTTGATATGTACACAGAGTGGTCTCCAACTCTTGAACTCAAGTGATCCTCCCCCATCAGCCTTTGGAGTAGCTGAGACTACAGGTGTGTGCACTGTGCCTGGCTCATGGCCTCCCTTTGAAAGTACACTGGATTTTGGCCACTCTCTGTTGGTGAACAGACACTAAGAAAGGTTTGCAAGCTGTTAAATGGGCACTATATAATGACATAACCAATTTCAAGCAATTTTTCACTCAGGAAAGAGGAGGGAAACTAGATACGGTATTTTCCTTGGAATAGTAGGACTAACAACCATAATTTGGTTTCTTAATGGGTTCTTAATGTACAGAGACATTACAGAGTACAGAGACATTAATTTCTGTTGATGACTGAAGGATTTCTTTTATACATGTTCCATTGATATGATGTGGTATATTTGTTTTGTATCTGATCACTTTTATGAACTCTAATTCTAGTAATTTTATAATTGCTTATTTTGGAGTTTCTAGGTAGGCAGTCATTTCATAGAAACACATCGATCTTGACAGTTTTCTTTGTAACTGCATCCTGTTCTAATGTGTGTTCTCAGAGGATTATGCAGATTAGATAACAAGAGTGGACACAGATGTCACTGCCTGGACTCTGTCTGGACCCAAAGTTAGGTGAAAAAGGTCGTGGACACTTAAGACACCAAGCCCAGACAGATGTTGTGAGATGGGCTGAGGAACATATCATAGCTACAGCAGGCTTGGAAAGGACATTTTTGCAGAGTATTTTGTTTAAAAATGTGAATTCCAGAAAAAAGTTGAACTGCCCTCTGGAAACCTGGGACACTGGGAAATGGGCAGCTGTTGCTCCCCCCCCCCCCACCACCACCCCGGGAGACTTAAATTATTATCTCAGCTTGGCTGAAGCAATCCAGTAGCATCCCAGGAAATCCAGGCAGAATGTAACCTTTCATCTTCTGGAGCCTTTAGAAGACCCAAGTAATTTCTGGGCTGTGCTAGGAATTCAGTTCCATTTATGCAAGTTTGCTTTGATGGGGACAGAGTTGGAAAACCTTGTGAAGGATTGGGCTGTGTAGAGGGTGCTGTACTGCAGCCATTACTCCACGGTTGAATTGGAGGCAGAAAGAAATACATATTATCAAGCTTTTGCCAGTTTGTTACATTTCCTGTGCTCTGACGCCATGACATCAGGTTAGTAAATAGTACAGTCATTTGGGAATTCTGTAATGTGCTTGAAGAAGAGATAATTGAATGCAATTTTTGAAAGCTTTCAGATTTGATTTGGTTGGCGAAAATCATATCTATTTGTTTTTTATTTTTCCTCCCCTGCCCTCCCTTCCCCCTCCCCCTCCCTCTTCTTTCTTCCCTCCCTCCTCCCTTTCTCCCTCCCTCCCTTCTCTCCCCCCTCTTGCTCTCCCTCCCTCTCTCCTCTTTCTTTACACTTATGGTGCAAAGGATTGAACTCAGGGGCCTTGAGCATGCCAGGGAAGCCATATGTGTCACTGAGCTATGCCCCCTAGACCCTTATCTGTTGCTTTGCTGTTTTAACTTACTTTTTTTCCCCTCCCTGATAAATGTTGTAAATATGATATAAAGTTAGTTGTTTTTCAGAATGTTTAAGTACATGGATGAGTGAATCCCAGATTTCTTGGGAGTCAACATTTCTGTGGTCTGTTAATTGAAAATATAGTCTCATTATTTGAATAAAGATCAGAATCAAAGGAATGCATAACAGAGACAGGTTTGCCCAGTTTTTTTTTAAATACTCTAGAAATATGAGAGGCAAATAAGACAAGGTTTTAAAAAATTCCACTGTTCTATGGAGTGTAAGTATAAAAAAGTCCTTCATGCACTCATTGGTCATTCTTAACCTGGTGCTGGCTCTGGGCCTGGCACTGCTAGACGTTAGGAAGGTACATGCACATGGTGGAGAGCAGGAGAAAGGAGAACCAGGACACACATAGTTCTCTAAGCACTGTTGCAGTCAGAGTCTGGAGGTTTCCTGGGAAGAGCCTTGGTGCCTTGTGGAAAGATGGGCTCTGTACTGGGCAATGAGGCAGAGTGTGGAGGTGTTTTGCCACCACTTTGGTTTAGGATTGCCAGTGCATGATGACAGTGGAAAGCATGTTGACTTTGATGGCTTTTATTTTAAAATCCTCTAAACATTGCACATCTTTTAATCTCTGCCCAGTTGGGACTACTCTCAGCACTCACTTTTTGGTGTACTATGGTCCCTTTGTACATGGCCAGCTCCTAGAGGAGGATTTCTGAGGAGGTGGAGAATGATGGGTGGGGAAAGATTGTGTTAACTTCTCATTTTAATTTTTGCACTTTTTTTGTAATTTCCAGTTTTGATCAGCCTGTCCTGGGAGTATGTGTATAGAGTATTTGTATAGAAGCAAAAATGTGAGGGCTGGAACTTCCTCCTCCTCCCCTGTGTGTGTGTGTGTGTGTGTGTGTGTGTGTGTGTGTGTGTGTGTGTGTGTGTTTGACAGTGGCAGTGTAGGATCTTGATTTGTTTTTTCAAATTTTAAAATTTGAAAAGTAGAAAAATTTCAGAACAAATTTTTCTTTTAAATATCAAACAAAATATTTATATACTTGAAATAATTTTTAAAGTATGTAATGAGAAGAGCATTTTTGTTTGAGTCACTTGGTAGCTAATTAAGGAGAGGAGTCCTAGGTGGTGACTGCCCACAAGATGAAGGGGAAGGAGCAAGCCAGAGGGGTGCTGGGAAGCTGCCTGGGGTCAGGCCCTTTTTGTCTAAGGTTCTGTCTCCTAGTTAAACATGCCCTGTCAGGGTTGTCTGCCCCTGTGTGGGTGAGGAAGCTGAAGTGCAGGAGCTCAGATCACTTGCCAGTCTTATGAGTTGACAAGGGGAGCTGGTGACTGAGCTGGCATTTGCCTGACTGCAGAGGACACCTTCCTTCTGTGCTGCCCTGCCTTCCTTGTAGGCAGGGCACATTGCTTGTCTTCTTTGTATGAAGCCTGAAAATTGTGGAGGATCACTAAGAATGCTGACTCTTGGACACCTTTCTCTGCCTTCCCATACATGTATGCACACAACTTTCACTCTCTTTCTCTCTCTCTCTGTCACACACTTCTGTGTACTTTACAGAAACATGATTTTGATCATTCTTGTATTATTTGCATTACACTGAGGTGACCTCTTTTTTATGATGGTCTTGGAGTAGGAGGGGGTCTTATACCACCAATGCATTGGGTGTGCCCACCAGTGGTCATCAGCCTGCACTGGAATCTTTAATCAGCTTGGGGAAAGGACGTTCGATGTGCATGCTTCCACTTGAAAGGTGGCCCCAGATAGGCTCCCCTTGCCCTCCAGACAGTCTATCATGCTCGGTACTCCTAAGACACCCGTCACACCACTGATTTATGCTGAAAGTATCCTAATGTTTCTGACAGCTCATGTGTGACATGAATAGAATCCATATTTCTTAGAGCAGCTAATCCAAGTGGTTTATTTCCCGATACTGCTGATAGAGCCATCTCTCTTGGTGTCGCAGCAGTGGAGATTCCTATGGTAAGGTATTGTTTCTGGGTCACTAGCTTTGTCTAAAACAGTAGGTTGGAACAGAGTAGCAAAGGTTAATTAAGTTTGTCCATCAAGGTGGGAACAGATATGGATGTCTCTGATGCTTCCAGTTCTAAAATCAAAGTTCCTAAGTGTGTGGTTATGAGCACCTTCTCATTTTCAGACTACTACCCCCTGCCCCCAAGAAAGTTTCTTACTTATTCCAAAAGAAAAAAATGCAGCTATGTTAAAAGCCAAAGGCACTGAGTAGCTCTAGTGAGCAGATATCTTCATTAAAATTAGTAAAGTGTTTTGGCTTATGAGAGGGACTTCTAGGATACTAGTTTTGAATTCTGCCTTGTCTACTTAATGCCTTTGGGAGCAAAACCAAGTGATTTGATCTCTCTGAGCAATGTCTGCCCATTTTGATAGTTACTAAATTATCAACTCAATGAGATAATAGGACAAGTCTCTCTCTGGGATCTCTCAGTAAATGTTCATTTTCTTCTTCCAAATTTTCTTTACTTCTGAAGTCAATAACCAATATTTTCTCAGGAAAATCAAGAATGTGATTACTCTAAGCCCCCTCCACTTATTTTAGGAGTTGCTGTAAGTGTTTTTAGAGATTTGATATGTTAAGGAGAGTGGAGAGTCCCATGTCAGGATAACAAACTTAATGTTCTTTCCTCCTTTTTTTATTAAGGCTCTATTTCCCATTGGCTTTTACATAGATGATACTTGGATTTATGTTTGGCTATCATGAGTTCAGTTTAGAAGTCATGGTCTAAATTTTAGATTGTGAATCAAATAAATGTAAGTTTCTGACTTAGGGACTGGAAGATTCCACACAGATTTGTAAAGTTGAGAAAGGCACTGAGTTGGTTCCAGCCAGAGACTGTTGTAGACTGATCAGCTTGCCTTCTCTCTTGTGAAACCCTGAAATGCACAAAGACCTTTCCAGTTCCAGGAAAAGGAAACATTTTTATAATTTGCCATTTTCTTACTGGGTACTTGTTTTTAATGGTACTCACTTCCCACTACCTGATTTACACATCACTGTTTTTCAGGTATTTTAAAATACTGAGACCCACGATAAGAAACTGGTCTGGTTTGTATTTCTGTATACATACACATGTAAATGCACAGTCCCATGAAACAGGTCTTACCCACATGTACATGCAGTGAATCCTCATATTTTCTATTTTGTATCATACCATTCTTTTCCATAATTTGTATTGATGCATATTAATTATACAGGTTAATGGATTTCATTTTGGCAGATTCATACATGTGAGTAACATATTTAGACCATTTTTATGCCTATCATTCCCCTTTCCTTTCTTCCCCCTTCCCCTTAATTTTCTCTAATAGTCTCTCGTTTTCTTTTCTTTTTTCTTTTTTGTACCGGGGATCAAACTCAGGAACTTGTGCTAGTAAGGCACTACTGAGCTACATCCCTGGCCCTCTCCTTTTATTTTTGTGTCATTTCTGTCCTTTTTTGTTTGTTTTAGAGTACGCATATGAAGAAAAACTTTGTATTTGTTTTTATTGAGTCAGTATTGCTATGTGAACTAGGCAGGTCTCCAACTCCTGGATTCAAGTGCTCCTCCTGCCACATCCTCCCAAGGGACTAAAAGTGCATACCACTATAGTTAAATTTAATACCATTTGAAAAAAATTCGTGCTGGTTGCAAAGTGAATTATTTCAGGACCCTGGAAGGAGTAGCAGTTCTGCATTTGGAAACAAGTCTATGAGAGTTGTTACTGCTGAAGCAAATAGTAAAAACAACTGAGCAAGATAGTTTAAAACATTCATGGAGTGGGGTTAAAATGCAGCAATATTCACATCTTAATTGCTTTTTTAGAGGAAGGCAAGTACAATTTATCACTTACAGATCCAAATACAATCCGGATGTCCTATGTGGTCCCTATTCCTTAAAGTTTTTGGGGGGCTGATATGAATCTGTTTCATGCCCTCTCCAGAATTTCTAGGAAATAGAGGTGACTTGCTTTAGGTTTTCAGAGTCAGTTTTGCTTCTATATTACCAGTTACTTATTTATTTTTCCATGGTACATCTTATGGTTATTTTTAATTTTTATTTTTTAATCTGCTATGATATTAATCCAAACTTGAAGCTCTTTTCCTTCAGTTTTTCTTGAAAAGCCATATCCACACAAGTTTTCTTTGGTTTTTGCATGTGTCACAAACTTTTAAGACTTTGAGAAACTTAGGGTTTATGGGATAGGATCAAAAATATGCTGAATGATTAAATTAAATAATTATTACAGTAAAAGACACATTGTCATTATTACCCCTCAAAATCCACCCCGCTCACTTTGAACACTCTTGCTTATCTCATCATTCTTGCCTCTTTCTGCAGCAGTTCTGGAAGTTCTCTTTCATTAGTATCTTTAGTTGTGCTGTTGTGGTTGGCTTGATATCCTGAATTGATTCAAAATGTTTACCTTTCATGGTTGTTTTGACTTTGTGGAAGAACCAGAAGATACATGATGCCAGATCCGATGAAAAATACTGTAATGTTTAAAAAAATTTTTTTTTGGTACCAGGGATCAAACTGTGATCCTTGTACTTGCGATGTAATGTTTTTATAAGCCAACCTTTCTGCTAGGTGACACTTGGCAGCAGTATTCATTGTGTTTTTGATCCACTTCATAGAGACACTTAACAAAAGAGGACTTCCAGAACTGTTTCAGAAAATGGCAAGAACAATGAGATAAGTGTATCTGAAATGGAGGGAGGGGAGAGTATTTTGAGGGGAATTAAAGGCACTGTCTTTTATTATAAAACATTTAAAAAATTTAAACATTCACTGTATATTTTGATCACACTTTCTTCAACTTAGAACAGCTTTAGATTTATCGATTTTAAATTATTTGCTTTCTGCCATGCTGCCTAAGCATTTCTTTATCTCCTCATCTCTCTCCTTTTCTCCCCTTCACCTGCTGGAGGAACAGCATCCCTCCCATGTTTCAACAAGCCCCTCTTAGGTTTTCAGGATCTGAGTGCAGCTGACACATTCTTACCTTTCCTTCAGGCAAGAAGCAGTTCCCCAGCTCTGTGAGAATCTCTCACAAGGGACTGCATCCTCCTGTCTCCTCTTGTCTCCTTTGCTCTTCCTCCTTATTGGGCATCCCATAGCCTGTCTACCTAAAAGAACAATAAGTCAGCACAGTGGAGGAAGGTAACAAAATTAGAAGAGAGAAAACTCATCTCTAGAAGACTGGATGGGCAGAGAAAGTAGTGATCCAGGGATTGCAGCTGTGGGGAATCTGCCTGTGACACATGACTCAGGATTTGGCCCTTGGTGCTTCAGTAATCTCTGAAATCTATGCATAATAGCAATCACTTTCAGTCTGTGTGGTAAAAATAATTCTTTCCAGCCAGGACTTGTGAAATGCCAGAGGACAAATGATGTTTGTATTTCAGTGGTGATCAGTGCATTTTGGGTGAGGAATCCAGCCCAGGTAAGGTCTGTGGGCTGGGACGGCTCACGTTGGGATGAGACGCCTCATCTCACATAGTTTATAAAGAAGCGTCTATTAAAACCAAATCAGTGTCATCTAGAGACTGGAACTCCAGTCTGTGAAGAATTCTGCCTTCTTATTAGAAAAGATTTCTGATTATAAAATCAGAAGATCACCCCAAATGTGGCTTTTTCAATTTAAAAGACCTGGGAATCTTTGGTCCTACAGAAGAACTCTTCTCAGGAAGAATGGTCCCTTTCTTACTATCTTAACTCCAATTTCACGTAGCTACGAATGAACAACCAGATAATTTCAGGAATCCCTTTTAGCCATTCACCTGGAAAAAGTGGTCAGTTCAGCGCAAGATTAAACAGTCTGTCTGAAGCATTGATAGACAGTGAGTAGTATTTAGAAATTTTTAAAAGAAAAAATGAAGCCAAAGATTTGTATATTTTGCTGGGATATTATTGTTATTATAATATAGGGTGGTTAAGGTGCATGAAAGGAAGCCTGTGGTTCATATTTATTGCAATGCTATTCTCAACAGTTTAATAAAAAAAGGCCCCAGGCTCTTAGATCTCCTTTGGGGTTAATAGTAACAGCTTCCTTGTTTTCTGCCAGGCCAGCTCCTATCTGTGGGTCTGGTAATGATTATAAAACATGCCTCTTACTTGCCAGCTACCAGATGCTAATAATCATAGTCATCATAATTCACTGGAATCTTTGGCTTTTAGGTTTTACTTAGTTTGTTTATTTGTTTAAAGGAATAAAAAATAAAATCTTGAGAAGAAACAAAGTAGTATTGTATTATATAAAGGGAAATAATGTCCTGTAAGAATAGCTGAACAGTTCTCTAATTTGTTGGTATCTCTGTCCCTGAGTGAAACTGCTTTTTTCTTTTTCGATGGAAGTCAAGGGGGCATTAGGTTAAAGCAGGGTTTCTCAGCCTTGGGACTGTGGAGATAATTGGGCTGGGTAATTCATTATTGTGCTGGGCACTGTCCTTTGCATAGCACCCACCCTGCCTTTACCAGTTGCCAGCCATGCCAGTAGCACGCCCTTCCCCTGAGTAGTGACAATTCAAAATCTCTCCAGACACCCAAAATGTTGTGCACCCCCCACACACATTTTGAACTGTTGGTTTAAGGTAAAACAACCAATTTAAAAGATTTCATTACTTACCCATTTTGTCTAAGCCAGATGTAGCAGGATTGTGATTTTTTTTTAAGTTAGAAGGAAGCAGGAAGTGATTTGGAGTTTAAAATCACATTTTAGCAATCTTTTCTTGCTGTCTGAGTGAGTTGCAGTTCCTTTTTAACTTCCTGTGTCTGGAAAACACAGGAGACTACTCTTTTTCTTTACCTGTGGGCTATCATGGGAATGCTTATTTGTGAATTAGTCTTGGAGTTGGATGTAGCTAAAGTGATTGATGACCTCAATAAGTTCGTATTTTAATAACCTCAAGTGGAGCCTGACCTGTATCTTTTTTGTCTTTTGCTGGAAGTCTTTAGTAGCTCAGTGTTCCTGGGGATTCATTGGATAAATTGAATATGAGTATGAGTTCCTAGTTTCAAATAAGTCTTGTTATTTGATGCTTTCTAAATCATAGAAAAAGAATTAAAGGGGAAATAAGCATATGCATGCATTTAAAATTGTGTTTATTTTCCAATAAGCTTTTGTAAAAAAGAGAATTCTACCATTTACCTGAATAATTTTGGAATTGGCAGTAGTCGACCAGTCTATTTGTCACACTTGACCTTTTTCGTTCTTTAGTTAATATGGGAGATGTTGGGATCTCATACGTCTGAAGTGTGTGAAAAAATGTCATTGGTTTTAGGGTACTGGTTCCCATTTGAGGTGACATGTTAGAATGACCTGAGGAGTTCTGAAAAGACTCGCAACACAGGACACGTCTCAGACCAGTTGAACCCGATTTTCTGGAGGTAGAGCTCAAGCCTGAGTGCTGGATTTCCTTTCCCTTTTTTCCAGTAAGAGTCAGAAGTCGAGAACCAGTGTACATTTGTATAAAGTTTTATTGGAACACAGCCATGACCATTTTTTTTTTCCAATTGCCAAGAGACCTATGGCTTGCAAAAATATTTATTTTTTGACCATTTGTAGAGAGAAGCCTGCTCACCTTGCTGTGGAGTCACAGTAAACATTTGTCAAACATTTTGAAAAGATTTGTATAAATTTTCATAGTAAAAGGAAAGAAAGTCAGCATTTTGCAGAGCCTGCAGCCTTAAATCTTGTTCGTTTTCTTGTACACAGGGAAAATCAAAAAGCATTTTCCTTGAAGAACTGACTTGCAGATATGCCAGACCTGAAGGAGAATAGCTCAGCTCCCAGAGTGGGAGGCCCTATTGTTGGTATTAGGGCCCTTTGCACACACCAGCCTGCCCGAGCTACTAATCAAGGGCTCATTCCTAAAAAAAATTTTTGAGCTCTGGAGAATTTTACAGATTAAAAAAGTAATAACAAAAATGGAACTTTTCTATTTACATAGCTTCCACCCTTGCTCAGTTCCATTGGAAACTGATGATAGTAGTACCAAAAAGAGTATTTTAGCTGGTCCTCCTTTGGTCACGGGCTCCTAAGCGTGAGAGAAAGGATCAATTATTTCAGCTCCTTGTCAGAGACAAGGTCTGGGGACCAATAGAACCAGCCTCTCTGGGGAGCTTGTCAGATTCTCAGGGTTCTCCACAACTTACTGCATCAGAATCTGCATTTAGCAGATCCCCAGGACATTTGTGTGCCCATTAAAGGACACTGGGAAGTGCTAGTTTTATTGATAACTGGGTACCGCTCTGCATGGTAAACTGCTGCTATTGATTACTCCCTGTTAGTGATTTCATGGCTCCCTGATGGGCTTCCAGACCTGAACTCTCTTGAGAGGGTGGATGCCAGTTCTTTCCCTCTGGCTGTTTTCCAAGTACAGGTTACTTGACCTCTTGTTTAGTAAAGATTTATATGATGGTAGAAAATGAGAACAGAGTGGCTCACTGAGAAGAGATGTCATTGTATATATTTTGAAAAAGTAGAAAAGATAAAGGGAACTTGCTCAGGAAAACCTCACTTGAAAAGTAATTATCACTCATAATGGAGTTGTCTTTGCTTCCCCATGGGGCAAGACTGCACCCTTGAGAGGACACATTTGAGCTGGAAGGATCAAAAATCCTCTAAGCATCTCAAAGTGTCATGGAAATCAGGAATTACCTTTCCACTAAAGCAGTGCTAGCACAGTGCACATGGGCTAGGGTTACTTGGGAAATTGTCCCCTCATAAAAAATATTGAGGAATCCCAGTATCTAATTTTAACCTGCCAGGTTTTGTCAAGTTACTACAATTCTCTTTATCAAATGGCTCTGTCAAGCTCATACTATTTTTTTTTTTTTTACCAAATAGCATTCTAAACAGTTGATTGAAAAACATGATTTTTTTTTTTGAAAAACATGATTTTGAAATTATTTCTTAATTCTGATGATAATTGGTTTGTCTTGAACATTTTCTTTGAAGGAATTTTCTTTATAAGGTCATTACCATTCACAGGGCTGAGGGTAGAAGTGGTAGAGTGGTTGCCTAGCATGCTGGAGGCTCTGGGTTCTATCCCTAGGACTGTGGAGAACAAGTGAAAATCATCCAAATTTAATTGTTAAAAGGTAGTATAAATAAATGAAGTCCAGCTCTGTTCTTGCCATGAGGATACAGTCTTGAGTTGAATGCTTAATATCTATACCAGCAGAGTCTATGCAGGACATAATTTTAAATGATTGTGGAAGTAGCTCTCCCAAACGTATCAAGATCTGGGAAATCCAAAGTGGATAGCACCTTCTGAGCCACCGGGTCATGTCTCTTGAGCTTTGAATGATACATCAGGAAGCTTCGCAGAACTGCTTCTTACTCTCCACTAGCCTACTCTTTTCAGTACTTGTTATTTGAGCATCATATAGCAGGAGGGAACTTAGGAATGCTTTCAAGGGTATTCCAAAATAGAAAAGGCACCATCCTGGGGTTTGTTTGTTTCTTTGTTTTTGGTAATAATTGTAAAATGCAATTTTGGTTTCAATGTGTTCCTTCTTTTTTCTTTAGCAGATGAAAAACTCAGAGAACCGCCATACAGTGAGTTCCCAGTACAGGATGCATTCTTACTATGGGCCTCCCTCCTACCTCGGCCAGAGCATGTCCCAGATCTTCACTTTTGAGGACGGCCCATCTTACTCGGAACACAAAACAACTGGTAGGTGTCTGCTTACAGACTGCTTTCAGGTGGGGAGAGGGTGCCTGTCCAACAGTGGATCACCAGCCCCATTGGACTGCTTCTCTGTTCGGAGCTGTTGGAAAGTCTGTTGTATGTGAAGGTTGGATAAGTATGCTTTAAAGTATTTAGCTATAGAAGATTCTCTATTTTTGTTGTTTTGTGTGTGTGTGTGTGTGTATGTGTGTGTTAATGAGGATTGAACACAGGGCTTCATACATGCTACGCAAGTGGTCTACCACTGAGCTGCAACTCCAAACCTTTTTTTTAAAGACAGAGCTAAATTGCCCAGGTTGGCCTTAAACTTGAGATCCTCCTGCCTCAACTTTCTGAGTAGATGGGATTATAGGTGTGTATCACCACGCCTGGGTTGCTTAATTCTTAAAATAATTTTTTTCCATTTATGAATAATAACTGCTGTGATAAACAGAGACTCCCATTCAAAAGCTGAAAATTATATTCTGGGGAATCAGTATGAAATACAGGATCACTGTTTTCCCCCAGTGCCAGAGATCAAATCTGAGTCTTACACATGGCTAAGAAAACATTCTGCCCCTGAGTTACATCCTCGGCGCCAAGAATTTTTTTTTTTTTTTTTTTGAGACAGTCTCTCTATAGTTCAGGGGCTGGCCTCAAACTTGCAGCAATCCTGCCTCAGCCTCCCAAGTGCTAGGATTACAGGTGTGCACCACCAGGCCCAGTTCAGAATATGGTTCAAATCTAGATTTGTATGTGTATGCATGTGTGCATGTGTGGTGAATTTCTGTGTACTAAATACTTCTTTCTCAAAGATTTTCATTTAAAAATTGAAGATATATTCATCTTTTGGGGGAAAATAAAATAACATAATAAAACTTTTTTAATACAGTACATCTTGGAGTTTATGCAGTAGCAATGCAAATGATTCTGATATAAAGGCTTTAAAATAAAAAATGAATGTTTAATGAACCAAAGCACTTTGAAATACACAATTTTTCAACTTCAGTTTTAACCTTCTCCCCAACATTTATGCTGTGATGGTAGGCAGATCTTTTATGGCTCTGTGCTTGCAGTTGCTGTTTTTGAATTCTTCATATTTATGGATCATCTTTTTATTTAGGAAAGTGAGAAACAAACACAGTCGAGGCCATAGGTGGAAATCAGAGTAGTGAAGTGAGTGACTTGGAAGAGACAATGAACTACCAGAGCTCACCATGTACTAAATAAGTTTTTTCTAAATAATTTGACTCTATAGAGAACTGATTAATTTCCATGACCTATATATTCTGTATTAATGGAACTCCTTATATTAGTATAGCGAATAAAACATAACTTCCCCAGTGTTTTGAAATTTTTATTGTTCTGAATTTGGAAATCAAGGCATTGTTGTGAACTCATTCTGTAAAAAGTTTGAGCTTTAGAAACTAAAGTACACATTGCTGATTGTACTTTTCCTTTTATTAATCACTGTCAGGAGTGGACAAGCACACCTCTTATAAATAGTCACCCTATGTGCTTTATACCTACATGGTACTTCTTTCACACTACCTTTCTTTCTGTATATAAGGATTATAAAATCCTGAAGGATAGAGGACCCATCTCATACTTTTTTATCTGCTGTGATGACTTCCATTAGCTATTTGTTGGTTGAGTGAATGAATGGATTTGGTACATTTTTAAGTGAGCTGGCCCTGTAAGGGAAGATAAGCATGAAAGGTCAGAAGCCTAACTTGTCTGATGCAACTGGTGCACAATTTGCAGATAAAGCAATTAAAGAAATGTTTGTTTATATAGAAAATTAGGAATTACACCCACTTGCAGGAAGAAATTACTGAAGCTTCTTACTTCAGAAATAATGGAATGTTTTTAAAAGTACTGTTGTGCTTGAGACAAAGGCATAAATTTAGAGCAGGGCAGTAAGCAAAACTACAAGAGGCAATTTATTAGAGCAGAAAGGAATGAATCTGGAGAAGAGCAGTAGGCATTTGAATTTATGGCAGAAAGGAAGTGACTCGGAAGGAGAGGGGTTACAGTCCAAGTGAAAGGCCAGTGGTACTAGTGTTCATAGGGAAAGATTACTAGAATTTCTTCCTTCTAGAGGTATGTGCGATTGAAAGTGTGGACGTGAGGAGGCTGCAAGTTTAATTTCCTGGCACCCTCTAACTCACTAACAATTAGGAGCCCAAGCTGTGGAAATGAAGGCTCTAACCAGGATGAACTACAGTGAGATCTCAGTAATACTGTATTTACTTTGGAATTATTGTGGAGAAATAAGTTAATAGAAAACCCAAATTCTAGCTAATATTTTTAATGTAGCTTTATGACTTGTAAATGTGCTCTCTGGGCATGACAGTTTTACAAAGCAAATAGATGAAAGAGGAGGGAAAATGGTAGTTGGAACAAGGAGACCCATGGATCATCTTTTGGGACATAGCCTCTTTAGTCTCATCATCAGCATTTGACAAAGTGGGAAGCCTTTTGGGGCAAGTTAAGCCTTTTTAGTAAGTAAGTAGACCTGAGCAGGAGGCAGCATGTGGCATATGAAAATAGGGACAGTAGTATATTAATGTGAGAAATTGGAAAAGGCTGGCTGATAGTTCCATTTAACAGTACTATCAAAGTTAAGTTGAGTTCCTCTGGTTGCTTGCTTTAATAAATGTTATGATTTCTAAAGAATACATCAATTATTATAAATAGGAACTTATAAATGATTTGAAGAAAAGTTTTAAATAGTCTTAATATTTTCTTTAAAGTGTTATTTTAGTAAATTTATGTTTCTTCAGTTTCTTTAAAGGTAAGTTTAGCATCCAAAGCAATAAGTCCAAGTTTAATGTTTTCCTCTGATCTTGCTGAAGATGGCAAAATGAAAATAGCGTACTGAGAAAAATCTCAAGAGAAATTTTTCTTTTGCCGTGCAGCTACTATTTGATGTTTTTCTTTGTTAAAAAAATCTGAGCCATTCCTTTTCTTTTTCATATCCTAAAAAGTATCAGTAGATGAGAGAGATGGTAGGCTGGATCATGTAGGATGTTTGTTATGGTTTCTGTCTAGATGTCCTCCACCAGCCTCATGTAGTCATAGGGCTTTTTCAGAAGTGGCTGAATCTAGATTGTGTAGTGCTAGGATTAAGGGTGTGCAGTTACTAAGTCAGTGCACTGATTGGTTTGGCACTGCTCTAATCCAGGTAGTCTGGATAAGATAAAAGGGACAGAAAGACACTGTTAAGGTCCCTTGTTGCTTTTGTTTTGTTTTTTTGGTACCGGGTATCGAACTTGGGTCCTTGCGCTTGTACAGCAGGCGGTAAAACCACTGAGCTAAAGCCCTGGCCCCCCTTGTTGCTTTTGATACTTTCTTCCTTCCATGAACTGGTGACCCTCTGCAATGTGCCACTCTGCCTTGAAGCCAGCCAATTATGGATTGAAGCTGTGTACTTGCTTTGGCAGCACATATACTAAAATTGGACTGAAGCCTCTACAAACCGTGAGCTAAATAAACCCTTCCCCTTTAAACTTTTGTTGTCGGATATATTGTCTCAGCGACTACAGAAAAGTAACTAAGACAACATTGTAAGCCATTGCAAGCACTGTGGCTTTTATTTCAGGTAAGATGAAAAGCCATTTGAGGGTTTTGAATAAAGGATGATATGTGTGCTTTATGATTTTTTTTTTTGGTACCAGGGATTGAACTCAGGACCTTTCACTTGTGAGGCAGGTGGCAGCACCACTGAGCTAAATCCCTGGCCCACGATTTTTTTTTTGTTTTTGGTACTAGGAATCGAACTCTGGACCTTGTGTTTGCCTTACAATGTTAAAGATCACTCTTATTGCTGTTGAAGTATAGGTAAAGGTATGCAGAGGTAGAAATAGGGAAGCCAGTGAGAAGGCTCTTGCAGAAATTCCGGCAAAAGATGATAGTGACTTAGCATGGGAGCATAGTGATAGTGACAAGTGGTTGAATTCTGATACATTTCAAAGATAGAACCAATGAGATTGGCTGATGGGTTTGGGAACAACAGAAAGAAATGAATTAGGATTATAATTTTTGACCTGACCAAGTAGAAGATTGGAGTTTCCATTTATTGAGGTAAAGATGACTGTGAAAAAAATAGATGGTGGAGCCGGGGATTTAGCTCAATGGCACCATGCCAGCTTTGCAAGCACAAAGTCCTGAGTTTGATCCCCGGCACAAAAAAAAAAAAAAAAGAAAAGAAGGTGGTGGCAATTAGAAGGTTAATTTTGCACTTGTTAAATTTGAGATATTCACAAGCCATTCATGTTGGTTGTCAAGTAGGAGTTTGACATATCCTTGCTAGAAATCAAAATTTGAGAGCTCAGTGCACAGATGTTATTTGAAGTAAATATGGTAAAATCACCAAAAGAAATGAATGGATATGGTTTGGAAGCCAAGTAAAAAAAAAAATTTCAATGAACAGTGAAACAATGCTGACAGGCCAAATGAGATGAGCACTCAAATTGACTATCAGCTGTTGCTAGGTAGAAATGACAGAAGGCCTTGCTGAGTGGCTGCCTTGGCGGGGAGGTAGGGTTCAAAGCCTGACTGTATATTCAGGAGTCCGCAAGAGAGAAGAATTGGGGCAGTGAGACAGACAGCTCTTCTGGGAGTTTTGGCATACAGGTAGGAGTGAGATGGGGCAGTAACTAAAACGGAGGGGAGTTTAAAAAGGCGTTGTTCCTCTTTTGGTAAATAAAGGAGATACTGTGGTAGGTTTGAATGCTGGGGTAGTGATCTGGTAGAGGGAGAGTTTTGATGGCACAGGGTGTGTTGTGAGGGCATAATTTGGGATGGCAGTGCCTGAGTGAGCAAGACAGGCAGAACCTAGGATATTGATCTTCTGCTGCAGGCTGGTGTGGGTCTGTGGATGCTTTGTTACCAGTATAAAAGCAAGAGTAAGAAAGACATTGAGGATTAATGGAAGCTTGACGTTGTTTGACAGAGTAATTTTATGTCCATTGAGCCTAATAAAATTGTATTTACTGTCTTTCATTTTTGTAGTAATTCATTTTTTATTGAGGTAAAATTCACCTAACATAAAATAGTCATTAACCACTTGAAAGTGTTCAATTCAGTGGCATTTGGTACAAGATGTTGTGCAACTATCAGGTTTATCAAGTTTTAAGAGGAAACCTCATTCCTATTAAACAATCAGGCCCCATTCTCTTTTTCCCTAAGTCTTTGGTAAGCACCAGTCTGCGTTCTGGGTTTGGTTTGCCTATTCCTGATATTTCTGTAAATGGAATCATATAACCTGTAGCCTTTTGTGCCTGGCTGGCTTCTTTCTTTTAGCCTAATGTTTTCTTGATTCATCCACATTGTTGCATGGATCAGTATTTTATTTCTTTTTATGGCTGAATAATATTCCACATTATGGCTGTACCACATTTTGTTTATCTGTTCATCGGTTGTTGGATATTTGGGTTTTCATCTTTTGTCCATTGTGAATAGCACTGGTATGAAAGTCATGTACAAGTCTTTGATATTTATTTTCAGTTCTTCTAGTTGTACACATAGGAGTATATGTTAGTTATTTTTTTGTCCTATAACAAAATATACGAGATAATTAACCTGTAAAGTCAGGTGTTTTATTTGGGCTCACAGTTCTGGAGATTCAGTCCATGATCCAGTAGCTCCTTTGTTCAGGACTTCTGGTCAGCTCATGCATCATGGGTGCCACAGTGATGGTGGTATATCAGTCAGCTTTCTATTGCTGGGGAAAAATACCTTCATACACAACTTAAAGGAGGAAGTATGTATTTTGGCTTCTGGTTTCAGTCTGTGCTTGGCTGGCTCCAAAGTAGAAATGGCGTGGTGGAGTAGCGTGCTAGAGAAGCTGCTCAGTCCGTGACAGCCAAAAGCAGAGAGAGAAGGGAAAAGTCAGTGGGAAAGATATATCCTTCAAAGACAAGCCCAAAAGTGACCCACCTCTTCCAGCCAGGCCCTGCCTCCTAACACATTCAGCTGTGAATAAATTCATCAATGGATTAAGCCCCACCCCCAAATACATGAGACTTTGACATTTTTTACCCAAAGTATAACAGGTAGGGAATGCATGGTAAATCATCTCACTTAATTGGACAGAAAGCAAAAGAAAGAGGAAGGGAGCCCAGGGTCCCACGATCCTCTTCAAGGGCACAGCCTCTGTGATCTCAGAACCCCCTCACTAGGCACCACTTCCTAAAAATTCCACTACCTCCCAATAGCTCCACCTTGGGAACTGACCTTTATAGCACATGGACCTTCTCAGACAATAGCGGGGGGGGGGGTGCGTTGGTATTTCTAGGTCCTAAGTTTAAATTTGTTTTGTTTTGAGACAAGGTCTCACTATATAGCTCAGGCTAGCCTTGAACCCAGGGTGGCCTTGAACTCAACACCAATCCTCCTGCCCCAGCCTCCTGAGTGTGTGCCACCATGCCTGGCCCTAAATTTAAGTTTTTGATAAACACCAAACTGTTTTCCACGTGATTGCCCTATTTTACATTCCTACCACAGTGTATAAGGCTTCCAGTTTCTCCTATCCTTGTCAACACTTGCTTTCCGTATTTTTCAATTATGGCTCTAGTAGTTCATTTTTATTGTATAAAAAAGATTAGAGATGTAGCTCAATGGTAGAGTGCTTGCACAGCATGTGTGAGGCCTTGGATTTCATTCCCAGTACTGGAGGTTGGGGGGTAGTCAGATAAAGGTAGATTTGAAACTTGAAAAAAAATTAAAACAAAACTTAGGACTCTCGGGCTGGGGATTTAGCTCATTGGTTCCAGCGCCTGCCTTGCAAGCACAAAGTCCTGAGTTCAATCCCCGGTACCAAAAGAAAAAACAAAAGCAAACACTGGGGACTCTCCCCACAGATAGTTTGAAAAACCACTGCTCTTCCCAAGTGAAGGATTGGCTCATGTAAAACCAGGGCGGTTCATGGTAGCAGACAGAAGCTGTTCCAGAAGTGGTGGTGGGAACATCCTGAAATGATGCCTCCGCAGCTGGTATCGCAGTCACTTTTCTTATCACTGAAATACAGTAGCCAACACCTGAAACCTAAAGGAGAAAGAGTTTATTTTGACTCATGTTTTCATTTACTTTGGTTCATGTTTTCAGTCCACAATCTGCTGGCTCCAAGGCAAGACAGCATGGCAGAGGGATGTAGCAGAGGAAAGCTGCTTGTGTCATGGGGTGGCCAGGAAGCAGAGACAAGGAAAGAACCAGGAGGGAGATACATTGTTCCAGATCAACCCCTTAGTGACCCACCTTCAAGCAGGTCCTACCTCGTCACAGGAAGTCAGTTATAGCAACTCCAAAAGCCCCATTTATGAGTGCTTGGAGCCCTTGGGGGACATTTAGATATGAACTGTAACAGTCAGCAAAGACATAGCTCTCACAGCAACACCTCTGTTTTATTTATTTATCTATCTATTTATTTTTTTCCTTTTATTGGTACATTTTAGGTATACAATATTCTGTTTTAATTTTTTTTTGGTACCGGGGATTGAACTCGGAACCTTGCGCTTGCAAGGCAGGCAGTGGAACCACTGAGCTAAATCCCCGGCCCAACTTCTGTTTTAATAGGTGCACACCTTTCTGCAGGTGGATGATGCTTCACATCTCTAAATGCACCTTTTCCTATGTGTTGGACTCTTGAGTATTATTAAGTCCCTCAGGTACATGGCACAGCAGTTTAGGTGTAGCATAGTGAAGATGAACACACTTTATGTTTCCAGTTTAGATGTGAGGAATGGTGCCTCCTGTCTCTACAGCTTCTTTGACTTTGCCCAACTCAGAAGGCACAGGCTCCTGCGAAATCCCACCCTTTCTTCACATCCAAGCTGGGTCTTTCCAGGAGAAAGAAACAGACATTCAGTGTGCTTCTTTTGTCTACATATTACTCCTTTAATGTACAGAGAATGTCAACAGTTTTGCAAGGTGAGGTGCAGACCATGTACCTTTACCTGCAGGTCAGACGGCTAGGTCAAGGGAAGGGCCTCTGAGTTGGAAGCCACGTGTTCTTTCTGTAACTTCTGAGTGGTTTACAGAGGCCTGAGTGCTCCCAAACAATATTTGGTGGATCCTTAGCATTAAAATTGCTGAAGGCCAATGAAACTAGAAGTGTTTCCTTTCACTGATACTGTATTCCCTTTCTCCATAATTGTTATGACTACATGCAGAATGGTTAAGCTCTCACCCCAATGAATGGACTTAACTACTACCCTTTTGATCCTCCCAGTTTTGCAGGTGAGAACACTGAGGTTGCAGAGTTACCAGCTGGAAGTATCCTCCAGTTTCCTCCAGAGCCACCTGTTATGTGAGGAATGGCTAAGGGACACTTACCTTAGTGCCTCAGTTTCCTCACTATCACAGGAGGGTGACTGGCTCTGTGGAAGTGATGTGGTTGCTGTGAGGATGGAAAGGTTCTGTTTATAAAGGAGGCCAGTAGATCACAAATGGAGTAAGAGATGATAGGTATTGTCATGGCTCTCCCTTTATTCCTACCAGGGTGTTGCTGGAGTTTGAGGCAGCTCTTATGAGAGGAAAGATATTTTGGGAGTATTCTAGAATCTGGCTGAAGCAGAAGGGAGAGTGGGCCAAGGAATCTGAAGCTGCTTTTGTGACATGTGTTCTGCTCTGGGTTGCATAGCAGGTCTGTAGGGAAGAAAACCATTGATCCCTGTTTTTCCTTACTTTAAGGAAAGTTGAATGCATTTTATACAACACTTAAAAGATGTTGAATGTAATTTAAACTTGGCACTTTAGGAAATGACTGACTTATCGTTTGCTAAATTTCAAAGAAAAGAGCACTGGGCTTGTAAAGCTATTTTCCTTACGTGACCTTTTTATTCTCAGCCTTAGCTTTGAACAGAGAGGTAAGTGGAGCATTCAGTTGCATGAACCGTTGAGGCCAGTATGTGGAAGGGAGGAGGTCTGGCTCAGGTTACCAGCTCTGGCCCCAACAGCAAGATGTTCATGTGATGTCTTAGAGCTTCAGTTACCTTTGCTGAAAAGTTGAGAACAGTAACAGCTTTATTTTTATATATGGATCACATGAAGAATTATGTAAAAGGGTGGCAACACTTCTCAACTGTCAGCACATCTGTTCTCATTGAAGACCTATCACCATGTCTTACATGTCTTTCTATTTCAGCACAGGCCTGGAAGTGGGTTCTATAAATGTTTACTAGCATTAAGGAGGGCTTAGTCTCACAGGGACTGTGATGCAACAAAGGTTATGTGTATTGTGATTCTTGAAATTTGTTAGACATCATGGTCTGCTAAATGAGGAAGATAGAACATACTAATTTTAAGCATGTAGTTAACATTTAGGAATGACAGCTTTAAACATTTATTTTATTTTATTTATTTTTTGTTGTTGGTTTTTTTGTTTGTTTGATTTTTAGGGAGGGGATCGAACTCGGAACCTTGAGCTTGCGAGGCAGGTGGCAGAACCACTGAGCTAAATCCCAGGCCCTAAACATTTATTTTAAAAATACCACATATATGTTTTCTGAGTAAAGCACACTGCTATTTGTACAGAATGCAAAGAAAAACAACCAAAAAGGGGCAGTATGGAAGGGGATTAGCAGGTTGTAAAGAGTAATTAGAAGCAAGCTGATATGCTGTTTGATGTGGACAAGCAGAGTTCTGTCTTTTCTTCAAATCTTTTTTCTTTCTCCATGAAAAAAGTACCCTGCAAATCTCATTGTGGGCAAGATTGAGAACTGGTGGGCCCCTAACATGTCCTCTGTGTAAAACACTGTTTCTTGACAAGGCCACCTCCAGGCTATCATGTAGAAATAGGAGGCACTCTCCAGAAGCCTACTTGAGGAGGTGAGACTCACTCATGTGAGGAAAGGTTCAGTCGCTGTAGCACTGGAGCAAGAATTACAGGGGCCGATGTTTTCCCATGGAGGGCCAGCTTTGTATTATTCTTTGGGTGCCCATAGTTATGCTGTGTTCTCAGAGGACTCCTGGATAGCTCATAATCTCTGGGATGTAAGAAACCACCTGTTGGTTTTTTTTCTGCTTGTACCTCACTGACCTGGCATTAGGCATTCTGGCAAAGCATTCAGTAAAATAAATCAGACATAAGAATAAATATGGGTCCAACTCACCAGACTATAAACATCATGTAGAAACATTGGTCCTTTAGAAAACTTGAAGTTTAAGGACTTAATACTTTACCTCTAACTGCTTTTAGATTAAGATTGTGACCCTGCAGAATGGTCTGGAGGGACTTAATATTCACACTTAGGGGAGGCAGACAACTGTGATTTCCTCTAAGCCCTAAGATGTTAGTGGTTAAGAGGAAGAGTTTAAGAATTCACACCCGTGAATCACTTTTCTTGAATGTTCTTTCTGCTTCCTTTCCTTTCTCTTTTCTCTTTTTCTTGTCCTTTACGGCTTTCCTTTTCCTGTACTTATGAAAACTTGTGTAGCTCTTCTAGTGTACTTTATGAGTATTTAATTCCCATAATATTTTATCTCCGTGTTATAGATAAAGACATTGAGGCATAGAGAAAATGGTTGGTGGCTAGAAAGGGGTCCTGGTAGCCACGTGTCAAGTAAAGGAACTGAGGCATGGTGATAATGTAATTTGTCCATTGCTTCTTGGTCTATCGTCTGGCACTCTTGTGTTTGAAATATTTCCAGAAAATGATAACTGTGATTGGGGGTTGAGAGTGCACTTGGTCACATTCTGTCTGCTGGACTAAACATATAGTTGTAGTAGTACTTTTGCCATAATGATAAAATACCAGACCTGGTCCCTTAGCACAGACCTCATGCAGAAATGTCCACTCTAGGATTATCTTCCTCTAGTGTGCTGGTGTCACAGTGAAACACTCAAAAAGCCTGAAACCCACCAGCATGCCAGATGTGGCATTTCTCTTGACACATGCCTTGATGAGCACAGTGAAGACACTGATGATTTTATGCTTATGTTTGAATTTTCTTTTTATTTAACAAGAAAGTCAAGTCCATGTGTTCATATCTGAAGAGGGAAGATGTTATAAGATTAGCTAACTAGTTATTGGTTTTGAATTTGAAAGTTCAAACAGATTCAATCAGGTACTTTAAATACACTTTTTCCTGTTTTTATGACATCATAAGCTGCTAAATGGTCACATACTCTTTGTTTTTAAATTAGTGTGAATAAAAGATCTGCCAGCTTCCTGCAGATGATCTTTTTACTCTAGTCTGAATGTGACTTCTCATGAGATAGCTTTTTACATCATTAACTTATTCTTTAATAGCTATCACAGAGTAATGTGGGCACATTACTCATCATCAAGTTTGCTTGTGTTGTTACTCAGTGACCACTCTACCTAAAACTCCTGGAGAGCCAGTATCCCTGAGGGCCTCTTGTGTGGATATGACAGTGGCCACTGAGGTTAGAGCACCAGGCTCATCTCTAAAGATTTCTCCACTTGAATTTCTCTGGGGCTCAGTGCTTTCTTCTGGGCCCAGTGTCAAAAAAGTCAGGAGTTTATTTTCCCTGCCTGGCTCTTCAGAGGTACAGCTCAGGCCAAGTACAACTTGAATAACCTTCAGGAAAGCTGTGCTGTCCTTCTGTCGGCCGCTGTCTTTGAAAATTGCCTCCAGAGTTAGTGAGCAGGAACAGTTAAGATTTACAAACAATGATGAAGCTTGTCATGCATCTTTCACCATTCATCATCCAGGTGCCGTGCCTGGGCGGTGAAGTGTTCTTCATAAAAACCAGCTCAGTGTGAAATACACCTCGCTGCAATGTTTACTGCTCTGAAGCTCGTCAGCGGCCCTTTATAGTAAATCCAGATTGCAATGTGACATTACAGTATATCATTGCCCGGCGCAGTGGGGTTTACACTAGGAATGAGTGCAGTGCACACCAGATGAGGTGTCCAAATTGAGTTATGTCAGAATTTGGCTGTTATATGGGGATAGCTTTTGTTTTCTGAACACTGGAAGTTAGCTTTATTTGTATTTGTATTTATATATAGGCATATACTTCCCGTTGTGCACATATACACAGGGTATACAGTATATACTGAGGTCAGGTTCCAAATAAGCTTCCGTTATAAAGAATGGTGACCGAATTTTATGTACCTTCCAACTGTTGTTCATTGAAATTGGCATAAATAGAATCTTTGGAGGGAGCTAGACTAGATGGTTATTTCATGGTAGAAGTAGGTTGGATCTTGCTGTGTGTAAAGTGATCATGTTTACCATCCTTTTTTACAAAAACAAGGAACTCTTTCCTGGGATTGTTATTGTACATCAGAATGATCCCTTTGACATGAGGGCAAGGAGAAGCAACACCACAGGAATAATTCCACCCATTACTGAGCACTTTACTTGTCCTACAGAGCACGTGTACTTGGCAGTCTCTAAAGTCAGTTGCTAATTTACATTTTTAGTGGGTAAAAAAATCCTAGGCTGCCTCTGTTATTTTGAAAGATGCTGCTTCAAAGAAGAGATTGATGGTATTTTAGCTTAAAATCTGCAAAATAAAAGAGCACACTGAACTTAGTGCATGATCATGTTTATTTAAATTCATCCTAAAAGTCATGTTATTAAAAATGAGTTCCATAAAGGCAATAATATTCAGAGATAAAAGCAGGCTCTGCAATCCCATGATCTGCTTAATACATATATTTTAAAATTCTCCGTTAAGTATAGTAGGGTTGTTACAAGAACCATTTTGTGGTCTTTACACACCTGGCTGTACACCGAATCCAGGGTCTCTGTCTATACCTGCAGAAAGTCTAGGGTAATACCCCCCAAATACATACACTTTACATGCAGGAGTGCACGTATCCTTCCCGGCTGTGCCCTCTGCTTTTGCTAGTGGTTTCCTCTTAGTTGCAGTGTTTCTTTACTTGATAATGATTAACAATGCCATGTCTGAGCTTCCTGAAACAACAGCAGGAAACCAGCACAGCTATATGGTGCTGGCCTCTTAGGGATGGTAAAGGAGCCCAAAGGCTTCCATTGGCTTTCAATCCTGGGAAGGAGAGAATGGCCCCAAATCAGCCAGTGTCTGCTTTGGCGTAGGTCGATGGGGCAAGTGTAGTAATAAGGATTTTGAGATAAAACACAGGACACTGAGTTAAATTTAAATTTCAAATAAAAATGTTTAGTATAAGCATATTCTGTATATTTTATTATGCTAACTTATTTTGTGTTTGTAAAATTTAAACAATTCAGCATCCTGTGTTTTTGTTTGCTAAATCTGGCCAACTTTGTTTCACACATGTGCTCTCTGAACCACCCTGGGTACAGGGCAGAAATGGGAAGTGGATTAAGAGCAGTACCCTTCACTAAGCATTTCCATGAATTACTTTTGTTTGTTATGGGGAGGGTTGGTTTTTTGATTGTTGCTTGTTGTTGTTGTTGTTTCGGTACTAGGTATTGAACCTAGGGCCTTTGCACTGAGCCAATCCCCACTCCTTATCTATTTCTTATTTATTAAATTTTGATACAAGATCTCTCTAAAAGTTGTTGAGTTGGTATCTATAAAGTGATCATGTTTACCATCATTTTTTACAAAAACAAAGAACACTTGAGTAATCCCTCTGCCTCAGCCTCCCATCTAGCAGTTTTAAGAGTTGTTTTAGTTTTATTTCTGTAAGAATAGTCCAAGAGGTGGCATTGATCTTGCTTGTAATGGTTTCTTATATTGGATGATGCCATTTCATGGGTGTTATAGTAAGAAATTTCTGGACTATAATTTATTTTTGAAAATAACAACTGTATTGTTTCTTCAGGTTAGGTAACTCATAGGTCCAGAATGGTCAAGAGAATCTTATTTCTTTTGTTGTAGCCTGTAGACACATTAGTAGAACAGAAAATATAAATCAGTCCACTGCTGCTCAGAATCAAAATGGGAATGTGTGCTTCTTGTGCATTTCTTTTGACTGTTTCCTGTAGTTCTACCAGGCATTAAGAGTTACTCTTAATGTTCTCCTACATGGCCAGTTCCTCAGTGTCTCTCCTTAATCCACCAAGGATATAAACTGATGGCTCCAACATGAAAGAAGTACTGTAAGTCTCCGACTTAGAGACAAGTTTCATTCCAGGAGAAAGTTTGTAAGTCACAGTCATTCATAAGCCCAACAAAGTGAGTCTTACACCCTTTTGACACAAATATACATTGTAAAGCATGAAAAGACCAAACACAGAGACACAAAGAATGAGCAGTGTCTGTCATCTTTTTGCCTCCGTCCAGTCTCTAAATTGTTTTCACTTTTGTTTCCATGGTTATTGCTTTGCATTTCCTGGCAGTCCCCTCCACATCACCACTGCTTTTCCACTTGCTTCTGGACATCTTGGACTCTGATTGAACACTGTACTACTACTGTACAGTGTCCCACTATACAGTAAGCACACAGTGGCACAACTATGACAGTGTCCGGTAGACATGAGAGCTTCTTTGTGATTTGTTTGCATCTACAAATGTTCATAATGCAAGGTCCATTTACATCTGTTAAAGTTCTCAACTCGAATGTTTGTAAATTAGGGACTTAACGTAATAAACTCACTGAGTGGCTGTGGTATACTTGGGCCTACCAGTTTTACATGGCATGGCTGCAGTGGTGACTAAATGTCACCAGAGTCTCCAAAGGCATCCCTTACCTTCCTGCTCACAGAACAGCCCCACCTCTGAGCCTCAGTGGGGTGTGGTATCGAGTAGGGCTGTGCCCAGCAGTTTTGATGGTATTCAAGTCTTGTTCGAGCTCTCCTCCATGAAACCATGGAAAGGTTTCCTTTTCTAGCTACAGAAACCAAGATTATAGGCAAACCCTGTGGATAAATGCTTCAAATGGAAATCCCATGTTTCTAATCAAGGCTAGGTCTTTCTGGCAATCAACCCCTATTGTAAAGTTAGGTAGAAGGCCTTGAGAGTCATTTAGTTTGAACAAGAGGCTCCTGTTACCCTTATGACCCAGAAAATTCCAAGCCAGAAACTGATCCCCAAAATAAAATATCTTTCTATAATACCACAGGCAGGTAGAGCAAAAATTATTGACCCTATTTTAGAGATGAGAAAATTGCTGAAAAAAGAGAACAGGCAACAGAGCTGGGAATGTAGTGGTGCTATGGGTTTGAATGTCCCCTTCACAACTCATCTAGAAATGTAATTCCCATTATAAAAACATTAAGAGGTGGGACCTTTAAGAAGTGATTAGGTCATGAGGGCTCTGTCATGAATGGATTAGGACTATTACCTCAGGGTTAGGCTCCTAACAGAAAGATGAATTCTGTCCCCATTATGTCTGTACCTTCCCTTCTGTCTTCTGCCATAGGAAAATGTAACACAAAGTCCTCACTGATGCCAACACCATGTTCTTAAACTTCTCAGCCTCCAAATCTGTGAGCCAAATGAGTTTCTGTTCATTATAAGTTATCCAGTCTCAGGTATTCTCTTGCAGCAGCAGAAAAAAGAATATGGTAAGAGGCAGAAGACAGATATAAAACAAGCCCTAGATGATCTTATCTCTCCTGACTCATTGCTCAGGTACACTCTCCTACCCCAGACTCCAGTGTTGAAACCCCTATCTTTAGCCTGATGTCTTAGATCTGCTCCATCCAGGACGTTAGCTACCAGACACACATGGCTATTGACATTTTCACTGATTAAAATTAAAGATTCAGTTTCTGCCACTTTTCTGGTGCTCAGTAGCCACATGTGACTAGAGACCACCATATTGGATGGTGCAGGAATCAAACATTTCCATCATCATAGTAAGTTTGTCTGGACTGGACTTTGTGAACTTTTACAGTGACAGCTTGTTGTTTAAAGCTGAGAACAAAGGCATTAACACAAGCACCATATGTTCAACAAACACCATCTTAAGAATCTTTTTGTGGGAGCACCAGCTCTTAATCAAATAACCCATGACTGAATGTCAACAAACACTTGCTAATCTTGGGACATAACCTGTGATACACATTTGTTTTCATTTTTTGTTGTTGTTGTTTTTGGGGGGGTACCGGGGGTCGAACTCGGGTCCTTGCGCTTGCACAGCAGGTGGCAAAACCACTGAGCTAAATCCCCGGCCACATTTGTTTTAAAAAATATATGGAGGTGAGTACAACATTAAATTTAAAAAAAAAAAAAAAGAACATAAAATTTTTTTGTTCAAGAACAATAGTACTATCGCTTCTCAGCCTTTTGGCTAAGATCAAGTGAAGAACAACAGTACTTGCTGCACATGGAAAACTTACCTTTATAGCCTTGAGGAACATGTGAAGTTTGGGAACTTGGCAGTGATTGCTCACATTGAAACCAAGACTTAGAAAGTGGCATTCATCTCTATCAAATGTATGATTGGCTTGTATTTTCTCCCATTCTGTGGGTTACCTTTTCACACTATGTTTTATTTGTGGCATGGGGGGCTTGAACCCAGGGCCTTGCACATGCTAGGTGAGTGCTCTACCCTGGAGCTACTTCTCCACCTCACCTTTTCACTTTGTTGATTTGTGTCCTTTGCCACACAAAAATGTTTAATCTTGGTAAAGTCCAGTTTACTTACTTTTCATCTGTGGCCTGTACATTTGGTATTGTATTCAAGATACAATGCCAAAATCCAGCATCATGAAACTTTCTCCTTTGTTGTCTTTTAAGAATTTTATAGTTTTAGCTCTTACATTTAATCTAGATCTTGGAGCCAGGGATGTAGCTCAGTGGTAGAGCACTTGCCTAGAATTGTGCAAAACCCTGGGTTCAATTTCCAGCACCACAAAAAAAGCAAAACAAACAGACAAACAAAAACTAACCCAGTATTTGATCCATTTTGATTAATATGTTTACATAGTATTTGTTTATGGTGTTAGGTAAGGGTCCAGCTTCATTCTTTTGCATATGGATCTGAGGCTTTCTTAGCATCATGTGTGGGTAAGACTGTCCTCTTCTCCCCTTGAATGGTCTTGGCACCAAAAGATGAAAGTGGCTGAGGGGGCTAAAGTTTTGACACTTGACACTTGGTGTGACCTTTTCCTGTGAGCATTAGAGAGCATCACATTGTTGAATTCATAGCACTTAACCCTGTTAAGTTGCCTGCTGTTGACTCAGCTCATCTCTACTCTTTTTTCCTTCATTATCATTTACTTTAGTGTACTTTCTGTGCCAGCTAGCTGGACTATATATCTTTTCCCCACCCAGTTCTGAGATGAAGAATAAGATAACAATAGAAGGGATCCTTCCAAAATCAAAATTTTTATAGTCTAGAGCAGTGAGACTAGTACATGTAAAAGACTGTCTGATTTTTCACTTTTCTCACTGGAAGTGACTAGAATTTTTCTCTTTGAAAGTGGCAAATGTTAATTTGTTTTTTAAAGCCCAGTTTTTAAGAGTCATATGTATTTTTTTATACTTGAGACATTTATAGCTAAATGGATGCACCTTGAGGCCATACTCATAGGTGAAATAAATAGGACACACGTGTAAATACCGAACCATTCCTCTAGTGTGAGAAACTGAAGGTGTAAATGAGGACCAAAATGTATAATAGCTATTGTGAAATAGAAAATGTTCAAAGGGAACTAGGGAGGGGGCGCAGGAGAAATGAAAGAAGGGAAAGAAAATATTGAAAGTAAGAAGGAAAAAATGGAAACAAAGCTTATGTATATGGGGGGATGGAGGGGTTGAAGGGAGGGGAAGGAAAAAATAAGAATCAGGATGTATCATGTATAGGGGCCGGGAATTTAGCTCAGTGGTTCCACCGCTTGCCTCGCAAGCTCGAGGTCCTGAGTTCGATCCCAGTACCAAAAAAAAAAAAAGATGTATCATGTATAGGTACAAATTCTCAATGATGAATGTGATCATAAGGTATACCTAAATATACCAATAAACTAAAAAAAAAAGTCATATATAGCTGCTTTATATGTAAGATAGGGCACAACCTCTTTAGGTGAATTCCAGTGTCAAAACCTGATAACCTTTGGCGTCCTATGGGAATTTGCTAAGCATCCATACCATCCCAGCTAAGTGAAGATAAGCAAAGAGGAGCAGATAATAATGGCAGGCTGCTTGCAGCCTGAAGTTGTCAATCACCCCTTAATGTTTACAGAAGCGAAAAGTCAATGTGTAGTTGTTTTAATTTGACACAGTCTTGGGCTGAGAGAGTGTAATTGCTGGAGGGGACAGTTAAGCGGCATGTTCCTTGTCAGCCTGTCTGGGTCTAACTCCAGTGTTAAGCACTTTTCTGATGAGCGATAGATTGGGTTAAATACAGGGCTAATTGCTTGCTCCCACATACCAGCTTCTGCCACACCTTAGAATTACATTTCTATCAGCACTTGCCTGAGGCTGTGAGGGTTTATGCTGCAAAGAGTGTCCTTCCGTTCATTTTCCTGAATCAGTGTCTGTTTTTGAAAAGCAGTTGTTAAAGCTGCTAAGTGGACTGTAATAAATTACACCCCTCCAGACCCATTCTAGTAAATCAAAACTGTTTATTTCCATCCAAGTGGTCTTTTGTGTATGAATGACTTTTTCTTTACTTATCAAATGAAATGTTTGTCTCCAGGAGATGGAGGCAAATGATTTGTTCATTTTCTAATCCTGTGAATAGCACTTCACTGTTAGTAAACCAGAGAAGAAATTCTGTATACTGTTAGGTGGTAAAGTCATTCCTTTGCCTCCAGTAAGTGAAGTAAGGTGGTAATTGTATTAACTCTAGATGTCAGCCTGCCTCAAATCACTATTTAATATGTGCCAACAATGTATTGATCTCTAAAAATACAGCACTGTTCCTTGTGGCAGTAGTTGCTAAGCAAAGAAAGTAAACTTAGGAAAATGTATTCCTCTGTGGATTGCTTGGCTCTGCTACACAAGGGTTGTGCACTGTCTCATATTTACTTACTTTGGGAGCCAAAAGAAAATGGGTAAAATGGCTGTATTCTTTTTTTTTTTGTACTGGGGATGGGGATGGAACTTAGGACCTTGTGCTTTCCAGGCAGGGCTAAATCCCTGGCCTGGCTATATTCTTTTTACAAAGCAGATGGATGAGAGGGATCTGAGCCTTCTTGGCTGGTCATAGATACTGCAGTTTGATTGTGGTGGCTCAATTATTATGAAATATCCATTTCATATTTAATACTAGTTAAAAGAACTATCTCATAATTTTATTTTCCTTTGCTTTTTTTTTTTTTTTGGCATGGGCTATTGTCATCTGCCACTGATCCTTTTCCATAAGGAAAGCTTACTGTATCTGTCATATTAATAATGTCTCTCAATGAAGTACCTTTCATCATTTTTATTACATTTTTATTGTGTTAAATTTTCTTATGTTAAATATATGTGACATTGGCAGGGGATTTAGCTCAGTGGTTTCGGCGCCTGCCTTGCAAGGGAAGGGTCCTGAGTTCAATTCCCAGTACCAAAAAACTATATATATGTGACATAAAATTTGCCATATTACACTACGTTTAAATATTCAGTTCAGTGGCATTAAATATATATATACAATATTGTATCACCACTAACTGTTTGCAGAACTCTTATCATCCCAAACAGAAATTCTTTGCCTCTTAAGCAGTAACTTCCCATGTTCTGCTTTTTCAGCCCTTGGTAATTTCTGTTCTATTTTCTGTCTCTGTGAGTTTGCCAAATTCTAGATTTTTCATATAATGGAATCATACAATATTGGTCCTTTTGTATCTGGCTTGATTTCATTTAGCAAGTTTTCAAGGTTCATGTATGTTGTAACATGTATCAGAACCTCATTCATTTTATGTGTGAACAATATTACCTTGTATGGATACCACTTTTCTTTTTTTAATCAGTTCTCTGGGAGTTTACATAGGAGCAGAATTGCTTGTTTTTGTTTTTGTTTTTGTTTGGTGCTGAGATCGAACTTGGGTCCTTGCACTTGCACAACAGGTAGCGAAACCACTGAGCTAAATCCCCGGCCCAGGAGCAGAATTGCTATATCATAGGTAGTTCCTTGTTCAACTTTTTGTGAAACTACCAGTTTTCTGCAGATCTTACATTTCAGTCAACAGACCACAAAACTTTCGGTTTTTTCATACCTACTCTTAATACTTACTATTTTCCATGTGTTTGTTTTTTTTCTAAATCATAGCCTTTCCTAGTGGATGTTAAGTGATCTCATCATGAATTTGATTTTCCTGATGACTGATGGTGTTGAATACCTGTCATATACTGATTGGTCATTTGGATATCTTTGGAGAAATGTCTAAGTCCTATTTTTAAATTGGGTTGCTTTATTTAGGTTTTGTCATTGTTGTTGTTGAGTTGCAGTTGTTTGTTATGTTCTGGGTTACTAATCTCTGAACAGAGACGATTTGCAAATATCTTTTCTGAAAATTGTCTTTTTACTCTCTTGTTAGTGTCCTTTGATGCATAAAGGATTTTAATTTGCGGGTGGTCTTAAGTTGTCTGGTTTTTCTTTTGTTGCTTGTGCTTTTGGTGTCATATTCAAGAAATCATCGCCAAACCCAAAGCTATGAAGATTTTTCTGTTTTCTTCTGAGTTTTATAATTGTAGTTTTTCTCTTAATTTAAGGCCTTTTGATCTATTGTAAGTTGATTTCATCTTCATTCTTCTGCAAGTGGACATCCTATTCTCTCAACACTATTTGTTGAAAAGACTGTCCTTTTTGAATTAAATAGATCTTGACACCCTTGTCAAAAATTAATTGACTGTGTATGTGAGGCTTTGTACTATAACTTTGTAGGTAGTAGGTTCTAAAATAAGGAAACATGATTCCTCCAACTTTACTCCTTTCCAAAATTGTTCTGGTTATTGGGGTCCCTTAGAACTCCATGTGAAATTTTATGATGCGTTTTCTGTTTCTGAGAAAATCATATTTTAAAATTTCAACAGGAAATTGAATTGAATCTAATCTGTAAATTGCTTTGGATACTTGTGTCATCTTAACAGTACTGCCTTCCAGTCCATGGACACAAGATATCTTTTTCATTTATTTGTCTTAAAATACCACATACAGAAAAAGAATCACATACAGTACACACACAACACCATGCCATAAACATATACAATTATAATTTGTCATATATAATAAAATATTTTCCAGCAATGTTTTATGGTTTTCTGTGCTGGTCACTTCCTTGGTTAATTTACTTCTAAGTGTCTTATTATTATTTTTTTTTTCGGTACCAGAGATCTAACTGGGACCTTGCACTTGTGAGGCAGGCGGCGGCACCAGTGAGCTAAACCCCTGGCCAGTATCTTACTTTTGATGCTATCATAAGTGGATTGTTTTCTTAATTTCTTTTTTGGATAGTTTATTGGTAATGTATAGAAATACAACCAATTTTGATGTGTTGATTTTTTGAATCTTGCAACTTTGATAAATTAATTTTTTCAACTCTTAACAGTTCTTCTGTGGTTTGTTTAGAAATTTCTGTGTCTCCATAGACTGTCTTCATAAAAAAGAAATAATTTTACTTCTTCTTTCCTATTTCCTATTTGCCTATTTTTCCTTGTTTTTGTCTGTTTGTTTGGGCTAGACTTTTCCAGAATAGTGGTGGCAAATGTGGGCATCCTTGCTCTGTTTTTGTTTTTTAGGGACAAGACTACTCTTTAACTGTTGAGTGTGATGTTAGGTGTAGGTTTTCCATGTATGACTTTTATCATGTACAGCACTAGTACCCTATTTCCTTATTTTCTGGGCTGTTTGATCTAAGATGCCTTCTGACCTACCCCTACACTCCTCTTTCTACTGGTTGCATTGCCCTGTCCCATAGCATTCTAGGGCTGCCTCCAAGGTATCAGTGATATGCATTGATCCTTTATGTATCCTTTCCCCTGAGAATCCTCTCTGTCTGCATGACTGCTGAATGCTGAGCCCCTGCTCATTTTCTATCTGTCCTGGATAGGACAGTGGCTGTGTGTGTGTGTGTGTGTGTGTGTGTGTGTTGCTGTGACCACACTGCCCACCCTCTCTGTTCCTGGGAGTGTGCCTCCACGTACTTCCTCTTGGCTGTCTGTTTATTCCTGTGAATTTATTCCCAAGTTGGGCCAAGTCCTGCAGATAGTCCTGACTATCTATGTAATGCTTCTGTTTTTCCTCGGTCACAAAATCCTCTTTCTTAGCCATCTCCAAAATGCTGAAATGAATGAACAGTGTGAATTTTCTCTGGTTGGTCTTGTTTTGCAACAGAAACTTTACTACACATTCTGAAAATGATTAATCCCATTCTTCCTTACATATTCTTTCTCTTCATTAATTCTCTAGATTTTTTTAAAGTGTTACTTAATTCAGATAACAACTGCCTGAAGAGGCCTTTGCATTATTGTCTATATAACTCATATTTAAGTGCTTCATACAAAATTACTCTTACTGTTATATTTGCCAAGAGCAGTATAAGCTCATTTGAAAAAAAATAGTATAGAAATGCAGAAAATAAAACTAGAAGTTTTATAGTGAAGTATTATAATTTCTTCCTCATATATATTACATATTTTGTTTCCCCTCTCTCCATTCTATATGTTATAATAATATCCACGAATACTTACAGAAATAGACATTATACTGGCCTAAAGAAAGCCCCATAAAAACAATGACATTGGATTCTTACCTAAAATCATATGTAAAAGTTAACTCAAAATGGATCAAAGATCTGAATGTAACACCTAAAACTATAAAACGTACAAGAAAATATAAGACAAAAACTTTATGGCAGTTCTTACATATAACACTAAGGCTGCACCAAAAGAAAAAGTAGACAAATTGTATCTCATAAAAATTTGAACATCAAACAACAATATCAAAGGTTGGAATGTAGCTCAGTGGTAGAGTGGCTTACCTAGCCAGCACAAATCCCTGGGTTCAATCTTCAGCATTAAAAACCAAACCAAACCAGAATTACTATCAACAGAATTGAAAGAGAACTCTCAGAATAGGAGAAAGGGGATTAAACATTCACTGTATTTTTCAATCACACCTCATACAATGGAATATTATTCAACCTTAAAAGGACATTCTGACATATGAGACAACATGGAGGGCCAAAAATGGGATGGTGTGAAGACATGTTCAACTATAGGGCCTAAGTGCTGTCTAACTTTATAGAGAAATTGCATGCATCTTTGTAACTTTAGAGGCATTTGTCTTCATGAGTAACAGAGTGATTTTTGACCTAGTCACTTTTTTGAACCAAATCCAGGAGAAGTTTAAGAAATATTTCCTAGGTACAAAAAAGTGACTGTGTTACTGACAGTCTCATTAATGCTCTAAAAAGCTTAATGTATGCATTATGGAATAAACTGTGCATTCAGCTTTCCTGGGGTGGACAGTACCCTCATACCTTTGTCCTAATTCCAAGCCAGTATCTCTAATGAAAAGAGAGCCATCTCTGTAGTCCTCCTAGGGCAGGAGCCACTGTGACAACTGAGGAATGCTCAGGGTATAGTACAAGCATCTCTCCCAGTCCTGAGTATGAGCATGTGACTGGATACTGCCAGACCCTAAAAATTAGGACCTGACCATGTTCACCACATTCCACAAATGAAATCTTGTCCGGAGTTGTTTTTTAATGATTTTTTTATGTAGATGTGGTAGAAATAATAACACTACCATCCCCACCTCCCTCAGGGTAATAGAATTTTGACTTCAGCTCCTGCTTCCTGTACAGCCTCTCCTCTGAGCTTGTAACTTTTCAGTGCATTTCTAGTAGGGAAGAAAAAGGTGACCCCTGTGCTGAATTGCCCTTAAATGCAAAGCAGCCTGGATTTTTGGAATTAGGTGGCAGTGACTGATGTTTCCCACTAACTAAAGACAAGTGTTTAATTGACTTCTTACTTATACAGTAAGTTGGAAATCCTTGTTTACTGAAATGTATTAGGCTTTTGTTAACACTTAGATAAAATCAAATTTGGCTTTGTTATAAATGTTAATTTATTTTTAAAAAGGAATAAACTTATTTTCATTTTAAAAAAAGGCAGTTACATTTGATTTCATTTTTATGAGGTACTTAGAGTAATTAAAATCATAGAGACAGAAAGTAGAATGGTGGTTCTCTGGGACTGGGAGAGAGAAAACGTTGGAGAGTTGTTTAATCGGTATAGAGTTTTAGGGATGGAAGATGAAAAAGTTGAAGAGATGGGAGGTGGTAATGGTTGTACAACAATAAAAAGGTATTTACCACTAACTGTATACTTGGTTAAGATGATAAACTTTATATGTATTTTGCCACAATAAAAAAAATGGAAATAGATCAAAATGACCATATTATTTCTCTCTTGTGAATGTAGTAAATCACATTTTTGGAATTTTTCATATAATTCTAGAATAAGTCCCATCTAATCATGAGGCATTAGACTTGGCGATACATTACTGGATTCAGTTTGCTTGTATTTATTTAGGACTTGTATATTTATACCCATAAGTGAGTTTGGCCTTCTATCCTAGTTGCTAGTAGCCTAGTCATGTTTCTGTATCATGGAAGTTTATATATAATAAGCTATTCACTTATATTGGAGCTATTCACTGGAGCTTCACTGGAGCTATTCACTTTGCTTTATTCTCTAGGACAATTTAAGTGACATAAGAATGACCAGGCTTGGTGTTTGAATAAAATTGCCCATGATCTAGGCCTGGGTCCTTTGGAGATGGACAGTAAACTTTTGGTTAACTTCTCTGTTTTCTCTGTCAGTTTTTTTTGTTTTTTGTTTTTTGTACTGGGGATCGAATTTAGGACCTTGTGCTTGTGAGGCAGGCGGTGGAACCACTGAGCTAAATCCCCGGCCCTCTGTGTCAGTTTTTAATGAAAATTTACCCCCTTAGTTTTGGCAGTTTATCTTTCTTTAAAGAGAAATGCCCATTTCATCTTGGCATTCACTTAATGATATGAAGTTGTAATAGTGATCTCTTAAATTTTTAAAAGCACTGCCTGTAGTTGTAAAAGTGCATTCTTTTTCATGTTTATTGCATTTTTAGTCAGATTTTCACAAATTTTTTGGGTGTAATGGTCATTTTACAGAACCATCAATATAAGTATTTATGTGTAGATTTTGATTGACATCCTAAAGTTACTAAAGGCACATTTCGAATTTTTATTTCTACATTTTCTTTCAATACCCATAAAAAGATGGGTTTTATTTTAGCCAAATGCCTTAAAGAAGAAACTTCCCCAAATAAGTGGCAAAGCTGAGATTCAAGCCCACATCTGACTCTAAAGCTTCCTACACCACCCCTCCCAACACTGTATTTGCTTGGTCTGGTATAAAAGATGTCAGTGTCTTAGCTTGGGTTCCACATGGAGGCAGAACCAGGACACAAGGACTTGTGTACATGGAGTGTTATCAGATGACAATTCCAAGGAACAAGAGGGAAGGATGCAAGGAAGATGAAGAGGTAAGTTGAGGGCAACAGGTGTTAGTTAGATATGGAGCCTTCTTGGGGGCATATCGGAAAGCCTGTTAGATTCATGCACCTAAGAAGCAGCAGAAGTGTTTACCTACCCAGGGGTTTCCCTCCCTCAAGGGCAAGGTGTTAGGCACTTCTTCTTCTTCTTCTTCTTCTTCTCCTCCTTCTCCTTCTCCTTCTCCTTCTCCTTCTCCTTCTTCTCCTCCTCCTCCTCCTTCTTCCTCTTCCTCTTCTTCCTCTTCCTCTTCTTCTTCTCCTCCTTCTCCTCCTTCTCCTTTCTCCTCCTCCTTCTCCTTTCTCCTCCTCCTCCCCCTCCTTCTTCCTCTTCCTCTTCCTCCTCTTCCTCTTCTTCTTCTCCTTCTTCTCCTCCTTCTCTTTCTCCTCCTCCTTCTCCTTTCTCCTCCTCCTTCTCCTTTCTCCTCCTCCTTCTCCTTTCTCCTCCTCCTCCTTCTTCCTCTTCCTCTTCTTCTTCTTCCTCTTCCTCCTTCCTCCTTCTTCCTTCTTCCTTCTTCAAAAAGATAAGAGTTTATTTAGCTCAGGGTATGCTGCCAAGGGTGGCAGCAGGTGTTTCCAAGGGAGAGTGCATACTTAGGGTGAGAGATTGGGGTTTTTAGGAAGGTTGGAAGATATGGAAGAAGGGAGACCCCTCACTTTTGACTTTCCCACATGTTTGAAAAAGAAATGATCACAGAAACCCTGGGGCAGGAGGTAAGTGTTTCATGGCCTGCCCTTAATGCAAGATGTAGTCACAGGAAGGTGAGTAGCATGATGCTCAGAGGTGTTGCCAAGGGGCACTGGAGGCATTTTATAGTACGATGTTAACACCTGAACTTAATCCTGACAGTACATCTACTCAGCAGTTTTCTATGGATATAACATCTTAGATTGATAGTGGCATGAATTTTTTTTATTTCCTTAGTCTGAAGATCATTGGGATTGTATGATTCATGGTCCATTGTCAAATGGATGCCCTTTCCCTAACAGGATCAGTTGCCATTGGTGAGGATTGGATAGAAAAAAAATCAAGTTGAAGATCTGGGGGTAGATTCCAATTTACTAATGAAGAGCTGGAGAGTTAGCTCAGTGGTTCCACCGCCTGCCTTGCAAGCACAAGGTCCTGAGTTTGATCCCCAGTACCCCCCGCAAAATAGTGACTGCCAATTTACTAGTGAAGTTACCCCATTCTAGAGAGGTAAGAAAGGCAGGAACAACATCTTGAGAAATTACTTTTATCTTCTTAGGCAAATATTATATATTCTATTTAAAGAAAAGATAAATTTAAAGATAGTGGTGACCCTTCAGAGAGTATGGTTGGCTATATATTCTCTTTAAAGACAAGATAAATTTACAGATAGTGGTGGTGACCCTTCAGAGAATGTAGTTGGTTTTTGGGCATATACATTGATTCATAATTATTATTTTCCTTTGTATTTGGGTGAGGCAATCTTGCATACTGGTTGAAAACATTGAGTTTAGAGTCTTCTCAGTTCTGGCAATTAGTGGTCACACAGTCTTGGGCAAGCAAGCCCCTCCTCCTGGAAAAACCCTGGTTTTCATGACTGTAGGTGGGAAGTGACCTGACTCTGTGCATTTAATTCCTTTCTTGTGTGGATTAAGTGAAGTAGTTTGAATACAGGGCTGAATGCTGCACCTGGCATAGGGGTAGTTCTCAATAAAGTTTAGTTACTTTATTGGTTTAGGAATTCCATAATCTCTTTCTTAATGTGTTCCTGATGGAGTTTGAGCCTGGAAAACTTTAAAAGCTTAAAGTTGAAAGTGTTTCTCCAGTAAAGACCAAATTCCAGGGAAGAAGGAATAATTAGTGGGGTTGTTATTTCTCCTTCAGTGTCCTCATGCAATAAGTGCACATATACCTGCAACTTTTTCTTTCCTATAGCAGTTACTCCTCTTTCCCCTTCTTGGAGAGAAAATGATTTGATAAATAACATGGTAAAATAACATTGATTTTGTGTCTTAGTCCTGTTGATTATTTGCATTTTAAAAGATCAGGATTTATTCTGAAGAAATGAATGTTTAATGATGGAATTTCATATATTTTGGTCCTTGGGTGGCAGGCAAATTTTGAGGACAGAATCTCTTGCCACTTAACCTCAAATCACCCCTTTATAAGTAACCACCTCTTTTGTGTACATGAGCCCAAAACTGATTCTTGGTTTTTGAAGTTTTATAAGTACCAAATCCTGTATTTGTGCCCCAATTATAATTTATATCACATAAGTACATAATACAATCTATGTGTCATAAAATATTAACATTCTATGATGTTTCAAACAAAACGTGTTTACAGTATATTTTTATTCTGGTTGTCAGATACTTGGCTTGGAAGGTGCATAAACATTAAGTTAACAAATGACTTAGCAAATCTAGATTGTTGCCTAAAGCATACGTCCTCAAACAAGTATTTTAACCTAAAGAATTATCCTGACCTCTGTTGGGTAAAGATAGGTTGTATTACAACAAATTAGCAGTGATAATGAAATCCACTGCAAATTTTGTCAAGTTTGAGTATTTGCAAAGTAGCATGTTTAAAAACCAAGATCTTATAGTGGTTGACTGGGCATGGTGGCACGTGCTTGTAATCCCAGCACTTTGAGAGGCTGAGGCAGGAGGGTCATAAGTTTGAGCCTAGCCTGGGCAACTTAGTGATTTAGTAAGACCCTGTCTCAAAGTCTTAGAAAAACAAACATTTTTTAAAGGGCTATGGCTGTAGATCAGTGCAAACAAAGACCCTGGGTTCAATTTGCAATACCACACACACACACACACACACACACACACAAAGTAAACAGTGGTTCATCTTACCAATGTAGCTAGACTCCAGTTAATGCTTTTTTCTTTCATAATATAGTTTGCAGTCAGCTATTTCATACTAACATCAAGATGAAACTTGGTACACAACTGTCTTTTATACTTCACTCATCAGAAGAATACCTTTTAAATCAGAGATTTAAGAGAAGTCAAAATTAACTAGAAAACTGGTTTTTTAGAATATTTTTCTGAAAGTGTAGGTATGACAGCTTTATTTTTGCTTAAGTGGACAGAACACTGCTGTGTTTATTTTTGACAACTTACTTTTAAAAAAAAATCACGTAGTTTGGTCAGTTGTAAGTTTGATGTGATAGTGTGTTGTGGACTATTTCCTTCTCATTGTATTTAACAGTATCTTCAAGAGCTAAACCTCTTTTCTTTTCCTTTTTTTCCCTTTCTTGAGGTCCAGGAATTGAACCCAGGGCCTCATGAATGCTATCAAGAGCATTACCACTAAGTCATGCTACTACCGAAAGAGCTAAGCTCTTGATATATATATCATTATTCCAGGCGTTTTGCCATGAAATCACATGCACACTTGACTTTCTAGCATATGGTATGGTGATCAACAAATTGTTCCCTAACTTTTTCCTTTTTCTGATGGTCAGTTGGTCTTAGGGATCTTTCATGTTGGTACTTACAAGTTTCTTCTATTTTTAACTGGTACCAACTGTTCCAAAGTTTGGGTGGATCATCATTTATTGATTAACTACCTCATTAATTATCAGTCATATTGCTTCCCTCTTTTTGATACTACAAATAAGCATTCATTCTCCTCCCTTGTACAGATATGCTGGTGTTGTTCTGGAAACGTAGTAAGAAGAATTTTTCAAAGAAAACATGTGTTTTAGATTGTATTGAATAATGCCATATTAACTGCAAGAGTAATTTGCATTTCTGGCAGCAGGACTGTAGTATTATCCAGCATCTACATTTTGTCTGCCTGGTGGGGGAAAGTGGAGTCCAGTGGTGGTTTTCATTCCCATTTCCATCAGAACCAGAGGTGAGGGAGATGGCTTCCCCTAGCATCTGGGCAGTGTCTGAAGTGTCAGGTGACTGGACAATTTCCTTCAGCACTGATCCCACCTCTCCCTGTAAGAGAAGTAAGAGAAGGGAGCACAGGTTACAAGCCAAGCCCCTTCGACATAGTCCATTGCTGCCTAGCAGCCACCTTACACTGAATCCTAATCATCTCTCATAGCTGCTTTCTCATTACTAGACTCTAATAGACAGCATCCCCCCACCAAAAAAAGGGGGGATTCCACTCTACTCTCTTGTTGACATAGCAGAAGGACAGATATATTTTTACAGGGGCTAAAAATTGCACAGCCTCCTTTGTGGGAACAAGAGGAGATTGTTCTTTCTTTGTCAGTGGGAACGTGCACCCAAGTCTGTGGGGTTATGCTGGACAGAGGTTGAAAGTCACTCAAAAGAGCAGCAAGTAACACTCCTCCAAAGAACCAATAGTGTTAGGAAATCTGCAGTGCAAAGTGAGCTAATGATCTGATTTCCACCAGGCTGTTACATGATTGGCATTTGATTGCGAGGCAGAGGCTGTCATTATGTCACCGGAAGCAATTCTTCTACAGTGGTTTAAGGGTGGGGCAGTTGAACCTTATCCCATTTAGCAGCCAGCCCCAGTGATCAGAAAGAGCTTAGTCTGTTATTGACAGGAAACGTTAATGTCTCTGTTAGGGACGGGAAGATCTTAATTTGTTGCTTCGGAAGTAATCACTTGATGTTAAATTACCCAACTCTGTTTTGTACTCCATTAATTTTGACTTTGAGCAAGCGCTTAAACCACTAGAGCTTAAAAGAAATGGAGATTTGAGAAATCATAACACAATGATAGAATTTAAGGCCTTGTAGAGAGAGGAGTTTCAGGTCACTGAGCTCAACTCCTTTTCTTTATAGGTCTGGAAACTGAGATCCCAAAGATAACTTGCCCACGGGGATAGTCCTTAAAGACAAATCCTGTCTGATCCAAGATTTTGTTATACTGCTACTGACCATTTCCTGTCGTCTGGGTTTTAGATGTGAGTTGACCTGGACTCTGTGTTAGCTTCATTGATTGATAGATTTGTCCTGATGGTGGACTCGGCCAGCCAGTATGGCATTTCTGTTAGATGTATCAGGAGCCCTGATACTGCTGACCGGGAGGTGCTGGAGCTTGCTGGGGTGAATTGGTTCATTTTTCATTGTCTCCATCCTGACTTCAAGGAGGGTCACAGGAGGTGGAGTTCGGTAATTACTTATCTACTCTGAAAACACCTGTATGGATTTTTGCAGAATTGGTCCTCCTGTGCTGCTTTGTGCTTTGAGAACATGATGGTGAGTGCAGGGCCTGTGGGGCAAGTCCTGCCCTGGTGCCAACCCACCCCTGCTGGCTGGGGCACTCCTCTTCTTCCCTCTGTCAGGTGTGTGCTTTGCCGAGCAGTTCTCCTCCTCATTGTAAAATGGAGGAAGGGGAAGCCAAGCTTTTTACATTATAGGAAGGTAGAGGGGCTTTTTGTTTATTTTTATCCTCTTTGCCTCACCTCTCCATGTGGCTACCAAGAAAAATAAGATTCCATGAACACTCTTTCTTTTTTTTTTGGTACCAGGAATCGAACTTGGGACCTTCCACTTGCGAGGCAGGCTTCAGAACCACTGAGCTAAATCCCTGGCTCGAACACTCTTTCTTAACACCTCAGTGTCTGGTGGCTCTCTCATCTTTACATCCCACAGTTCTGCTTACGCATCTCTATAGAGGTCAGTGTCCTTTCCCCAACCCTGGGCTGCTTCCCTCCTGGCCCAGGACAAACCATCTCTCCGCTGTGCTGCTTCAGCATTTCTGCCAACTGACTTGTGGTTTATTTTCTGAAACACTGTGAATCTGATAGGCAGCACACATATCATTGTTCCTCAATTTTACCAAGTCGTATGATGAATCCCTGAAATCTCTTCCTTTAAAAAACAAAACTACTTTATGGAGGGATAATTTACATACAAAGTTGCACCTATTTAATGTATACATCTTCAGGAGTATGGAGATAAATATACAGCTATGAAACCATCTCCACAGACAATGCCATACACCTACCCATCACCCTCAACAATTTCCTCCACTCTCTTTACTTATTTGTAAAAAAATAACACTTGAGAAAAGATCTACTTTCAGCAAAATTGTAAGTATATAATACAGTATTGTGCACCGTAGGCACTGTGCTGCACAGATTTCTAGGATGTACCCATCTTGGATACCTGAAACTTTGAACCCTTGAACATTTCTCCATTTCCCCTTCCCTCCAGCCCCTGGGACCTGCCAGTCTACCTCTACTTCTTTTTTTTGGTGGTTTTTTTTTTGGTACCAGGGATCGAACTTGGGTCCTTGTGCTTGCGCAGCAGGCGGCAAAACCACTGAGCTAAATCCCCGGCCCAGTCTACCTGTACTTCTGAGTTTGATTATTTTAAGATTCCTCATAAATGGGATCATGCAGTATCTGCCCTTCTGGCTTACTTCAATTGGCATAATATGCTCTATGTTGTTGTATATGGCAAGATTTCCTTCTCTGTAAAGATTGAATAATATCCCAGTGTGTAGCCCCAATTTCTCTTTATCTGTTGGGCTGTCTAGGGATATTTATATATTTTTTCATGCTTTAGCTATTGTGAGTGATGCCCCAGTGAATATGAATGTGTAGCTCCTGATTCCAATGTCTTTGGATATGTACCTGCAAGTGGCATTGCTGAATCATATGGTAGTTCTAGTCCCGACATCTCTTTCTGCTTGGAAAGTGTATTTTAAAGATGTGAGAATAAAGGTCCTGTGGGTAGCTGCCTTCTGGTTTGTTTGTTTGTTTAGGTTGTTTGAGACAGGGTCTTGCTAAGTAATTTAAGCTGTCCTTGAACTCACTATATAGCCCAAACTGGCCTTGACTTCATGGCAATCCTCCTACCTCAGCCTGAGTGCTGGGATTACAGACTAGTGCCACTATGCTTGGCTGGCTTCATTTTTAGAAGGCAAACCTGCAACTCAGATAATCCATTGGATTTAAGTGCTATCTCTTTGGAGCAAAACCATGGCAATTTGGAGAGGTACGTGGGTGATAAGTTTGTGAAAAAGAGGAAAGTTCATTGCAGAGGGCTGTGTGGGTCAGCAGTAGGCAATGTGCAGAGTCAAATCAGCAAACCTATTTTGGGGTCCCGTGGCCTTGTGGCATTCAGGACCCCAGTACAGATTCTGGCTCTGACACTTAGCAGTTGTCACCACAGTTTGGGCCTGTTAGTCACCCTTTCAGAACCCCAGATTTTTAAACCTGTCAAATGAAGATACTAAACACCTATCTCCCCAAAGGGTTTTTGTGAAAATCATAGGTAAAGTCCAATGCCTAGAATATGGTAGAGGCTCAATGAATGATAGGAATTATAACTAATAATTATGGTAATAAATAGTGTGGGCTGAATCTCATTTCATAGGTCGGCTTAACTATGTCAGCATTTACCAGCTCCTGACTTCCAAGAATCCTATTTCATTTTCCCAGCGCCCCCCACCCAGGCTCACATTAAAGAAGCTGTTCACTCCTACAGTTTGAGTTAGGGCCTCAGGGCTTTCCTTCCCTCTTGATTTTCTTCTTTTTATATCACTTTTTATGGCTACAAAAATCATTATGTCTTGTCCTTTATTTGAAAATTTGTTTTGACACAGAAGGTTCTAAGTGCCTTTTAAATAAACAGCTGACTGCTTTAACATAATAAAAGGGTTCCCTTTTAACCTTTAAGCACGTAGTTACCTAATGATAATATTTGTGTCTTGGGGGCCTGGGATTTAGCTCAGTGGTTTCCCCGCCTGCTGCGCAAGCGCAAGGACCCGAGTTCGATCCCGGTACCAAAAAAAAAGTATTTGTGTCTTTTCCTTTTCTCTCAATTTTATCGGGTTCAGATGATAACTAGTAATATTTCCTATTGGAATTAACTAAAAGTTTATTTTATTCAGTTCTTTGGCAAATATTTAATTAGAATCTTGGAGCCTCATTAAAGCACTAGACAACATGAGAGTTATTGTTAGCAGAATAAGAAGTATATTTTTATGGCCATTCTTTTTTAAATACTGTCTTTTGAATTTGGCCATAGGACTGCATTAATTAAACTCCCAGAAGGCAGAGTCAAAGGAAACTGATTATCAGCTGATCAGTTTGAGATAATCTCACTTATCAGTCACTTGGAAAGGCTATGGCTGATCTAGGGTGAAGACAAGCCCAGCACAGATACCAGCCTCACTCAAAAGAAGGCATTTTTCCTATAAATATGAAAACCCGATAAATAAAAGTGGAACTGGAGATTTGTCCACTCTCAGTAGTAGGGGATTCTATGTATGGAGTGGTATAGACAACACTTCAAAACTGTGCTCTGCCTCCAAAGATGACAAGTCTGCCATGTCTAGAAGCTTCCTCTTTAACATAAAATTGTCAACAAGAAAGTTAGGAAAAACCTATGTTTGCCTCCTGGGTGAATTAGTTTAATTGGATGCTTTTCTTTGGAGAGTCTAATACTCAAAGAATAGGACAGTTTCTGGAGCAGATTGAATGGAGGAGCAAGGTGTTATTTGATAGAAGGGACCCTGGGAGGGGACCAAGGCTTACAGTATACTACAACAAACTTCACCTTCCTCCTGAGTTTGCTTCCAGGTCCCTGGTGTTTATTGGAAGCATCTGCTGATCAGAAGAAAGGACAAGAAGAGAAGGGTACTTGTGTCAGTTTAATGCCAACAGCCTTTAACTTTGTTGGGTTCCTTTAATAGATGGAGGATTGAGGTTCAGAGCTGTTAAATAATTGTCTGGGGACACGTCGATAGTAAGGGACCTCCCAGACTCTGATCCCAGGTGTATCTCATTACAGCAGTTTCCTTATGAGAACTGTTATATTCACCAGGTACATCCCTTGTGTCTAGAGCAGTGTGGGCACAGTGTGGATGCTTAATAAATAATTCTGTGAGTTAAGTAAACAATTAGCACCATATTGCCTTTTAAATAAGTTTTAGCTAGTTCTTTGGGTAAATTAAGAAACAAAGAGGATCACAGTAGTTACCATGTTCCCAAGAGTACTTAGCTCCCTAACAGATTACTATTTTTAACACACCTTACATATGAAATCAAATGAGTCCTAAAATTGGTATTTTGAAAATGATAGTCTAAGCAGAAGGCCAAGTACTGCATAAACTTGATAGTTTCTACAACTTAAATAACATTTCTGATTCCCAGGAAGCTTGCAGATTACTACAGAAAGCATTTCCACGTGTAAATTGGCCACTTTTCAGATGAGCTGGTATTTCTGAAATTAGCAGATTACTTAAGCTTGAAGGCACTGAGGTCGCCATTTGTTATTTGATTGTTCTTTGCCTTGAGCTCTGAGGGCAACCAATAATGCAGTGAGTGCTGGACTTTCATTCTTGTTTTCAAATTAAAGATTTAATTACAGTCTTCACTGAAGATGAACCAAGTGTGAAAATACCTGATCTCCCTGGAATGTGGGACTGGGAGGAGTGTGTGGGTTGGAGTCAGTGCCTGGCCATTTAAATACTTTGAACAGTAGCATTAAGGGTGAAATTAATTATATTGTGACCAAATGCTAGTCTGTTGTTCAGAGTCAGTGAAATTTATATTCTTCTTGTTGATCATTTCTTAGAGCTGAGTAATTTTTCTGCTGTTAGGAGATATTCTTATAGTAAAATTATAGACTTAAGTCTCTAGGACATTAAAGTTTTGAAAGATACACATCTTTGTTATTTGCAGAGAATTACCCTTTGGACTGATACATGGTCATTTTGCATAAACATGTCATGTGTGCTTGTGAAGAATATGGATTTGCTTATTGTTGAGTACAAATTCTACATGTGTCTATTAAATTAAGTGTATTTATTGTGTTGCTCATCACCACCCCCACTTTTTTTTTTTACAGTAGTAGGGATTGATCCCAGGGCCTTCACATTAAGCTACATCCCTTTTAAAATTTTCTCTTTTGAAACAGGGTCTTGCTCAGTTGTCCAGCCAAGACCTGAACTTGTCATCTCCTGCCTCAGCCTCCCAGAGTGCTGGGATTGCATATGTTGGCCACCACACTCAGCTATATTATTCATATCAGTCAGTAATAAAAGTAATTATTCAAAACCTAATCTGATGGCCACATTAGCTACTTTTTTCAAGGTAGTAACTCTAATAAGCCTCCTGTATCATGGAGAAAGAAAATAACCAGTATATCATTTCAGTCTCCTAGCCTGTCATTCTGAGGTTTCTGTTAGTGTTCTAGTGTAGTTGTGTCCATCAAAAACTGAGTTAAGAGTAGATTCAGGATGCTTCATTAACCCACTGTCATTGAGAAATAATCTTTTTCATATAAATGAATTTTCTAAATAACTGAAAATTTCTCCTTCACTTGACAAAGGCCCCTGTCCACTAATCTTTGGTGACACTAGTTTGCATCAAATGGATTTTCTTCTTTCTTGCCTCGAAGATGCTGTTTCTTGAGACTTCGGGTTTATTGTCACATTGAGTATTGTACCCCTAGTTCTACTGGTTCCCTAGCTACTTCTTAATTTTCCTCCTCCCTTTTTCTTGATGTGGGGCTGGCAGTTGTCACTTCTTATTGTAGCTGCATCTTCACTTTTCGTGTTGTGCATACTTGTCTAGTATGACCAAGACTGATCTAGGAAACAGACCAGCTAGCTTTGTCCAGTGAGAGTTATCTGTCCTTTATTCATCAAGTACTACTTGTGGAAAGCTGGCCACATGTAAGGCTTTTAACTGATGGTTGTCATGGGGCTTTAAAGGCAGATATGACATGGATTCTACTTGGTGTATAGGACATTTCATTAATCTATTATGAGGAAGGTAAAAATGATAGAAGCACAAGAAAGATTCAGTACTTTGGCCATTGGAGGAGGAAGGTTGTTTCTGCTTAAAGAGATTAGGGGGAGTTGGGATTTGAATTGGGTGTTGACCTGTGGCTGTTGGAGAGAAAGTGGGGCTAGCTCAAAGATAGGGACCTACAGGTCTATGCTGGGATCCAGAGAAGGAGTGAGGCCAGAACTTGACTCAGGTGTAGGAGAGAAATGGCAAATCAGGTTGCTTCTTAAATGCCACACGAGAGAGCTTGCACCTTTTCAGAAGCCATCAAAGGTGTTTATTTAGGAAAGATGTCATAGATATGCTTTTGGAAGAGTAAGGGCCACTCTGAGAAAAATGAAGCAAAGTGAGAAGAGAGTGAGTGGAGCAACTGATACTAGCAGATCAGGTGCAAGATACATTGGGCAGGAATTCAGATGAGGTGCAGTGCAATAGAGTAAATGAAAAGGAGAGACATGAAGAGATCAGGAGAGCAGGACTTAGCAGCTGCTTAGATGTGGTGGGGTGGGAGGACTGAGGTAATGCTCACAGCCTGATCAAGCTGGTGAAGTGGGCAAGCCAATAACGAAGAGACCAAGAAGGATCAGTGCTCTCCCACTGAGCTACATTCCCAGCACCTTTCTATTTTGAGACAGGTTCTCATTAAATTACCCAGGCTGGCCTCAAACTCGCAACCCCCTTGCCTCAGCCTCCCAAATTGCTGGGATTGCACACCACTGCATCTTGTTTGTAGATTCATTTCTAAGTCCAGTGACTTTGACTCCCAAAAGCTCATCTAGGTGGAGATGTCCAGCAGTTGTTTAAAACAGATGAAAGTGTTCTCAGTTGGAAAGCAGGGAAGATATGTAAAACGTGAAGTCATCTGCATGGAAGTAATATTAAAGCCTTGTGTGACAGGAGAACAAGACCAGCAGCTTGGAGAAAGTTTCTGCTCAGAGCTGAATTAGACAAGACAGTCTGGGGAGAGGAGAATGCCTGAAGAAGGAGCAGCTCTGTGGTCAGAAAACTGGAAAAAGAGAAGAAAGGGACAGTGCTCTCGAGGGAGGGAGGAAGGGACCAGAGCAAGCCATTGGCTTTGGTGACCAGCAAGTCATGGGTAAGCTTGAGCTGGCTTCTGGGAATTAGCAACCATTTTGCCAGGCTTTAGGAAGTAACTGGCTGACAAGGCTGACTCTTTAGTTGAATTTAGTGGTGATCAATAGAGGTGGGACAGTAAGTAGTAAGTCAGAATTGAAAGAGTGCGAAGAGGTGGAGAGATTGATGTAGAAGGGAAAAAACCCCTGCCCTTCATATCCATTATAATGGCTGTTACTAAAAACAAACAAAAAATAACAAGTGCTGCAAAAGATATGGAGAAAGTGAATTCTTGCTCGATGCTGGTGAAAGTATGAAGTAGTGCAGGTGCTATGGAAAACTGTATGGCAGTTCTTCAGAAAACTAAACAGAATGGCTGTGTGATTCAGCAGTCCCACCTCTGAGTAAAAGACCAAAGAATCAGAAAGAGGGTCTGGAAGAGATATTTGTATACCCCTGTTATAACAGCATTACTCACAATAGCCCAACAGTAAACCCAGCTGGCACGGCCATCACTGGACAACTGGATAAACAAAATGTGCTACACACAGAATGGGAATGAATATTATTTAACCTTTAAGGGGAAGGAAATCATCACAGTTGCTATACATGAATGAACCATGAGGACATTATGGTAAGCCCAACACAGAAGAGAATTACCCCTTGATTCCATTTATGTGGGTTCCTAGTGTAGTCAGAATCAGAGTCAGAGAGTAAAAGGGTGGCTACCAGGGGCTGAGGGAGGAGAGAATTTGGAGTTACTGTTAAGTGAGTACAGAGTTTTAGTTCAGAAGATGACAGTGTTCTGGAGATGGATGATGGTGATGGTTACACAGTCTGAATATATTTACTGCTGGTGAACTGTATACTTGAAAATAGTTAAGATGGTAAATTTTATGTGTATTTTACCCCAATAAAAAATACTAAAATAAAACACTAGTAATCCAAATCCCAAGAAGAAACCAATTTTTTAAGCAAGGGAAGGAAGCATTAAATAAAAATGTATCATGTTTTGGTTAAATCCCTGCCAACTTTAGTTTACTTCATCAAGTTCAGAGCCAGGCTTCATTGACCCAGCGTCAATATGCTATGTCTGGGAGCTTCTCACCCAGAGGCCATCAGTGATTGTTTTGAGAAGCCCCTTAAAGAAAGGCTACCGTTATGTATGGCTTAGGAACGGTGCATTCAGGGAGAAAAGACAACTTCTTTCCCTTTAGCATTGAGGGCTGAACCCACACCCTTTTGCGTGGCAGGCAAGCCCTCTACCACTGAGTCACATACCCTCTCTCAAACTTTTCTTGAAGACAAACTAAAATACCTGTGTCAAACTATGAGCATGAGCTCTCCTCTTCTGAAAATGTTAAAAATAAATAACTAGAGAGGGGAGAGCACAATGAGATTCTTGGAATGCCTTATATTGCTCACAGATTAAACCTCTTTAGTGTTGAAGTCCTTTGGGGAAGGGCTAGTTAAAGAGAAGGGATTTTTAACAAAAAAGTTTTAATGAATGTGTATTTTAAAGTATTTTGGCAATTGAGGTCTTTGCCAGAGATAGAAATATTTTTGGATAAATGTGTGTCTGTACTATTACTTTATTTTTATTCACTGTGAAAACAAGCTACTCCAAAACCATGTGTGCTTTCTCCTTCAATCTAAACTGATCCATCCATGATGTCTGTTTTGTATTTTAAGTGGTAAAATAACATGTATGATTTTAATTAGGCATGTATTCTCCTGTCTAGAAATGGCTGAATTTTTAAAATCCTGATTTCAGTTGGTATATATTTTTTAGATGTGCCCTGATGTTTGCTTCCTTCTTATGTACTAGGGGAGAATATTAATAATTACTGGGGTGAAATTTCTAGTAATATTAGTTAGATAGAAACGAAGGAAATGTTGAGACAGTGTGATAGCCAATATGATGAAGTTCTGCATCTTAACAGCAGCAGACACCAGAAATAGTATTTGCTTTTTGGAAAAGAGTCTCCTGGTAGTAGAGATAAAATAACTTGTCTCATGTAGTCCTCTACTCTGTTAGCTTTGATATCATTTGGGCCACAGTATTTATTGTCAGATTATAAGCTGCAGTTTCTGTTCAAGTCTTGCTTGAGAAACTTTCTCTCATACCCACTTGCTTGCAAGATATCCAAATATTTTTAAATGAAAGACTTCCTAAAGTCCACATAGCTAAAGCTTCACAGCTTAAACAAACTTTTGTTGCTTTCTCAAAGATGATGTAAATCCAGAGTGAAAGGCTGGCTGTGGGCAGTGGTTTAAACAGAAGCCAAGCTTACGTGGGGCCCTAGGTTAGAAAGCAGTGCTCATGTCGTTGTGAGCAGCTCCCTGGCAGGGGTGTTGACTCCAAACTTTAATCCTTTTCCATACCCCTAACAAGTCCCCATCAAGGTTGAAACTTCTATCATAGCTCATATCTCATTAAGATTGAAGCATGTGTGATTCTGCTTGTTTTAAAAATTTCTCTTACTGCAAAATATCTGGACAGAACCAACCTAGTTTCTAGAATGGCAAATGTCACAGCATGCTTTATGGATCTGATTCCTTCTGTGTCTGAAGAAATAGCTTTCCCAGAATCCAATGGCAGATCTACTCCAGGCCCCTGGTAGAGCATCTTCCTTTCCCGGTCTACTATAGTTACTGTGATCATCACTTAATATTTAAAATATTTAACTGTTTTCAGATGCAGATGTGTGTGTGTGTGTGTGTGTGACAACCCCGATCATGGCATCTCTATGGAGACTTGAGTACTTGTTTGCATTGCACAGGGTCCCCATCCACTGTGGCCTGCACACTCAGTAGGACCCTCATTCTCCTGGCTTTGCATGGAGTCACTGTGCAATATATAAAGGCAAAAATAAATAGAACAATTTTCCTTTAAAACCCTCAAACTCATTTTAGACTTGCGGCTCTTTTCTGCCCATGTGTGACTTAGCCCTGTTTTCATGATTAGCGTGTCTTGTGAAGACCACATTCCACAGCCCTTCTCACTCACGCATCCATTATTAAACACCTGCTGTCCTCTGCACTGTGCTGGACAGTGGATTAGGTACTGTCAGCTTAATTTCCGTTTACCAGTGTTTATTTTTTACCTTGTAGACTTCTACTTCTGCCATGAGGTGGTTCTCCTGGCTCTCTGCCCCAGCCCAATTCAGTCAAGTGTTGGCTCAGCCTCAGGAACTGCTAAATGCAACTGAAGTCTTATGCATGATGCCATAAAAAGCAGAAATAACATTCTTGGGTTTCGGTTTGGAATTCATCTTAACTTTCTAAAGTCTTTAAGTGTATAAAGAAGGATGAAGAGAGTTCACCTTTCTCTGAACATCAGATGTGAAACTTGTGTGAAAACATTCAGGGACGTTTGAGCTCTGTTGTCACTAATGTTTAATAAAAATCCTAATAATTTCCTGGTCTTTTCATAGACTATAGATATACAGAGTGACTCACAGATTTTCCTTACAGAAGAGTGCAGGTTTGTGCCAGCACAGAGTGGACAGAGAAGGTAATGACTAATGAGAGCCTTAACATTTACTGTTTTGGGCCGGGATTTAGCTCAGTGGTTTTGCTGCCTGTTCTGCAAGCGCAAGGACCCGAGTTCGATCCCCGGTACCAAAACAACAACAACAACAACAACAACAAAACATTTACTGTTTTGTCTCTTTGATCTTCAGAGCAGCTTTGTGAGATAAGTAATAACAGTCATTCCTCAGTCTCCTTGGGATTGGTCCGAGAACCTCCAAAGATACCAAAATTCTCTGTTCCAACATAAAATGTCATCATATTTGATTATAACCTATACACAAGTCTAATATACTTTAAACTCATCTCTGTCTTCCTTACAATACCTAATTAATGTAAATGTTATGTAAACCATTGTTATTTTAGGAATAATGACAAGAAAAAGTCTTACACAGTCAGTATAGGTGCATTGCAATTTTTTTACTCTAGTATTTTTGATCTGAGATTGGTAGAATCTGTGGTACAGAACTCGCCCAGATGGAGCCCCAACTGTATTTTCCATTTACAGTTAAGGAAACTGAGATCCAGAGTGTTCATTGAGGTGCCAGTGGCTGACAGCAGAGCCCTTGGTCTTTCCACAGTGATTGTCAGATGGCATCAATTCCTGGCTGGCAGCTAGGAGCTGGGCTTAGTTAAAGTGAGAAGAGCTGTACCCTGTTGTGCACACAGTGTGCTGAGCCTTCTTTTTTGATCACTGCCCCCACACACTCAAGAAAAAATGAAGCAAGTGGGGAGAGGCAGATGTAGATGAGGGGAGGAGCTGGAAAATAAATGCTGGAAAGTAAAGTTAGGAAGGGTGTGCAGCACAGACAGCATGCAGCGCTGAGATGTTGCAGTCACTAAACCACATGTAGGGAGGCTGTGCACTTTCATAATGTGGGCTTTTGTCTGCATCAGGCTAAATGAGGCTTCCAGCAGTCCACAGACCCATCCTAGGTGTTCTGGCTACTCTGTCCCTATCTTTTAGATCAGGAGACCAAGACATGGGTCTCCAGATAGAGACAGATGGTTCACCTCAAAAGCTCACTCACCTTACCCCAGTCTGCTGTTGTATTTTTAATGCAAGACAGCTCTGGTACCCCAACGAGCCTCATTCTGCTAGGGCTCCAGGTACCCAGGAATTGTAGAGTAGGAAACTGACCTTACTTCTTTTGGGAACTTTGTATCTAGAGTCCCCAAATTTTAGAATAAACTTAAAAACTCAAGAACAAGAAGAAAAAAAACCTCAAAAGAAGAGAGTCTTCCTGCCTCCAAATACTAGTGAAGAAGGGATGGTTTGTTTGATGACTGTGAACAGTATTACTGTTTGCTGTGTGATTTACAAAATATCTCTACAAACATTCTGCCGTTTGATTTGACTTGACACCAGCCATCTTCTCACCTCTCTCTTCAAAAACATGGAAAAGCAGAGCTTATGTTAGCAAAAGACCTGTTGTCCAAGGGAGGCATAGGTTGTCCTATCCCTTGGCTGTGACAACTAGCTATGGAGTAAAATGTATTCCTGGTTCCTATCTGTGTGGCCTGGAGTGAACAGACCTTGTACAAAATCCTCATTTTGGCAAAGCAAGAGTCTTTTAACATAAGTTGCTGAGATGTAGACAGCTAATAAAGGATGTATGAAAAATGATACTTACTGAGCAAATACTACTGTAGTATAACTTGGCTAAAACACAGTTTTAGAGCAACTTCCAGTTTGGGTTGTGTACATCACCAAATGCTGCTTCCCCAGATGAAGATAATTGAATCAGTTATGATTGGCCCCTCATTGCATGGTGTCTTAATTTCTGATGGGTTGTAGGAAGAATTTCAGTGAGAGAAAAATCACTACTACTGATGGTAACTGATTAGACCCAAGGAAAGAGCGGAGAGTATCACCACTGCTGATGGGCAAGAGGGTTTAGGGGAAGAGAAGAGTTATGAGTGCTGAGCTCCTATCAGGGTAGAGTTACTGCAGTGAACTCTGCCTACTCACAGTGTTTTAGACTTACCATGTTTGTGGTGATCCCCTCTATGAAACAAACAAGGCATGTGGGAACCAAACAGCTGCCATCCTGTGACCCAGGAAGATCTGTTGTGGATGGCTGGGTAGAGGGGAAGAAGGAATGCCTGGCCCTGAAACGATCCAGCCTGGGCCCCAGATGGAGTGGAAGGCTAAATGGCATCCCTTATCTCTCTTCCCTTTTTGTGTACTATGTTAAAACAAGCAAACAAAAAAGTAGTCTGCCTTTTATTCTGCCTCTGAAGATTGGTAGGAAACAGGTGTGTTATTCCCTACCTCAGTTGAAACACAACAGCGCCAGCTGTGAGACTCCTGGGACAGTGCTCTCCCAACATATGGCAGAAAGACATTTGATAGGTCTCTGTTTGAAAATTTAAAAATTACCTATTTTTTGTGAATTGTATATGCATGTTCATGTAACATGATATTTAGAGGGAAAGAAGAACAGTTACTGTTGCATACATACGTACTTCCTGTCCAAAGTTTACTTAGTCTTTAAAATGCTGTATTTTCCAGTGTCTGCAAAGATTATAATAGTTGTATCAGGAGGAAGCCTTGATAACTTACCTGATTGCATCTACAGGAACTCTCACTTAACATGGCTTGACTGTTTGCCCTTTAATATGCCAAGTGCAGAGCCTGGCCCCTTACAAAATTGGTGTTAGATTTTAGAACTTACAATTAAAATATGGTTTTAAGGAAAACATTATCCATTGCAGCTCTTTTTCTTGTCACTCTGCTTTAATTCACCTTAGAAGGAAAAACACATTTAATTGTTTCAAAGGTTATTATACTTTTAGTAAATTTATAGTAAATGGTGGAGATTAATAAAGGGCTATTTTTTTCTCAGCTTGTGGTTTCTAATTACATCAGTTACAGCTCAGCCTTCCTCTTAACTAGAGTGCAGGCATGAACTGGAAAAGAATGAGCTAATCCATGATAGATCAGGTGGAATAAAGATCTCCATTCATATCTTTACCTTTTATCCCTTGTTCTGAGTGCCAAGAATTAATGCTGTTTGAAAGTACAAACTGAACCTGCCAAGCTCCGGCAACTGAGATAATCCTAATTATTTTAAATGTTAGTGAGAAGGGCAGCAGTTCCACTCTGGAAAAGCCTTCTATTGTGAAACATTAAATATCTGCTAAGTGGCATTGATTGGACAAGATTTTATTTCCAAACACTATGGTTATTGTGAAGTGGAAGAATTTGTTGTTTAAGAAATGTTCACCAGCTCTTCAGACACTGCCGTACTCATGCAAACTAAGAACTCAGAGACCAGCATTTTCATATCTGCATTGGCGGCCAGCAGGCAGGTGAAGAGTTGCTAACCAATAGAGAATGCCACTTGTGTTTTATTTTTAGATAGTTTCTTAGAAAGAATTTAATAGTATTAGTTGGAACTTTTTTCTCAAGCATGAATATCGTGTTTTCTCACATTAGTGGGAGAGAATTATTTGTTCCAGTCCATTGACTTTCAACTGATCGTTGAAGGTAAAAGTCAGGGGTCTTTGCAGCATCAAAAGATTTGTTAGGGTAATTTTGCTTTGTTTGTTAGAGGGGTTTTTCTCTTTATTTGGCAGTATGTAATATTTTTCAGAAAGAATACTGATGGTTAAGTGGCATCACCAAAATCTTCATGTTTCTCTCCCACATTGGTAAGAATGATTATGTGTAAAGCTTTTGTTTTTAAGTAAAAATAAAGGAAAGGCCCTCTGCTTGAGAGAAAACATAGTAGATTTGGTGGTTCAAACAAGGGTCAGTCTTCTTGGTATACCCACATTTCATTGTAACACAGAATAGACCAGATGGGCAAGTTTTCCTTTTTCCTTTTCCCTTACTTTTCAGTCTCCCCTCTAGGCTTCAGAAATCATTTTTTCCATTTCTGTAAACGCTGGGAGGCCAGTAGTGATTATGGGGTAGTATAATCCTTAATTGGTTATTGCCTGTGAATGCTTCCTGCCGCCCCCTCCAGTTCAGCCACCCCTTCCTCCTCCAAGCCAAGCGCAATGCAGGAAGGTCTTCGCTGATGCAAAGAGCAGTGTGTTGGGCATCTCTGGGCCAATTATCCTTTCTTTCTTTAGGGTTATTCCCAAGAGTGAAATTACTAGGTCATAAGGGCTGAACAGTTTTACAGATCTTATTACATGTCACTAGATTGGTGTCCAGAAAGATGGAACCAATTTCTGGTGCTCCCTGTAATATCTGTATCCCTGCTGTGTTACTGACACTAGGAGTCAGTAGCATTTTTACAAAATGATTGAGACAGACCTCTTGAAATTAGCCCTAACCCTAACTCAAAAAGAAGAAAAGTTTTAAAATTTCTAGTTAGTATAATATAATTTATAGTGGTCATTTGTTACTGTTGCCCCTAAAAAGTTCAGTGATGTTACATTAAAATGCACAGGTTACCTTGAAAGGACTATATTTAAAGATAGTCGTAAAACAGATTTTGAGCATTCATCACTACAAAAAACGACATGAAATTTTTGTAGGCACTTGGAACTTTCATGAGGTTCTCTACAAAATGAGTTAAACAGATACTGTCCCTAACTTCAACATTCTGTTTTTCAAAGACATTAGCAAGCCTTGAACAAACGTAAAAAATAACATAGATTTAGTTTTGAATGGAGAAACACTTTAAACATACAGTACAGGTACTTTTCAAAATAGATTGAGTTTATTTCTTTACATTTTCTCTGGAGTGCAGTCATGCATTAACCGTGCATGAAGCCTCCCTAGTCTAGTCTAGGCAGGTGACATATTGTGCCTGTGTTTGTAGCCCCCGTCACACGGGTACTTCCCAAGAAAGTGCCCATGAGACAAGTGAGAGCAAAAGAGGGTTCTTCCTGAATTCCTTTCTTTTGTGAAATTCCCACTCCTCCCCCTTTCAGTCCCAAATTGGCTAAAGGAGAAGTGTGGGGGCTTCTCCACCATCACTTTGAACTAAAGGCCAAGGCAGGCTGAGGGCTCAGGACACATTGACAATACCCTGAACTTATTCCTGTATAGGTTCTGCATCAGCCTGACAGGGTCAGTTATTTTGCCCCCTTAAACTCATGAGGAAATTGGGAAGGTTCTCTGATCAGCCCCTAAGTGTGGTGCCCAGGGTTAAGGGGACAGGGCTAAGAGCATGCCAGAGAGTCGAGGTCCCCTATATAAAATGGGGAGAGTAATTCATTGGATGGTTTGAGGGTGAAATTCTTCATTAAAGTATGTGTTACACAGAGTAGTCAGGAAATGTTCATTCCCTTCCACACGGCTTGTGTACACAGAAAACATGTCACAGGTTTGGAGTGGAGGTGGAGGTGGCCGATTAACGCATAGACTTTCCAGCAGGCACTCAGTGGGGTCTCCAGATCTGTGTAATAACAAAAATCTCAGAGCAGAGCTAAGTCTACTACTTTTGGAAAACATTTCTCCATAAATTTACTTAACAACCAGGTGCATGTACAAACAATTCATAAATCACCTTGGATTTACAGGGAATTTTAAATCCATATAACACCCCAAATTTACTAAGAAGCTGTTGTGCACTGCAATAAGATAAAGGATTCAGGTTCCCAGGGGTTTTTTTGGTTGCTATCATTTTGGGTTGCTATAATATATTTATATCTGCACACTTCTTTGGCATCTATAAAATACCATTTAACAACTCTTTCCTTCTTTTTAAAGCTTATAAAGTTTATTAACTTTTAAGTTACTAAATACTAAACGAATACTACCAGTACAAAAAGAAACTTCTTGGGCAGGGGATTCAGCTCAGTGGTTCCAGCACCTGCCTCTCAAGCTCAAGGTCCCAAGTTTGACCCGGGTACCAAAAAAAAAAAACAAAAAACAAACAACTTCTTGTTAGGAAATTGCCTAAATTGCTTTTCAAATTTATTCACTTACTAAGTTTCAGATCATCCCTTTCCTCATTGGATATTGAGATAGCTGTACAAAACTATGCATCTGTCTGTTTGCCTATCCATTGGAGGAAAGGAGCTTTTATAAATAATTTGGTCCAGTGGAATGGTTAAAGGTCCATTTCTTAAATCACAGCTCTTTTCTTTTTTCTATGTGGTTCCACTAGCTGCAGCAAACCTTTTCCAGACTCATAACAAGCGTAAATAGTGTTCTCTTGTAAAAAGGTCTCTTTTCAGCATGGTAATATACCTTATTAAATTCCAAACATAATAAGTATTGATAGCAAACACATCAGGACCTAGTACAGCTTCCACTATGATTTAGTTCTCTACAAATGACTTCAGTACTCAGCTCCCAATGCATTTTGCTAATTACATCATAGATTTCCCTGTTGATGAACACAAGCTGAATTAACACAGGAGCACTAATGTACCCTTTCACCATTATTGTTGTACAAGAAGCCCTGGCAGATGCTGGCAGTTAGTTACACAAACATTAGTATTAACGATTGGCCATTTGGAATTGGTGACAAACTACTGCCCAGCAGAATCCTGAGGCTGAAACCAATCAGGAAGTTAATGAGGAGAGAAATTACCACTGCAGCTTCCCCTTAATTACATTCACACTAGGCAGAAAGGGAGTTCTGGGGGTGGATCTAAACTCAGCTAAGGTTAAGAAGGTCAGAGACCCTTTTGCTTAAATTTTGTATCTACTGTGGCTTGTAAGGTTGCAAAAAAGTGTTCAACACATTATTACTTTTACATCCTTCATATTTAAGGTAGGTTTCCCAGTACAGTTTTTATATTCATAGGCTTATTTTCAAAATCTTTTAATTTATCTATTTCTGTTTTAGTGTAATATATTCATTTTTCTTTCCCCATTAAAATTTTTCTCATCTGTTTACTACTCTTCACTTTTCAAAAGTTGTGTATGCTGACACACACACCTCACCATGCTTGTTTCTGGTTATACCCAAGAGAGGCAACAGGAAAGTTGATTTGCTGTCAGCTTCACCTGCTAGATCTTGCCTGTCCAGTGGTGGAAATACACAGGTGGAGTACTGCTTGGGATAATTTTTCAGATGGACAACTTGACCCGGCAAGTTTCATTAGCACCCTTTGCCTAAAGGGAAGGGGACTCAGTGAGGAGTGGGAACGAGTTTCCCAAAGAGCATAGCAAACTTACTGTTTGTTTTTTTAATGGACATAAAACTGGAACTTTGCTTCCTAACTTTTTCCTTCAGTTAAATAGAAATATTCTTGTGTAATGTACAATTTTTTAACTCCAAAGAACCACTGGGGATTTTAATGAGGGTCAGTGAAAACACTTGCAATTCAGAATACAAATGGGAGTGCGTCTTTCTTTGTTGGAACCTAATTGAATACTGAATGTAGAAGACTGGCCATTTTTAACATACTCGTTTTTTCTCCCTTTCTTTCTCTCTCCCCACTTCCCAGTATTCTTGCCGTCCAGCAGTCAAGATTCTGCCTTGGTTTCCCTCTCCAGCAACTCTCCTATAAGTAACGAAAGCACAAAGGGGGTTCTGGAATGTGAGGCTGCCTCCGAGCCCACCAGCTTCACAGTCACTCCCATAGTCGAAGAGGCCGAGTGAGCAGTGTTGGAGTTGATAGTTCACTTGGAATATCAGGCTTATTCCATTATGCACAGGGTTTGTTGTTATTCTGTATTGACTTAGGCTGACTTAACTGTTGAGAACGTGTTTGGTTTATATATTCCTTTAGAATTTAGTCCAAAGCTAGAACACTTGTAACAGTGGGGTTTCTGACTACCATCTGCAAGAATTAAGAGCTTTGCTCACAGAGTTTAAATACTAGTGTCCCTCATGTTTTTTTTTAATTGACACTGGTTTACATGCAGTAGTCATAGAAATACAGTAATTTACTCAAGTAAAGCCAGATATTTGTCTAAATTAGTCACAATTAGATACTACTTAGTTTTAAAATGAAATCTTAGGTGCCTTAGATTTTAAAAATTTAAGTATGTTAATTAAATTGCAAAAATATAAATTTAGCAAAGTACTGTACTTGACCAGCAAGATGAGCAAACAAAATTACTGATTATTTTAGAAATCTGCAGAAGGTCAAGGTAAATGGAAATACTGTGTGTTTGTGTTGCTGTTGGAAATAGCTGTACCCCATTCCCCCCAAATCCTGAACTGAAATACAGTGCTGGGGGGACCTAAGGCCCTTTAGAATTGCTACTTTTTCTGTAAAAGATAATTTGAAAACGGTATAATTTAATTTAACCCGGGTGAGGCAGAACTCCTAGGTGTTGTTTCTAGAATGAGTTTAACATAGTTTTTCTACTACAGGAAAAAAATGGATGCAGTCTAAACTATTTTGTTACCTTAGATTGTAATCTGATTTGGAAATAAGTACATCTTTACAAGTTACTACTGTACAGATTTCTGAGTTCATTGTTTTGTTAAAAATTGCTTATGGAGTACCTCCTTATGTAACAGAAGCCATCCTGAAATGAAACTAGTCTAAAAAAAATTCATTGTTTTGTGTAGTTGCAGCTGTACCTGAAATAAAAATGTTATTGATGACTGAATTTTCTTGTGTGTATATTTGCTGAGCGGTATTAAACAGGAAAAAAAGAAATTACTTGTATTTTCTTCGCTCTGTGCTTTGAAAACATCTATTTGATTTCACCCCCATCTGTTGTAATCAATAACCTGACCATCTTGTTTTTTATTAAATGCACTTACTCTTAATTTCATCCACCAGTGGTTTTAGAGAGAATAATGTGGAGTTACCTATATAGGTTTGACATTATAAATCACTTCTGGGGCTGAATCGTATAGCGGTATCGATTGATCCTGATATATCACAGAAATTTACTGTCACTTCTGTTTTCAATTAAAGATACAATCAGTCAGATAATGACTTAATTGGATTTTACAGAAGATTGAGTTTTATTACCCAGTGCTTTACGAGTTTAGTTAAGGAAGATCATTTTATCACACTTGTCAGGCTGCTGCTACTGCAGCGTGTGCCCTTCGGAGGCTGTAGCTGTAGCTATTGTGACGGGCGACATCGGGAGGCTGCGGGGCGCTGGGGAAGGGAACAGATGGGCCTCTGAGCTGCCACCTCCCGAGGGGTTACTGCTGGCGTTCTTGCAGATGAGAGCCCCTTGCTCACCACGCACTCGCGGGCTTCCTTGGAATACAGTAATACTGGCTTCTAAGGGTTCCGGAGTCTTGCACCTTCGGCCCTTCCGTAGAGGAGGCCAGCACAGTAATAAGTGCAGGGTTCCGAGAAGCCCAGCGCGATCCCTTCAGTGCCCCCACGTTTCTGGAGGGCTAGGCAGGGACCGGATGAGCGAGCCAGCGCTCCCAGGCTGAGCGAGCACCCAAACCCAGCTTCGCAGGTCGGGTGCGGTCGTGCTCTGGGCCCCAGACCTGTCAGCTGGGCAGCGCCTCCACGTCCAGCCTTTGGCACCGTGTTCTGTCACATCCTGGTGGCTGCGTGCGATGGGATCCTGCCTTTGAAGGGCCACCCTCAGCCCGGGGTCGCGGGGGCCTTGCGGAGCATGGTCTGACAGTTCTCGGCGCTCAGGTTTCCACCTGCGGCCTTACCCTTGAACGCTAGGAGGAGGGAGCCAAACAGCCCCAGGCCTGGCCCCGGTCCTGCTTTGTGATGACTCTCTTTCTGGACACGGGGCACAGATAGATTTCGATGGCGGCATTTTATTCGTTTTTTAATAAACATTTTTTGATGAGGTAGCCGGTTCCTCAAAGCTCGACCCACGGGAGGAGAACCTCCAAACAAAGTCAATCCTGCGAGTGGGATGAGTCACGCGTGCAGCGTACAGGTGCGCAGAATGTGTCCACAAACGTGGGCGGGCCAGGCGTTATGTTCTCGAACAGCCCTACTGAGCCTTGCAGATGACCCGTGATCTGGCGTGGAGAAACGAGCAGGCTCGCCCAGTCTTCTCTTCCTCATTCCGGGCAAGCCCCTGCCACGCGAATGGGGCTCGGGAGCAAAGGACGCACACGCCTTTTCCCGAGAACGCCTCAGGCTTCTGCAGTGGCTGGGGACGCGGGCGACCCCTCCCGGCTTCCAGTGTACGCGCTCACAGGGCCTCGGGCGCCTACCCACTCGTGTCCCGCGGAGGCCGCGCCGCAGAACCCGGGCCCAGGACAGCAGGTGGGGCCTCATCTGCTGTCCACGCAATAAGACTGCAACCCGGAGCAGCGGCGTGGACCAGACCCCCACCCACACAGGAAAATCGAGTGCCGAGAAACTGCAGTGCGGACACGCACACTGCACGGGAGTGTGGCCAGTCCTTGGCGCGAAGCACGGTCTGCGGTGCCCATGCTCACCTGTCCACCAGACCGCTTGGAGTTGGTTTGGGAAATGTGCCCAGGAGACTGGCCGAAGGCCTTGTCCTTTGGCCCTTCGTGCAGACGAGGAGAAGGCCTGGGACAGGCTGCCCGGTAGGGCCCTGGGCCTTTGGAGCTCGGCAGCCGCCAACAACTCGGGACTCGTGCCTTTCAAGGACGCCCCGCAGGAAAACGTGCAATGGCCCTTCCTCGGACACTTGCTGAAGTTCCTCCCCGTCTTTCCCACCTTCAAAACTTTTTTTTTTGGTATTGGGGATCGAACTTGGGTCCTTGAGCTTCCGCAGCAGGCGGCGAAACTACTGAGCTAAATTCCCGGCCCCCGCCTCCAAAATTTTTGCACGGTTCCTAGACGGTGGCCTGGCCGCCCGGGTGGGCGGGGGCTAACGCAGTGGGCGTGGCAGCCGGGCGGGGCTCCGTCTTTCCGGAAGTCTCTCCGCCCTGAGGGCTGTGGACCTGGGGGTGGGGTGGGGTGGGGTGAGGCGGGGCGCCCCCAAAGCCGGCAGACCCTGAGCCTGGCAGCATAGTTTTCTGGCTAGGCACCGGGCCCCAGGCGTCGAGTTCTGAACCATTCTTCCTGGGGTGCTGGCAGCGTGGACGTTCCCCCTCATTATTCGCGGTCCCCTGGAACCTAATGGGGTTTCATTCCCATAGTCTCCCAAGGCCTTCGAGGAGCTTTTGTAGGGGAACTGGGGGGAGAAGGTGGCAGGGAGAATTTTCTGGAAAAGTGGCTGGGCCTGGGGAAGTGCATCCAAGCTCCCTGAGCAAACGCTAGGGACTGGGTGAGGTGTGGTCAGTCTTCTTTACTTATTCCCTGAATTTGATCAAATTACCTAAAATTTTCTCGGCCTTTTGTTTTTAAAGTCGCTCGAGAGAAAGCGCTGTTCGTTTCATCTTGCCGGGTGGGCACAAAGGACACTGGAGGTCGAGGTCCGAGTGGGCACAGGGTGGAGGTCATCTTAGTTGGGGCCTCGGAGGAGCCTCGCTGGGGCCACAGCCCACACCCCCAAAGGGTGGGCCCATGTAGTCCTGGGCCCAGGCTGGGTCTGCGGAGTCTGCACTGGCTCCCGGGGAGAGTTCTAGAAGGTGAAGGAGTGCGCAGCACTGCTTAGGGCCTACCCTAAGAAAACCGGGCTGCCGCGGTTTTCTCGCCCCTTTGCTTCAAAAGGCCTAGGCTCCTGAACGGCTGGAGCAGGTTTCCCACTAAGATTCCACCTTCCCTTCCAAATTCGTGTGGAAACTTGATGTTCAGGACCTTCTGCCCCGAGGGGTAGATCGTCCTTTACCCAGGGCCTGGGACAAGGGAGGGGCGGCTCGAGTTCCCCCTAGCCAAGCACGGGAGAAAAAGGCCCTCAGAGTAGATTTCAAGAAGTCGGTTTCTCGTTGCCCCATTGCCTAACTGGACATTATCCCCACCGTCCCCTTCTTTCAATTTGAAGCTAGCCAAAAAGCGATGCCAAGAAACACTGACTGGATGAGAACTGAGTAGTGCATGCTGAGTTCCCGAGCAAGGAGAGGGGTCCCTTTTTTCTGCCTGTAAAGGGGTTCTGCAAGCCCAGGTCTCCAGTGTCTGCCCGTACCGACACCACCGTTGTCACGATGTAGACAGCAGAATAGGAACCCACACCTCTCCTCCAGGAGAACCCAGCAAAGCAGAACCTTTCTTGATGTGTCATACATCCGGGGACAATATGCAACTGTCCTTTTGATTAAGCTTTGCTTGAGGGTGAGGACCAGCTAGCAGGACTCGACATTTGGAGCCTGAACGTAAAGTAAGGAAAGTACGGGTTACTTTCTCAGCAAAGGCACCTACATTCCCAACATTTAGATACCTGCGCACGGAGTGATTGTGCCTTTTCACTTTTACTACCTGCCACAATTCTACCTAATTGTGGTTTGAAAACACAAACACACCACCCAGAGAACGCTAGAGCTTCTAGTCTAGCGAGGTTACATTTACTTGTAATCCTCCCTCCTCCCTTCCCATTTCTTTGATGATTTTTCCCAGAAGTGTATAAGCAGCGGGGATTTAGAAGCAGGCCGCTCCTCCTAAATGTGATTCGGACCATATGCTTTCTACATTCATTCCCGCATGGGCTTTTCTTCTCTGCACTAACTGCTAACACGTTATAGTCACCTTGAAATTTCCTCTGCTATTTTCCAATTAAAAGCTTAATAGCCCTGGAAACGGAGTTCATGTGGTGAAGTTTACCATAGCCCCTTGTTCTGAAGGCTTTCTGCTGGGATCCCATTATGTGCTTGAATAAACCCTTTCTGCAAACAGAAATGGGACTCGGGGTTGTCAGGTGTTGGGTTACAATAGACTTTGAGGCAGGGGACATTTTACCAACATAAATACAAACCTGTCCCTATAGGGAGATGTTGTCAAATACTGGGATATGGAAAACATTCCCATCAAATATGAGAAAAGGATTACTGCGCTCTATCAAATGAGTATTTAGATCTCAGCCCCCGATGTGCACTGGAGTGAAACGGGCCCGGGACCAAATAATGCTAGACTGTTTGAGTGGCATCGGGATGGGGTGGCTAGGTGACCGAGGAAGGAAAGGGGGTTGCCCGGGAGTGAAATGTCCCCACAAACCTGGTGCAGACCTCTGCTGGTTTCCTTTTTTAGAAATTATTCTCATTTTTCTTAAACGTTTCGCGGACGATTTGGAGAAATTCGGCTTAGGAAAAAGTTCGTTCTTCTCGAGTTGCCGAGAAACCCGGATAATTCGGTACAGAAGTTCCCAGATCCGCTGCCATTCACGGCCCTAGTGTCTCTGTTGCCTGAAGCGATTCGCTCCGGGAGCCGCACTTCCCTGCTTCGGCCCACCGAGCCAAGGGCGACCTCTCCCTAAGCTTGTGGACTTCCTTCCAGTTAAGATTTTGGGGCTCATTTTCTCAGCGAAGAGTAGGAGAGGAAGGATTAAGAGATGGGGAAAAGGACAAGGCCGAGGGTCCCTGCTCGTCGCAGCCTTGGGGCAGTTCTCCTGGCGCGCAAGTCTTCCAGCCTGCGCTCCACCAGGTCAGCCTCCCGCGTTCCCCAACGCCCCGAGGGTTTGAAACCCAGATGGCTTGGCGCTTCGAGGGGAACGCACGACGGATTCTCTTAACCTTCCTTTTTCCAGGCAAAGACTTGACTATTAGAACGCCCGGCGGTACTTTGCCTGAATTCAGAGCAACAAGGAGGAACTTTTCGGGTTGCTGTCTGGGCAGCGCAGAAAAAAGCGGCCTCACCAAGCGGACGCGGGGTTCCGCGCCGCCGAGGGGCCTGGCACCGCAGTGGACGTCCACGCTCTGATCTAGCATTCGGTTCGTCCACGCGGCCAGGAGATGGACTTGGCGAACGCTCCCAGGCCTGCCACCTTACCCTTCGCACAGTGCCACTGGGCCGCCCCACGACGACTGTAGCCACCATTTTTTCCTTTGTTGAGGGGGGACTTTAGCGGATCCCACGGGTATGTAGTGGTACCCTGCATAAGGCCAAACAGGTACTCCACACAAATACCAGAATAAGCAAAGTTTTATGCTGCCATCCTGACCAGGGGCCCCTTCCCATCCCCACCCAAAGCTGTTTAGGGGTGGGGTTTATGGCGGGGGAGGGGGAAGCCTCATCCCTTACTCTTACCTAATTAACAAATCTGTAGGGATTTTACTTGGATAACAAGAAACATACATTTGACAATTCAGTGTTGTTGGGGGAATGGGAGATCATATCAGGTAACTTTTGGGGCGCTAACGTGGTTTCGGACCACTGTTTGAACTTTTAGTTAGCGCCAAAGCAAAACATCCACTCGAGCGATCCCTGAGCCTTTCAAGGCAGAGAGTGTTTTTTTTCTTTCTTTCTTTTTAGAAGGGGAGGAGGGTAGGAAAACATTAGCCTGGAAATGGGTTGTCATCCTTAGGCCGGGGATTTTTTTTTTTAAACATTCATTGTCTTCTGCAGCAACGAAAAAGAAAAAAAAGTTACAAAGGAAATCAAGAAAAGACCGTAAATTTCCGGAGTCAGTATCACTTTCCTACCCCTAACTCCTCCTGCCGGTGGCCCTTGGGGCTGACCGGCCTCAGCCTGAAAACCCTCGGCCCGCGCCAGGTCTAGGGTGCATCCGCAACGCCACGCACTCTCTGGTCCTCGCACAGCCGAGTTCCTGCCGCCAAGGTCGGGATAAAAGCAGCCTCGGACTCCCTGCCTCCAGATCAGGGCTGGAAGGAGAAGATCGCGCAGGGGCACCCCACTCTCACCCCCGCGGTCCTCGGGTCCCCGCCCCGCGTGCCCCACCGTCTTCGAAAGCGCACAGTTGCCGCCGCCGCGGGAAGGTAGCGCGGAGGGCTCGGAGGAGGGGACCGTGAGCGCCCCCGCCAGAGTGGCCCGGCTGCAGGTGGCCGGGAAGGTGAAGTGCAGGAATCCGAGGGGTGCGAAGGAGGAAGGAGTTGGGTGGGGAGAACAGAACACAAGGACCCCAGGGGTGGGGGTAGCGGTGGCGGGAGGAGGGGCTGAGGGAGGGCGGCGGAGGAGGTGCTGGGACAGGCCGGGAGCAGAGGAGCTGCAGACAGTTGGCTCAGACCTTCGTCAGAGCTCTCGTCCGCTCCTGGCGGCCGCCTGCACCTAGGCGGAGGGGAGGTGCGGGCGTGGCTGTGCAGCCAAAGCAACCTCCAACCGAGACCCGGGCGGCTTGAGGTCTGGCGGGGCCCGAAGCGAGGGGGAGAGGCTGGGCGCACTGCAGGAGCTGGAGGGACTGCTGCTGCACCCCGCGCCGGCCCGGGACGCACGCGGCCGCCGGGGCTGCGGGACCCCGCACCTCGCCGCCCGGAGGCCGACCCCCGAACGGGCCCCCAGCTCGGGACTCCAGCGCCCGTTGGCCTCCCTCCGTCGCCGGCCCGCCAACTCGTCCCGGAGCCCTGGGCATGAACGGCTACGGCTCTCCCTACCTCTACATGGGCGGCCCGGTGTCGCAGCCGCCGCGGGCACCTTTGCAGCGTACGCCCAAGTGCGCGCGCTGCCGGAACCACGGAGTGCTGTCCTGGCTCAAGGGCCACAAGCGCTACTGCCGCTTCAAGGACTGCACCTGCGAGAAGTGCATCCTGATCATCGAGCGGCAGCGGGTCATGGCAGCGCAGGTGGCGCTGCGCCGGCAGCAGGCCAACGAGAGCCTGGAGAGCCTCATCCCTGACTCACTGCGCGCTCTGCCCGGTCCCCCACAGCCTGGGGACTCCGCTGCCGGCCCGCAGCCGCCGCCGCCCTCGCAGCCCTCGCAGCCGCCGACGCGCCCCGCCGCCGAGTTGGCCGCGGCCGCCGGGCTACGCTGGGCCTCCGAGCCTCAGCCCGGGGCGCTGCAAGCGCAGCTCTCCAAGCCAGGTAAGGACGAGGCGGGGAGCGCGAGAGCTTGGTCAGGTGCGTCTGCAACGTCCGAGTGCCTGCTGTGGCTCTTTCGGGAAGTGATCCTGGCCAGGCCTACTTCCCTGACCCCACCAGACTGGTTCTTACTTTCCTGAGTCCCAGGAAAAGAGAACCACAAGGCTGGACGCTGAGTTGAGACTACCAGGTGCCTTCCCCGGGCCAAAGGGGAACATGTTAAATTCTTTGGGAAAAGAGATCGGGGACAAAACCAAATTTAAACGCACACACAGTCACCTCCCTGGGCCAAGGTTTTCCGGGTAACGCGTTTTGGAGACCTCGCAGTTGCGGTAGGAGTGAGGAAGTGCATGTTAGGAGCCCGGCCCCAGGGCTTGGCTGACTGCGGCCTGGATGCGCTTCTCCGCGTGGCCCAGGGGAATTGGAGAGAGAACAAGTTATCTCCAGCTCCCATGACCCTTTTAGCTGCGTTCCCGGTCCAGTCCCTTGCAGTTTGGTGAAAGAGCCTCATTTACGCACGGTAGTAAAAAAAAGAAGGTCCTGAAAGGCTCCTTTGCCGATATTCCAACCAAGAATCTGGTGCGTCCAGAGTCAGCTTGTTTTGCAGAACTGCTGAGGTCCTTCAATATCATTTCCCAGGCAGTTGTGGTTTCAAGAAATACAAACAAAACTAGACCTACAGTGAGGGAAGCCACTTCTTGAAAGCCCTTTCCCGAGTTGTCGGCAGGCTTGGGCCACAGGCTTCTACCCCCACCCCCACCCCCAGCTTTCTCCTCTTCTTTCCTTTCCCCCCTTTTTCCCTCACATCTTCTACGGTGTTCTAAGGAAAATAGATCTGTTCCCAGGAGCCCTAACCCTAACCCCAGCCCCGCCCCATCCCTTCCATCTTTTCTCTCCTTCAGGCTTCATGATCTTGGCCCTTCAAGTCTCTTGGTCTGTTTCCTCCTGGGAAATCTGTAGCTTCTGTCTTGATCCTGTCCAGCCCAAGGGCTGCTCCCTTGATAGCTCCCAGAATTAAGTGGACTTGGGTTTGATATGTCCCTTTCACTGGAGCACATGTGCAAAGGACATAGAAAAGCCCATCTCCTCAGGGAAAGGGGGTGTGCTGGAATTAGGAGTGGACAGGGCTAGGGCCTTACTCTGAGTAGAATTGAGGGTAGAGCAGCTGCCTACACTACCTCACCCTCAAAAACAGTTCCCCTGGCTTCTGGAGAGAGGTTTTCAGAAGTGCTGGACTGCTGTGTGGAGTTGGTGGTACGGTCCACTTGTAGGATTTGTGGTGAGTTGAGAGTTGGCCTGGGAGGTCAGTTCTGTCGTCCCGTTGCTCAGGGCTGAAGGGCTGAGAACAGCTTCTGTGAGGTCAGGACTGGATGCTTTAAGGACAGAGCCTGCTGAACGTAGGTTTTGTGGGTATTGTACAGTTGTCTCTTTTGTCTCTAAGCATCTCCCATTTATGGATTTGCCTAGAGTAACTAGAGAGGGAAAAAAGAGGGGTTTTGTTTCTTTTTTGGGGGTCACATCTCTCTTAGGTAAGAACAGATAACTTGGAGGTCAGCTGTAGAAGTGATTACATACTACGATCTTAATTGTTTGGTTTCCACTTTCTTTGACCCTGTTTCCCTCAGGACTGGAGCTGGAGTCTGAGTTAATATTAGAGATAGCATTTTTCAGTGGCCACTGTCCCAGGAGCTCCACTGTGATAAGGCATTGTGTTTTGTGGTTCTTGTTCAAGAGGGAATTCCTTTCATATCCTCTGCTCTTCTGATTTTTGAGATAGCCAAAATTCATGGTTTAAAAGAGTCGAAAAACCCACAATTACTTTGGGAGGAGGAGGGATGAAGAGGCCAGGAAGGCAGCAGGAGCTGCAGGACACAAGCTTAGGGGGTGTAAAAAGGGCAAAGGATTTCAACTGAACAGATCCAACCTGGTGCATTCCTACTCTCGCTAGATGTTCAGGGATAGCATTAGCTCTCAAAATTGAAAACAAGTGATTTGCAAGAAGAGGTCAGAGTGATGACTTTAGGGGAGTGAGCTGTCAGGGACCAAGAGCTCCGTTTCCAGCCAATCACGGCATATATCTTGTACATTCATTTACACAACTTTTGTTTTTGTCTTTCAATTGGTTTGGCCATGTAATTCCATGCTTTAAAAAAAAAAAGCCAATCACTAATCAGATGAGGCTGGGGGCAAGAAAAGAACAGGTTTTATTTCCCACTAGGAATATGAACATGCAAGTAGACCTATTCTACATAGTGTATGTAAAGTTCGAGAAAACCTTTAGTTGAGAGTTGCGGTGTGTTGGACCTTTTTTTTTTTTGGCACTATTTTATAATGTATTTTTAACATACCATGAATATTTAGAAGCATATCTGATACTCTAAAGAAGTAACTCACTCCATATAAAGAGTCAGCTAAGCTCTATTTGGATGATAGGTCTACATGTATAAGAAATATTCAGACTTTCAGGAATCTCTAAATACTTGCTGGCCAATCATGTAGATTTACTTCTTTGTGAACTTTGATTTTAAAATGTGGTTGTCCTTTTTCAGAGCCAAGGGCCTGTTTAGTACCTAGCTGTGGAGAGATATTTTTTCTTGGATATGAATGCAGGTGTACCAGCACATGGAGTCTTTTTCCTCTGCAGAAATCTTTGAGAAAAGCACATTCCTTAGGGAAGAATACTTTTGCTAACCCCCTCCTGGAGAAATACCACCAGGTTCAGAGAGCAACATATTAATGCCCAAACAAAGTTTTGACAGCAGAAGAAATCTTTTCCAAATCCTGCTTCAGATTCTTTACGGGAGTGGGGGTTATTTTATCTAATGGTGTAATATGTATTGTGGCTTTTAGGAGAATTTCCCCATTTCCATGACTATGATTTCTAGCTATGGATTTAAGTACTCTTTTGGGGTATAGATTTATCCTACTATTTGATTACCATCTATGACTGACCTAAAATTAATTAGATTTTGATTGAGAACATATTCTAATTTAAGCTTCCTAATGCATACTATGGAATGCATTATTTCTAAATTCCTTTTCACATCTCCTTGTACCCCTTCCCCCATGAAACCATCCCAGGACGTCTTTCAGCAGTTAGTGTGGCTGAATCAGCAGTCTCAGCCAGCCAAGCCAGCCTTTCAAAAATGTAGGCTCCAGAGTTGAGGGAAACTAAGGGTCAGGGCCAAGGTGAGAAACTGCAGGTACATTCCTGAATTGTGCTCCCTTGCCTGCCCCAACCTTTCCTCTGGGGGAGTGTCCTGGGTGCCCTGTGCCGCCAGGATGGGATAGATCAGTGGCTGTACATTCTTCCTAGATCTATATCTGTTATCAAAATAAATATGTGCACAAATTCTTTTAAGTGTTCTTGAAGGAAAATTAAATTGAAAACATAATGTGGTTAGGAATAAACGAGCACGATTAAATAGGAAGGTAGGGTCTCCTTTCAGGTTTATTTCTTCTGAAAGGAGAAACAAGGTAACGAGGGAAAGCAGTTAGGTTTTGAAAATCTGTCTTTATTTTATTTTACCTCTGGCCTCATCATTATGCTTACTCTGGGACTTACAGCTATAGCTTGATTGGGTCTTCCCAGTTTTCTTCCTTAGTTTCAATTTTACTTTATTAATTTCCTGAAAGAGAAGCACCTTCAAGTATGAGAAGTATTATAGGAGTACTTATCCAGGCCAGGAAGGAAAACCTCTGTGGTGATAGGCTGGGAGGAATGAAGAAGCAAGAAAGAATAAAGGTCATCTATGAAATGAATGAAAAAAAGAACTCTGGTTTTAAGACCTATTACTTTGAGGCCAGGGCTTAAAAACCAAAAAACCAACCAGATAAAAAGGAATAAACGGATGATACCACAGTCTCTTTGAAACTGTAGTGGAGCTGGCTGGGGAGTGGGAACCCTAGCCTTGCCGATAGATGCTGGGCTGGAGACTGCTGCTTTGCTGGGCTGTGGGATGAGGTGGGGTAGGATGGGAAACAGCCAGCTCTCCTGAGGAGAAAGGCTGGGGCTGCAGAGACTTTGGGTGTCCCACTCTGCCCTGGGCTGTCCCAGGGCCAGCGCTGCCTCCCTGCCTGTAGGCTCCTGTTGCCCTCTAGGCCTCAGGGGAACCTGGAGTGGCTCCTAGTTCCAAAACTCACCCAGCTCTCTCTGGCTTCCTCCCAAGCTTCCCCTCCCTGTCCATTAATGCCCAGAACCCCCGAGGAGGGGAGTTGCCAAACTTAGCAAAGACCCTGAAAACAGAAAAAAAAAAAAAAAAATAGGATGACAAATATTGTGTGGAACATACTTGCACTAAAAATCCTCCATTATTTATCTGAAGTTCAAATTTAGCTGTGTCCTGTTGTTTTATCCAGCCACCCTGGCCCACAAGGCACCCTGGCCTGGGTCACTAGTCTATCTGCATGGCCAGCTCTTCCAGGAGGGACACTGGGGAGGCTGGGGTCCATCTTGTAGAGCTGAAGACACCGGGTGGCAGGAAAAACCAGAGCACTCCACCCTAGAAAGCAGAGTCCACTGCCCTGGTTGGGGGGATCACCACTCCAGCACCCCCTCCAGTTATAAATCTGGTGGATAGCCACACTCTCCACTTACACAACCAACTTTTCTCTTCCCTGATGGATGAACTCCCGGGTTTAAAAGATTACAGTAATCACAGGAGGACAGTGTAAATCGAATCTGATAGCAATAACTTTCAGAGAAGGTCAGGCTCAAGTGAAATGTTACCAAGCAACCGGCATTTTGTTTGCAAAATACAATCAAAGAGCATCGATGAGAAATTCTTTGCTGCAGCTGGTCAGCACTTTCTGCTAACAGCTTTACAGAGAGAAGGGGAGTAAATCTTCATAAATCAGAGTCCCTGGAGGACTTGGAGCCCTTTCTGGAAATGTTGCACTTCTTCCTGACAGGGAGGAAGACCGAGCCCAGTAAAAATCCATTTGCCTGCCTGGCCCCTTGTTCCTGCTCATTGTTTCCTCATTTCTTTCACCTTTTAACCTGTTGCAGTCCCCTTAGCCATTAGCCACCAGGTCCTCAGAGCCCCTTGTGGAGTCCTATGTGGGTCTAATGTGTAGTAGCTTCTGGTCATCACAGGCCTACCACCTGATGATTGTATCATGTTCTGACCTAAGTGTCGAACGTCACCGAATGAGTCACCTCTTTGCCTTCTCAGAAAAGAAGCACTTGAGTAGATAGTTTGTTTTCCATTGTATTATGTAGGTAAACAGCTATTTTTAAACACCACAGTTAAATACCAAATAACAGTAATATGTTGTGAAAAAGAACACTCTGAACATCAGTTGTTTATAGTCTACAATCTCTTACTTACGGTTATTAGGCAGATGTAAATTTACAAAGCTGAACTCACTGTTCTACTTTTTGCCACTGTTATTACTTGTTTGGTTCAGTGTGTATATCTGTAGCACTCACTGTCTTTTTTTTTTTAATACTGGGGATTGAACTCGGGACCTTGTGCTTGCGAGGCAGGCACTGGAACCACTGAGCTAAATCCCAGGCCCTACCCACGGTCTTTTTATGTGAATGTTTATAACAGTACTCCCTCCCTAGAGACACGGTAGTCTGCTTAGCTGCTGGTCTTTGACTTACTTGTGTTTCACTTTAAAATTTGACCAACTGAGCAGATAACTTAGAATTTTGCAAGAGATTAGTTAGCAAATAAACTGTAGGAAGAGGAGATGCCTTGCTTGTGTGCATATAGTCTTACTACAGTACCTGGGTACATAGTTAGGGATTTAAGAGTATTTGTTAAACTAGATGGATAAATGAGTAGCCAGGTGTGTTTTTGTACATGCCAAATAAGCAAGTAGATTTGTAGGTAATTTCTCCTCTACTTCTTGATAAGTGTTCCCTTCTGAGTCAAGAAAGAGATAAAAACTAAATTTTTGCAGGATGTATAAAGTCCACAAAGCTGTAACTATACTTCATTAAGCCCAGCCTTTTTTGTGTCAGTGTCCCCCCAATATACCAATATGATTCTTTCATACATGATTAAACCAGTGTTGTTAACGATTTCTAAAAAGCAAAGCATAACTATTTAATTTCACAAGGTTTTCTCTCCCAGGAAGAAAGGATCTAAAAATCAAAAATTCCTGGTAAACTTTGTATTTCTAGTCATTCCATTTCTTTATCATTCATCGTTTCTATTGTGAGCTAAAGATAACAACAGAAAGTATAAAAGCTCATGAACATTCTGACTGAGCAGTGGTCTCTCCAGAATGCCCCATCTTGCTTTGGCTGTCCTGCCATAGCTATAAAATTGGTGGGCTTTGAGAAGTACACACCAGGCACCTGATCTTTAGAACTGTGTCTCCCAAAGGTCAGATGAACAGATGAGGACGTGACAATCTATGCTTCAAAATGCATGACATTGTTTCAGAAGGGGGAAAACAATCCAGTGATATCTGATTTAGGAAATTCTTTTGTATTCCAATGTTTTGTATTTTCATTCTGCATATTAGATGTATTTTGTTTTGGTAGATATAACTGGATACAATGTATAAAACTCATGATATCATCTAAGTCAGAAAGATTTGTCATATTTGTGTTTTGACCAACATGTTTGTTTCACATATGTGGTAGACTTTCTCAAAATATTTGAAATGAATACATAGTTTTCTTTCTTTTCTTTTCTTTTCTTTTTTTGGTACTAAGGATCAAACTCAGGACCTTGTGCTTTCCAGGCAGGCTTGGTGTCACTGAGCTAAATCTCCGGCCCCATACTTTTCTTTTTTTACTGAACTGCATTTTCATATTAAAAAAAAAACAAAGAAAGTTAGATTTTGCAAACTGTAATTTTGGATAGGAAGTCACTTTTATGTGTGTGCTGTTTCTCTCCTTAGTTAAAAAAGTTTTGTAACAAAAACAAAAACAAAAACTAGTCTTATAGTTATGGTATGTATATTTTGAAGTTATTCATAGAAAAATTTTCCTTTTTAATTGAATATCTGCTTCTTTTAGAAACCTTTACACTACTGAAAAGTTTATTTTAGAGATGGCTATAAGTATTTCTGTATCATGAAACATGAAATTAAAGCATGGATATTTGTAAGATTTAATATATATTAAGATGTTTGTATTAGAAATAACACATCCTATCATCTTTAATTACTGGTTTGTAATATCAGATAAAATTGCTTTCTTTCCTCTTTGACTAGTAATTTTGGCTTTCTGTACTTATATACTAGGGTTAAAAATTATCAGTTGAAATATACTATTACTCCTTATGCTCTAGGAATTAGGGTCTCGGTTTCCAGAAGAAAGAGGGTAGAGTGTTTCAGAGGTATTTCCTGTTTCATTTTGTTAGTTGGCAGTTTCACATTTCTATATCTAGAAAGGCTTTTGTGTTTTAAACCTTGAATGGTTTGTAAATTTCATTTAGGAAAAAACCTGGAGATGTAAAGAAACACCTGTTATTAAATTACACTTTATCACTGAGCTCAAAACTCACCCTCTGTAATTATTTGTGAAAGTCTGTGTTTATAATAGAATAATTTACAATACATTTGGTTTAGGTATAATAATACAACCAATACTGAATACCGTAGTGCCACTAAATTGCAGGGACCATATACGCTGTCCTTCAGAAATTGCTGTTGGCTGGGGAGTCAGTCTGACCCCTTCAGAGGCCAGCCTGCCTTTGCACCGTTTTGAAGCCCAGCAGCCTTGGGTACTGATGGGGCCTCTGCTCACTCTGCACCTCTTAGTAGGACTTTGTGTGCTGTGCAGGTGCATGAGCCCTGTTCCTGGCTTCTTTCATCGTATTCTCTCTTTCCTTTGAAGACGGCATAAAGAGTGCTGAGCTCAGTTGGTTGGAATGTCTTGAATTTGTGGACTTGATTCCTGACATTCTGTTAGCTTTTCTCACTTTTTAGCCATAGCCTGAACACCTAGATTGTGAGACCAGTCAGCCCCCAAAACCATGGTAAGTACAGATGTTTCAGCACAGTCCCTCACCACTCTTAAGGAGTAACCAGAAGAGCATGGTACACTGGCACGTCCCAGTAGCAGGGGGAAAGGACAGCAAAACAAATGGGAAAATGGCGTTTGCCTCTGGGGCCTCACAGTTGCTGAACAAGATGGCACCCCCTTAAGAGGCCACTGAGGTCTGTTGTACAGAACTTAGGAAAATAGGTACAAAAGTGGGATTTTATAGTCATACTATAATCCTGTCATCCTGTATCCAGTTGATTAGGACAATATCTCTGTTACCACCTTGAAAAAATAGATTCTTATACATGGATTAGTCAGAACATCATTCCTTAATTCTCCTCACAAACCTGCTCTCTGGGCCACTTTCTTCTGGAGCCTGAAGAGGGCTGCGTGCAAGATAAGAGGCCAGTCCTCTGCTCCATTTTGAAACTTCAGCAGCCCTGGGATTGCGAATTTGGTTGACATGTGTCTCCCAAAATGTTTCCAGTGTTTGAAAATTTACCTTTTTATAACACAAAGTTATTTTAGGTTTGTATATTTATTTTGATAGTAGCTGACTTTTGAGGTTTCTAGCTGTTCTGATAGAACATTGATTTCCGTGAAGCATCCGTCATTTTCCCTTGTTTAAAAAAAAATCTTGGGCCAGGGATTTAGCTCAGTGGTTCCGCCGCCTGCCTTGCAAGCGCAAGGACCCAAGTTCGATCCACGGTACCAAAAATAAATAAATAAAAATCTTATCCTCTCCTATATTTGTGTGACACTGTCATATTATTTTTGGTATGTGGATAAAAATTCACCATTTTAGCATTAAAAATTAAGCAGTAAGTACATTCACAATGTCCTACGACCATAGCACTATCCATCTCCAGTAATTATTCATCATCTTAAACTGAAACTTCATATATATTAAACAGTAACCCCCCATAACTCCCATAACTACCATTCTCCTTTTTTTTGGTACCAGAGATCGAACTCGGGACCTTTCGCTTGTGCCCCAGGCGCCGGAACCACTGAGCTAAATCCCCGGCCCTCTTTCTCCTTTTTGTCTCTGTGAATTTGCCCATTCTTGGTATCTGTATAAATGGACTTATACTGTTTGTCTTTTTGTGCCCAGCTTACTACAGTTAGCATATTTTCAAGGTTTATCCACATTGTCCACATATCAAAATTTCATTCTTTTTTGCAGCTGAATGATATTCCATTGTATGTATATACCACATTTTATATACCCATTCATCTGTTGGTGGGTATTTGAGTTGCTTCCACATTTCAGCTATTGTGAATAATGCTGCTAGAATATTGGTGTACAGTGTATGTCATATCTAATGCTTAGCCAATCCTGCCTGGCTGAGTTTGCTTTTTCCCTTGCGTTTACATCTTATTTCCTCAACAAGATAATAATTCCACATGTTAGGCGAGGGCCTTACACTTCCTGATATTTTCCAGCCTTTATTCTCCTTCACTCAGTGTATTGTATATTATAGGGATATAAATACTTGATGGTGATAATGACAAAATAAGCTAAAGTTAAAGAAATATGAAAAGTGTTTTGAGGTATACAGTATTTTGAACATTATGTTGTATCCTTATTTACATAGGGAGAATATTTGAGTTGTTTTCTGAAGCTCCATTAAATGGGGGCCAAAATCCATTTGTGTGCTCATTTCATTTCTTAGTTAACATACTATCACACTGTCTTCTCATTTTCAGTTGTGTAATAATCTGAGTAGCAGCCATGACATATGTATGAGGTCACGGGTGAGGAAAATTTAAATAGGTCTGTCTGATTAAATGTGAACCTATAGAAGTTTTTTGCTGTTGCTTTTATCTTTTGGATCAAGGACAAGGAGTTCAAATACTACAACAAGTGGGAGGTGAAAGCTGGGTCTCCTGTCCTAGGAAGTTGTAAGGGAGGATATGTTGAATTTCTCTTGCAGACATAGGTCTTGGGCTGGGGTATAGCTCAGTGGTGCCACACCTGCCTGGCAAGTGCAAGGTCCTGAGTTTGATTCCTGGTACCCACCCACCCCCAAATAAATAAATAAATAACCAGACATATGTCTTTATCCTAGAGTTGTTATGAAAAGCAAAGATAGCTTTATATATGTGAACTGCAAATGAACCTCATAATGGAAACCTTATATTTTGTATTGAAAAAAGAAGCAGGTTAATTGAAGTTCAAATTTGGGATAAGTATTAATTTGTGTCAGACATTTGATGGAAAGTTACAGTGATGTAATTGTAGAATATTTTATAACATTTCCTTATGTTGGGCACGTATTTATTGCTTTGTGAGGAACAAAACTTTGCTTTTCAGTTATACCTAAGATATATGCCATATCAGAAGAATGTTCCTGAATGGGCCTTTGTTTAAGGCTTTTAAAGTAAACAACAACAAACATGAGGAGATGGTTTAAACTAGACTTGCTTTGATGAAATTTCATCGGCTGGCTATCTGTACATAATCAGGTGTGCACACAGAGAGGGTGACAATGGGGCTATTCAGGCAGGGTGTAGGGACACAGGCAAACAGATTGTTCATCACCTGACAACTGACTGGGCCATTAAGAATGCCTGCATTCTTACTAATACTTTTTTTTAAAAGAGAAAGCATAAAAATCTATTTTCATATAGCTTGCTAGTAAAAAAAAAATGATTCCCTTATAAATATCTGTTAGAATTTACTACTATAAAACAAACCACTCTCACCCACACCTTTCTGCCTGCTTAGTATTGCAATACTAGTCTTTTCAGTGATACTGTTTTATGGCAAAATGTCAAATTTAAAACTGGTTTTTTTCATAGCAAAGCTCAGCTTTATTTGGGAAGCTTTTTTTGTTTTTTAAAGTTCAGTAATTTCAGTGATATAATATTCTTTTTTTTTTTTTTGGTACCAGGGATCGAACTCAGGTTCTTGTGCTTGCGGGGCAGGCACTGGAACCACTGAGCTAAATCCCTGGCCCTTGGGAAGCTTTTTCTTCTTTTCATATAATTCAAAAAGCAATCTTTAAGGCCTTTCCATGAACTTTACTGATAGTTCATGCAAGCATGTGTATGTCTTGCCATTCGTGGTGCTAAGCTGTGGACGTCTCCTTTCATTGATGGAGAGTGATTTCTGGGTAGTTTCAGAAACCCTTTCCACCCATTTCCTTTCTCCTCACCAACACCCTGTCCTGCCGTCACAATTCACAGCTGATTTTGCTTGCCCTCTAGTGCAAATCACAGGCAACTGAGTTTACCAGGTGCTAAGCGGGTTTTTATGAAAGATTTCAACTGGCTTTCACTCTGGTTGTACATAGCAACCTGATAAAACGGACTGTCTGGTTCATGAGACATACTTAATACAAAATTAGCCTATGGAAAAGCGTATTTCAAGTACTAAAATTTCCTGTGGATACTAAAATTTTCCTGTGGAGGTATGGGTTGTGCACCAACCAATGATGTTTTTGATCTGCAAAGGAACACTTCATCTACAGAAGAGAAGCTGGTAGACAAGCCAGAGGTCATTTCCCCATTTTCCTTGGGCTGTATTTTTTCTGGGGAGCCTTGCAGAGGTGCCCATGTTGGTGCTGCATGGCGATTGTCACTGCTGTCAAAGCCAGGTCTTCTGTGGCTATAGGACTGTAGCAATTCTGTGCGTAAGGCAAACAGCCTTGCTTGTAGCATTCTGAGAAACGACTCTGATTTCTAAGATCTTAATTTACAGGGCTCCCCCCCCCCTTTTTTTTTTGCTATTTGCCAGTGACATAGTTTGGATTTCTGTTTTCAGGCAGGCAGTATGTGATAACCCACTGAGATGCATTTCCTCTTCCAAGAAGCTTGTGTACAGTTTCCTTCTGAGCATATCGGTTCCTCTTTATGCACACCAAGAAAAGAGTAACCCAGCTGTTTTCTTATTTTCAGATTTGACTGAAGAACACCTTGGGGATGGCGGCTCAGCAGACAGTACAGAGGCCTTCAGTGACAAAGATACTGACCAGAGGAGCTCCCCAGATGTGGCCAAAAATAAGAGCTGCTTCACTCCCGAAAGTCCTGAGATAGTGTCTGTGGATGAAGGGGGGTTTGTTGCCCAGAAAAACGGAGGCAACCCTGAGAGCCACCCAGGGAGCCCCAAGTACAACGCGGAACAGAATCACCTCCTGATCGAGGGCCCGTCGGGGACGGTCTCCCTGCCCTTCAGCCTGAAAGCCAACAGACCGCCCCTAGAAGTGTTAAAAAAAATTTTCCCCAACCAGAAGCCCACGGTGCTCGAGCTCATCCTGAAGGGCTGCGGGGGGGACCTGGTGAGCGCCGTGGAAGTCCTTCTGTCCAGCCGCTCCTCAGTGGGCGGGGCCGAGCGAACTTCTGCAGAAGCCGAGAGCCTCATGCTGCCCTCGAACGGGCACATCTTCGAACACACCTTGAGCTCCTACCCCATCTCCTCGTCCAAGTGGTCTGTGGGCTCTGCCTTCCGAGTCCCAGACACGTTGAGGTTTTCTGCGGACTCCAGTAATGTCGTCCCCAACCCCTTGGCTGTGCCTCTGCAGCACCCCTTCCCCCAGCCGCCCCGGTACCCACTGATGCTGAGGAATACTTTGGCCAGAAACCAGTCCAGCCCCTTTTTGCCCAACGACGTCACCCTGTGGAACACCATGACCCTGCAGCAGCAGTACCAGCTGAGGTCCCAGTACGTCAGTCCCTTCCCCAGTAACTCCACCAGCGTCTTCAGAAGTTCGCCTGTCCTACCCACTCGAGCCACAGAGGACCCTCGGATCTCCATCCCCGAGGACGGGTGTCAAATTGTAACAAAGCAGTCCATTTACACGGAGGACGACTATGATGAGAGGTCTGACTCTTCAGACTCTAGAATACTCAACACATCATCTTAAAGTGGAACCTAAAGGGTGGTGACCAGGTGACACTTTCTGTGCATTCGAACCCTGGGGCACCCCAGGAGACACCATGTCTAGTGTACCCCTTTCCTTCTGTTTGACAAAGTGACTGTGCTTGATATTCTATACATTAGCAATAAAAGCATAACTTATTTAATTTCTTGCACTTCATTGGAAAATGCCAAATAGCTCTGCTCTGTGGCTTTAGTGCTGAATGTTTATTGTAAAAGAGAGTCTAATGCTAAGAATAGTCTTGGGAAGGCTGGGTTCATGGGAGATTTGCTTGGGGATGTAAAACTGATGGTCAGCCTTGGTCCTAAACTCAGCCTGGAATGTTAAGTAAAATAGTATACTTGAACGAGATTTTGTAAAAGGGGATTCCTCAGGATATGTGAACCCTAAAGGAAGTGGTTTGGTGGCAAATGGACTATAAACAGGGACGTTATATTTGTATGCTAAAAAAAATCCTTCTTGCATTTTAAAGAGAGACTGCACTTCAGAATTTAAGAATAGAGTGAACTGCTCAGGCTTGGACAGTTTTCAGAGACAAACTCATTAAGAATTATTCTTTTCACATGGCTGAATTGAAACACGTGTAACGTCAATGTAAAACCAATCACAGCTGTGAACTGCATGAAATGTATTGTGAAATGAACACAAAATTAAGCTTGTCAGGTTAATGTAGCATGCTAAGGACTCTAGGAAAAATAAACTAAGGAGATGATCTTGGTTTATGTCATTTCTGCTTGTAGAAAGAGGCTCTAAAAATAGAAACTTGATATAAAAAGCTACTTACTAAGGGCCAGGGATGTTGCTCAGCAGCACAGTGCCTGGCTGGCAAGTGCAAGGTCCTGAGTACAATGCCCAGTACCAAAAGAAAAGAAAAACTACTTACTAATGCATGGGTCAGAAACCAAGATAATAGTTAAATGATGCCCTAAATGAGACATTTCTTAAGAAATATGAATGGCAGTTTTAGAGCTGCAGTCAGAAAACTGAAAATTGTTCAAGAATAGAGTTAATTAATTTCCCTTGTTCATCCATTCATTTCTTCAACACATACTTAGAGAGTGCCTACTAGGTGTAAGAGAATGTGCTATCTGTACTATTGCTCAAGTTACCCATGGGTCCAAGAAAGGTAGAGATTACAGTGGAGAATCCCATTAAAAAGAGTAAAAATGAAAAACTATCAAAAATGTATAGTTGAGTGTGGGAAGGAAGTAATATGCTGAGCACCAAACCTGCTGTGGAAAGTACTCAATACATGACCACTCTTGGTTCAGCAACTTTGCATCCAGTGTAAAACAGATGGGAATTTCCTCATTCTCACTTGGAGAAGATGCCATTCTAGTTTCAGGCAGAATATTGAGGGCTTCCCCCTCCTTTTAAAAGTACCCTGGAGGGCACTGTATGTGCCAATATTCCCTTTTGGCTCTTTTTAGAGAGAATTTTCAAGCAGTAATATTCAGTGGTGCCCACACCAGCCACTTCTTTGACTTGCTGTTTCCATTCCTCCAAAGTGCTTGAAAGACAGGATGACTGCTTAGGTCAGACAATCAGTTCGTGAATGTGGAAGGGAAAGTAAATAAGCAAATGAATAAAAGCCCCTCCAGGACAAGGATTCACGAGAGCTCCCAATGCAACAGTGAGTCTTGGCTCTGGAGCGCACTCAGCCTAAGATGCTCCCAGGCCAGGATGGGTTCCGGGCCAGAGAGAGTCTTATACAAAACAAAACAACCTTCTTGCTTGTTTACTGGGCATTTCTGGAATGAGAAATTTCTGAGGGGGAAAAATTCCTTACATTAGCTGTACTGATATTATTTTATTGACATACTTTCATTCCAAGAATGTTTAAAAGTAAATACAATTTGTTGTTGAGGTTATATGCAAACTTTCATGTTTATATAAGAAAGAAAGAGACTAATTTGCCCCTGGTCTAAAGATACACATTCAGGACAGGTTATGTGGCTGTGATGTGCTAATGTATGGGTCTCCTAGACAAATGTATTTTGAAAGGCATTTTCATCTCCAAAGTTTACCCATATTTACTTAACAAGCAACAGTGATAACCTACCATATGACCCAAACTGCTCCCAAGTCTCCTTCTGGATGTTACTTCTCCAGGATGAATGACCCACATTGGACAAAGCTTGGCCCATAGGTGTTCTTACACCTTAATCTCCCCTTCAGATTGCCACTGTCATTGATTTCTTTTCATGGCAACCAGAAAATCAGAATTATCTGTAAAACAGTTAATTCATGGACTAGTGCAAGTATGTTTGGTTCTCAATAGAATGTTCCTGAAGAAAGAAATGTTGCTTTGGCGGGCTAAGAGTGTTCTGGGTCAGAAGTGAGAAATGTGGCTGTTAGATCCTATGTCCTGCCTCCAGTTTTGCTTTCTTATAAACATCTTGCTGAGACCCTCTTAGGAAAGTGACAAAACTTCTAAATTCTAACTCAGCTCTCAAAGACCAGCCTGGTCCACCATGTAGAGGTCAAGAGAACAGGAATACCCATCTGCCCATGGGTGCTCTGTTACTCTTCTGTGTGAAACTGAGTATCTGCCTGCACACAAAACACAATCACCTGTGTGAGTTCAAGTTCAGTTCCATGGGACACACAGAACTTCTGGGTGCTTGGCTGTACTCTTCCAGTTTTCATCAGGTGATGTTTAACCTGGGAGTCAGCCCAGTCGGATGGAAAACTAATTCATGTTAAAGTATCATGTCTGTCTTTCCTGCTGGTGAGGCTCGGCCAGCTCTTAGTCTCTGTGTAAATGCCTTTTTCACCTGAGGTGCTGTGAATGTGGGGTGGGTTAGTCGTTTCTAGATCATTGTCTCCTAGTGGTTCAGGCATCCAGAGGCTAACTTTCTAGTTAGCCTAGGCTCCCCTTGTTGAGTTCGAATCCCTGGTAGCCTATGCAGTACAATTTTATCATTCTTTCAGGGAATTGGTAAAGTCACTGAGATTAGAGAATGATTTCCTTCCTCATTATGTCCTTCGTTTTCTTCTCAGTTCAATACCAAGTAGGACTGAGGGATATAAACTCATGCTGAGATTTCTGAGTCATGCCCCCATTCCCTCTTTCTTTTATTTGGGAAGGTATTTCCATGTTGTAAGCAGTCTTAGCGCATACCCTAGATCTAGTTCAAATAGCTTTGGTATTAGGGTCAACTATTAGTTTGAATACATGTTTGGGGTCAGAAATGCTGGTTTCTGAATGACCAATGAAACTTCTTGTTGGAAGGGACCAGACAGTGCATAAATCTGCTACTCTTTTCCCCAAGGAGAGGACTAGGACTTTTGGTGGTATGGATCCTTCTAGTTCCATTATTCCCTGTTAACTAGTAACTCTGGAAATAGGTTTTGCCCTGCGGCTTTGAGTTTTAAGAAAGGTCAGCACTCTTGATGGTGGGAGGAAATTAATTTCATAGATGAATTGAGAACCAAGGTGTATATAAATGGCTGTGGTTGAAATGACTAACAGGGCAATGAAGGGGCAAGTACCAGGGAAAAGGGGCAGTGATTCCAGCTGATCGCAAGCTGTTTAGCCAATCAACAGGCTTCTGAGAGCCAAAGAACATTTTAAATTTCTGAAAAGAAATAGATCCAGAGAAAGGGATGAGAAGTGTAGCCATCAGATACTAAGGGATTGCTCAGTAGGGGTGCCACTTCCGAGGGTCCCATCTTGTCCTGTGGGTGGATTGGGCCAGAGGTGGTGGGAGGAGGCATCCCAGGAACACTTGTTGGGTGCCCAGAAAACAGGCTCTGACTGCATTTGTACTGACAAATTTGAAAAACGAACCTGATTTCAACTGCATACTGTTTCAGTGATTCATTCTTTATATGTGCATTTACTCAGCAGAAGAGAGTGGAAAATAAGATGGATGCTAAATTTATATGTTAATTTTAATATTGAAGCTATCCTATATTTGAAGAATAAGATCGATGCTTCAATTTCATTTCTTTTGTGGTACTGAATGTTGTCATTACTAGGAAAAAAATCATTTCCGAATGCATCCTCCCCAAATTCCAATCTCAGAGGACAGAGAAGTCTCCAGAGAGGCAATCTTGCCTTTTGCTGATGGTCTGCTCAGGATATGCCTCGGCGTTCCCACAGTATCATTTACTATTTCAGTGTCAAGGGTAAATAACAAGGGTAGTGGTTTTGCCTTAAATTACAGTGGAGTTTATTTACTAATTGGATTCTGAGAGTTTGCTGGGGTTGTTGGCCTATGTCAGAAGTGTCATGTATCCCACAAGCAAAGCCACTGGACTTAACCAAAGGTAAACTCAGCAACCGTTGGGAAAAATTATCCCTCCAGAAGGCTTGAGTTACTGCCTGGTGATTTTAGACCATGACCTCACACTTACATTGGGATGTAGATGGAAGAGTCCAAAGGTCTGTGGAAAGTTCTTTGGAGGAAAACAAGGAGTTTTTGCTCCCCAGCCAAATATGGCAGAGCCAGGTGAGTGACAGCTGATGAGGAGAGCAGGAGAGGTGGGCCGGAGACCTTCCTCGGCTCCAGGGCTGTAGAGATAGGTGGGCGCTGTCTTCTCCAGCAGGGTGCTGTCTCCCCAGGCAGCCCTTAGCCTTCCTCCCTGGCTTCTGCCTTCGTGGGTGGGTGCTGGGTGCCATAAGTGCTGTAGTGGCTGTGGATTCTGTGTATTGCACCAAGGGATCCAGCTAATGGGGCAAATGAGGGCTCAGATCCCCAGTGGTTCCCCCTTTAAATTTGTCAGACATAGAAGATGCTGTTTGGGGAGGAGCCTCTTTCTCTTGGCAGAGGTACATCAAAGTGTAGCAGAGATCCTAGGGGAAAACAATGAATGCATTGCAAGGGAACAACTTTAGCACTAAAAAGGGTAGTTATGGAAACCATGGATAAATAATTGTCATCCAATCTCCCTTGGTCTGTTCCCTTGAGAAAATAGGAAGTAGTTTCAGTTCAGTTAGTTTCTAAAACCTTTACTCAACGGAGTTGATATTAGAAATGCAAGGGAATGTTGGAAAGAGAGGTACAGAACTAATCTTTATTGAGCACCTACTACTTGTACCTGTTAGGTTAGTTCTTCTTCTTCTTTTTTTTTTTTTTTTTTTTTTAATGTGCTGGAGATGGAATCCAGGGCCTTGAGAAACTAGGCTGGAGTTCCACCAGTGAACTACACCCCAGCCCAGCCTAGTCCATTCTGACCTCAGGATGTCTCTGATTGTCCCAGATCTGCAGCTAGCTCAGGGTACCAGCAGCCAAGGGCAGATACCATTCGGGGATGCCCGTGTAGACAGCAGCGTGTGGAACACAAAGGAGGTAGATGAATGAAAATGTGTATAGCAAACTCTGACTTGTGCGGTTTCCTGTCTCTGCTAGAGAGATCTGTGAACCAACTGCATGAGATCATACAGTAAGGCCTGTGATTCCCTACAGACCTTGCATCTTCAGGAAATATTATGTCTAGTGTATTTAGTATTGAAAATACTATATCCACAGTTTTAAAAATTGGAAATATGCTCTGTGTAGCACTGTTCATACCGACAGAGGAAATCTTACTAATCCAACACCAATTTATTTAAATTAGCAACTCCAATCCCCTTCTAGATATTATTTTTGCAGATCTAATAATCTAAATCCAACCTAAATGCAAATTAACTTACTAAAAGACAATTCTACCCAGAATTCTGTTTTTCAAAATATGGTTTGGAGTTATGTGACAGAAGGAAGCATCTAGAAAGTACCTTTTCTGTGCTAGCCATTGTTCTAAACGACTAACATCTATTACCTCATTTAATCTTCTCAGTGACCACATGTGGTTGGTAGATTATAAATCCTAGTTGGTAGACAATGAAATAAAACAGCAATTTGCCTATGGTCCACCACCTGGAGGTGACTGATAAGGGCTTCAGACTCTGGTGTGGATCCAGTCTATGGCTTAGAGGTCACAGAGCTTTCTGGACCTTCTGGGGGAAACCAATCATGTGGTTTCTCCTTGGCCTGGGAACTGCCTCCATCAGAGCTGGCAATTGAAGTGTGGCTGTTGAAGGCAGTCCCCAGAGGCCCGAGAGGGTGTGGCTGCAGAGCCTTGGGCAATAGAGCAACTCCTTGTCCAACCATTAGTTAAGTACTGCAGGGCAAGCCACAGCCACTTCGATTTACAAACTTTTTTTCATGGCTCTGCTGCCCCCTGGAGATCAGTGGCGGTAAATGAGTGAAATCTGCGTTTTCTCTGGGCTTGTTGGTCCTAAATGGCGCTCTGGCCAAATGAGCAAGGCCTGAAGCTCTTGCAGTGGTAGCATTGTTAAATTCCATTTCATTCGAACTCCAGGATCCCTCCCCCAGGACAGCTGTCACCACAGACGTGGCATCCACACCCCTAGCCCACAGGAGAGCTGCAGGCGGCTCCCTAGAGGCCTCAACCCACTGACAGCAAACAGCCCACTTAGGACGTTCCCAGAGTCGGGGGAAACCATCTGTATATGGCTCCGGATTAAACTCAGATATGAGGCCTCCAGTGCCACCAGGGAGGAAGTATAATTTTAAGTCACAACTTCACTATACCTGCTAGGCACAGACTAGAAAGCCAGGACGACCATCTCATCCAGCTTCTCAAAATGTAGTCACGACCCACCGGATCTGGAATGCCCTGAGGTGTCGGCTAATAATCAAGATTCCCGATCACCCCAATCCCTCAGTCAGAACCTCTGGGAGTGGATATCCCCCTTCCAGGAATGAGGATCACCCTGTCCAGAGAGCAGCATTAGGAAGTCTGGTCTAGCCCTCCAGAAAAGGAGGAAAAGAAAAATGTAACAGTCAGAGATTATGTGATTCATCTTTAAATTACCCATCCAGGTGAGTAAGATACTCTCAGGGAAAAAGTGCTTGTGAATATGTTCAAATCACTGTACAGGGCCCTGGGTTGGGGTGGGATGACACCAGCCCCACAGCTGCATGTCCCACCAGGACCTGCAGTTGTGAAACGTGTTCAGAGGGCCGCTGCCGAGTACACTGAGTACACTGGTGTACTGGGATCCTAGACATTACACTGTAGCCACCGTGGCACAGGTGGTAGAGGGCCCTATGTGAGCCAGTGTGGCCATGAGAGGATCCATGCACAGGGAGTGGCCTGTTCCCGGTGGACCGAAGGGATGGAAAGAGGAGCATTATTCGCACCACCTGGAAGAAGCCAGGTTGCTTAGGGGAGCCTGGCCATCCAGCTGGTTCTAGTGCTCAGAGTGGCAACTGCTTTGTATGTGGGGTCAAGTCCTGCCTGCACCAACCTGGGCAGTCACTCATGCTACAGAGTTGTTTTGGTGACTTGCTCTGAGACTAGCTGGTCCCAAGCAGCATTGTCTTCCAGATTTCCTGGCTAATTGCGGCCAAAGAAAGAAGAGCTCATTAATGAGCTGCCTTGGTTCCAATACAAGATGCCTGTTAACCTTGAGTTTCAGATAGACAATGAATAATATTTTTAGTACAACTATATTCCAGGCAGTAATTATATAAGTGTATACATATATGTGATATATAATGGACCCTCAAATTACGACCAGCCTGACATATGAACCATTTGGGTTAATGGAAGATTCAGCTGCCTCTTGTTATCTTAGCGTGTACCCAGGTAAATATCCAGATCCCAGACTTACAACCAGCCCTCAGGAACGGAGTGAGTTTGTAAGTCAAAAGTCCACTGTATATGAAATCTTTATATATTTCCAGGGCAATATATTTATATTTATGTAAAGTATTCCTCAGACATACTTCTGATACTGAGCAAGGATTGGCTGACCAGTGCACACAGAAGCCAATACTCTGCACCAATTTTTGCAAAAACCGAAGGGTTTTGTTGTAGGATGACTGACAAGGAGACAGGAGGTGCAGTCACATCTGTCTCTCAGTCCTCTGGTAGAGAAGGAATTTAAACAGTCTGAGTAGAGAGACTTGGTGGGACAGAGAGCCCGTTTTATGGACAGCTTTCACTTAAACTCTGTGATGTAGGTATTGTTTATCTATGGCTGAAAAAAAAATCATTCATCATTTATCTGAAGTTCAATAGAGCTGCGTTTTTATTTGCTAACTCTGGTACCTCCAGAAAGGGCCTGTTGCTGTGGCCTAACTGTAGCTGAGGCTCTGCAGCTAAAGAAAGCAAAGCAGGTGAGATTGCACTCAGCCAGGCCATGGCCTACTCTACCGCTCAGGTGTATTTTTTGGACCAGTACAGAGTTTATGTTTTCATAATGATCATCAACATTTTCAAATCAGGAAGTACCATATTTGCATTTTTCCAAATTTTCTGGAAAAAGTAGACGATCTGAAAATATTGCATGGAGGCAAATCAGTTGCTACCTGGTGTGGCCCTGCTCATTTGTGCCTGGTTCCTGTGACCAAATTTGGGACAGACAGAGCTGGAGGACTTGACTTCCTGATCTTTGCCCCAGGATCACGGGGCTTTGGTGCTGCAATTCCTGAGTGACTGTTGACCCTGACCAGGTTGATGTAAGATTCGTAGCCCCCCCCCCCATTTGTCCTGGTAGAATGCTCCTCATAAGGGCTTCTGTGTGACCTGGGACAAATCCCTGGCCCCTCCCTCCATGTCCCTATTTTCAACTTTAAAATGAGAGGGCAACTATCCACATTTCCCAATTTTTTTGCTACTGAACATTTCATTTAATCACCCTTTGTGGATCCAATGTTTTGTCTATCCAAGAAAATACCATACACTACAAAGAGCCTGGGAATGCTGAAGGCTAACTGGCAGCACCACACACATGGATCAAATTCTGTCTAAAAGGAAAAACATTTTTTAACATTTCACCTTAATGAAAATATATTTAGGTCCCTCCTCCACTGCCACCTTTACAACCACTAAGGGTTGCGGCCACGTCAGGCTAGTCTAGGTAATTCTTGAGTAAAAAATTTCGAAATTTCAGTGGTTTTACACACAAAAAAATCTTATTTTAAGATCACGGGAAGTCTGCCATGGGATTGGCAGCTCTCTAGGTAGTGACCAAGAATACAGCTTCTCTCTCACCTATGGCTGACCCTTTCAGCCATGGTTTTCAGGGCCAGAGAAGAGGAATGGAGGGCTGTTGATGGCCTCACCTCTGCTTGCATTCCATTGGCTGGATTCAATCACGTGATTTTGCTTAAGGGCAGGGAGCTAGAAAGCCCAGTTTTCTGTGGCCTGGGAAGGAAAGAAGAAGATACATAGTGAACACTAAAAGTGGCCACCCCAAGGACATATGATGACCACAGGGCCCTTTTCAGCCCCAATTCCTACATTCTCTCCTACTTCAGAGTGGTCATATATACGTTTTGTACACACACTGGCTTCTGATTTATGATAACTGACAGCCCTGAAGTAGAAAAGATGCTACAGATATTCTGATCTTTGTATACTTCCAGGTCCCATCTTTGCTTTCCTGGTACTGATAGCTAACCTTTAAGTGTTACCGTAAACAGGTACTGACTCATTTAGCCTCACAACAGCCTTACAAATAAGTCCTTTTTTTTCTATGCTATTCCTCCACCCCAGAACTATTTTATAGATTTAAAAAACAGGCTTTGGGCCAGGGATTTAGCTCAGTGTTTCCGCTGCCTGCCTTGCAAGCACAAACACCCGAGTTCGATCCCCGGTACCAAAAAAAACCCCAAAACAAAACAGGCTTTGTTTTCACTTGAACTGGTGTATTTGAGAAGAAAACTTGATCCACTCTGTAGTTTCAGTGATCATTCTTTTTTAGTGTGTGGTAGTGGGGATTGAAGCCAGGGAGCACTGAGCTACGTTCCCAGCCCAGTTTTAAATTTTATTTTGAGATAGGGTTTCCCTGAATTGCTCAGGTTGGCCTTGAACTTAATCCTCCTGCCTCCGTCTCCTGCATAGCTGGGGTCTCAGGCATGTGCCCCCAAGCCTGGCTGTGATTTGTTCTTTATGTGTGTGTTCACCCAGTGGAAGGCCCAGCCACCAAATCGCTTCTTCAGGATGTGGGCGCTGGTGTGGGGGTGGGCGTCCCTCCTTCAGGGAACAGCTTGGCTCTTTAGGGCCTCTAGAGTGCCCTCCCTAGGCCTGCAGAAGCCATCACATCTGCAGAGTCAGGCCCAACTGTAAGGTGAGGCTGGCATCAGTTTGACCAGCTTCAGTGACCTGGTTTTAATTGGATGCAAAATGGATTCAATTTCCCCCTACAGGGCGCTTCAACTGTGTGTTGGTCTTTTTTGGCTCAGTGTTCTACCTTCCAGCAGGCACACTTTCCAGCTTCCTGTCCCTCCTTGCCCCAAATTCAGAACAGAACAAAACAAAACACTGACTTCTTTGCTGTTGTTATTAGGAAATTATTTTTACTTTTTCAACAAGTCATGTGTTAACAGAGCTTCTAAGAGAGAAGACATCAGAGGGTTCACAGTAACAATTCTTCTTGCTCCCAGCTACCTGAAGGCAGCCAGTGTTCTTAGGTGTCGGACATGTTCTCAGAAATGCTATGTGTGTGCAAGCACAAGTATCCTTTCTTTTCTTCACTAGCGATTGTTTACTATATACACAGTTGTTTTAAATTGCTTTCCCCAAAGCCCACTTACTGTGTCTTGAAGATAGTTTGATATAATTATAGAAATAGTTTCATTAAATTTTTTCTATAGTATTCCATTGCCTGCAGCTGTTCTGTAATTTCTTAGGCAGCCCCCCTTCTGATAAGTATGAGAAGGTTTCAAGTCATCTACTGCAAACCATACAGCAGTGAATAACTTTAGATGTGGTGTGGGCTTCAGCAACTATAAGCTGAATCAATTAATAAAAGAGAAATGTCCAGGCCAAAGGGCCTAGCTAGGCATGATTTCACCAGGTGCTGCTAACCTGTCCCCGACAGGTATTGTCCCAGGTTATACTCTCCCTAGAAAATCTGAAAATGTCCATTTCCCTATATTGCTAGCGAGTATGCTTTCAATTGTTCTGATTTTCCATGACCCAAACGTCTCAGTATGTTTTCTTTCTTTTTGGGGGTGGTGGTGGTGTTGGTGTTTTGTTTTGCAGTGCTGGAATTTGAACCCAGGACCTTGTGGGTGCCAGGCAAGTGTTCTGCCACTGAGCTACATTGCTTGCCTTTCAGTATGCTTTAATTTGCCTTCTCCTGGTTCAAATCGGGGTGAACGTATTTTCATACATTTTAGAGCCATCTGCTTCAACAAATACTTCTGTGTTGGTGTTCTGGGAGAACACTTGGCTTTGAACAGGCCCCTGACCTAAGCTCAAAGTGGGCAGAACCCATTGGAGCTGGCCAGCAATATGTGTAGCTGAACATCTTCAGGCAGGAAGTTGCTGATCTCTGCAGTGTATTCCCTGCCAAAGGTTCCCAGGAATCCAATCCTTACCAGGCGGATGGCGCCACTTATCTTTCTGAGCCAAATACATCAAATGCAATGCAATGTGACAAGGGGACAGAGGGATCCAACATGGACCAGCTCTGCTGAGGGCTGTGGTTGCTTCTCTTAATACTGCCGAAGTAAGCTTGTCTCTTTTTTCGTTATTAAAACACTTTCTATGAAAAAAACCAAACATATATAGAATAATAACATGAACCTTGGTGTACACATCACCACCAACGTTGAGGCAGTTATGAAGATTATGCCACATTGGATCCGTCTATTCTGTTTTCTCTTATTTGCTCACATATTCACACAAAACTATGTCATTACCACATCTGGAAAAATCAAAGGTGATTTCTGGATGTCATCAAATAACCAGTCCTTGTACAAATGCCCAAGTTGTCCTAAGTCTCTCTTCTTCTTTTCCTGCTGGTGTGTTGATTTCAGGGCCTAATTGTACACTAATTTTCCCAGTGTATTGTATGTCTCTGTTCATTTCAGAGCAGAATCTCCCCATTGGTGAAGAAAGTGCTATGCAGAGTGCTGTCCATCCTGAATTTATAGAGCCAGTTTCTTCCCGTGTCCTCTGTGTTTGCTCTTGGCTGGAAGCTAGATTTAGAAGTTTGTCTGATGAGAGCACAAAGGTTTGACTGAGAACTCTTTAGGGAATGTGCTGGCCCTTCCTACTGCATCACCCCAGGAGGGCAGAGATGGGCTTTTGTCCCATCAAACAAGGTCACTGGGATCAGTGAGGGCAGCCACACCCCTGCATCACAAATTTCTCCTTCAGTCTTTTCTCTTAAGCCTATCACATAATGGCTTCATCTACTGACTCTGACTTAATTTTTCTTTAGGTGTTGAGAAATGTGGATTTTCTACTTCAATCAATCATTCCACATTTATTATCTTCAGATAAAGAAAACTAAGGTTATGATCACCCTGGAATAGTTCATACCAGTCTTAAAATTTCCAATGATTCCCCAAAGTTTATTTATTAACTAAATCTACCTTTTCCAGTTGAGAAAGGAAGGAAGAAAGGAAAGAAGAGGAAAAGCGGGTGGGGGTATCACGTTTGCACCATAGAATTAGCCCCGGAAAGAGAAAGCTTTCCTAGTTTTATTTATTATTGAATGTGCAGCACTGGTGCGTGTGGAATTTCACCATTACTAATTGATTCTTTTAAACTGTTGTCCTAGTTTTTCACCAGGCCTTTTGTCTTCTTTTCAGGGCCTGTCTCCTTGAGTAAGCAAAGCATGGGAATATAAGCAAGCATGTAGACTCAAGTATCATCCCTGAATATTCCTCCCAAGCCCCTCTTATTTAGCTAATACATTGCAGTAACCATCCCTTTAGTGAGAATTAATGCACCCAGCTTCTTTTCCATTTCACACATTTATTGAGGAAAAATAAATTTGTTTGAGGGAGGTCTGGGGAGATACAGGCCTGGGAAAGAAGCAGCAAACAGAGAGAGTTTAATCACTGCCTAGAGGGCACTGCCTAGTGATGATGGAAAGGGAGGAGTTTGGGGTGGGAAGGGGCAGCTGACAGCCTCTTAGAAAGAGGGGTGAGGGATAAAGGCATTCTGGGACGAGCTTGTGGCTCAAGAATGAGGTAGGTGCCCATAACCCATTCTTTGCCTCCTCTACTGTATTACGGGAGGTATTTTTGCTGGATTAAGAGCTTAGGACGGTCTCATGCACTCATGGATAAGTATTGATTGGGAGGGTTACAGCACAGAGGTTAAGTTCACAAGCTTTGCAGACAGACCAAATGGTGTTTGAGTCTTGGCCTCTTCATTAGCGTGAGCTGCTTTTATCTCTGCAGCCCTCAGTTTCCTCACCTGTAACAGGGGTCCTAATAAGAAAGCCACAGGGCTATTGTGGTGATTAGGTGAAATAATGGATTTAAACCATTCAACACATTTTCAGTGTGTAGTAACTTTGAATAAGAGTAAATACGAAAAAAAGGAGATTTTTTTTCCCACTTTGTAAGAGTACTGTTGTAGCGTTTGTGGAAAATGTTTCCATGCTCGCTAGTTCACCGGCACACAAACTCCTCCAGCCATCCTGCTGTGAAAATCAGTGACCCGGTCGACTCCCAACCCTGGATGCCCTAAAGACTATTGGTGGGTTTTTCCCCCCTAATGTCAAAGGCGTCTGGCCTGATAAAAAGCAGTTTCTAGCAGTTCTGTCATTTTCTTTCCACCAGTCTGAGGTGTAAGGACTGTTTCCCAAAGTAGGACGGAAATAAAAGCGCTGCAACAGCAATGCCTTTAAAACACTGTGTTCCTTGAGCCAACATTGCCATCTTGTGGTGGATTTGTGCTAACACAGTTTGGAGCTGGTTCCAGGTTTTGTATCCACACTCGGAGGTACCCAGAGTTTCCCCCAAGAATCCCTGTTACTGGAGAAAATGCAGTCAAAGGTCTGGGCTCCCATCATCTTCTCAGAAGATGGAATGCTGTTCTCTGTAGTCCCTTTATGGCTTCACTCCTGTGCCTCTCACTGTGGCTACTGGTGCCACATGCCATTTCTTTTTGTATGAATTCACGAGAGAAATGATGACAAATGCCAGGTGCCTGGGTAAAAGCAATTTACATCTGTTCTGAAGTAGGAGTTAAAGTTATGCTTCTACAGAAGCTTTTATGTGTCCTTCCTGGAACCCCAAGTATCTGTGAATTTCTAGCCCGTAATGGGAACCGGCCAATATCAGGAGCCAATGTGATTTTTCTCTTACTCTGTGATGATCTGAGCTCACTCCACACAAATCTAAGCAATTTTCAGAAAGTAGAGTCTGAATCCATTGCTGTATCTGCATCAGGCAAGATTCTACCACACAACAAGGGGATAGCATGAGGTCACTGCCGTAGTCTGAGAACACAAGGGACCGAGAACACAGGGGCAAGATTATTAGCCCAGTTACTCAGACCCTTCCTGCCAATGTGGTCTCAGAACCGGCAGCACCACCACTAGGAGGTGCCAAGAGATGTGACTCTGCACACCCAGGGCTTGCTCACTCAGAATCTGGATGTAGCCCACCCCCAGAGACTGGAAGCACTGAGCTACAGTAGTGCTTCTCAGCTTTGGTGGCACACCAGGGAGCTTTCAAAGATCAGGCTCCACTGACGAATGGTTTTATTGGTATCTCTGAGCGGGGGTGGGACACACATTTAGGAAGAGGCTGGCTACTTTGAACAGGGCCATTCAGTTGCATAGAGCTGGACTTTATCATAACGATCATTCAGTGAAGTTGGGCCACAGATCTTTCTGTTACCTGAAACTGGGTCTTTTTCCCACTCAGAATTGTGGAACCAACACCAACCCTGGGCACCTCTGAGCAGCAAAAGAGACTTTGATTTTTGGCCAAGAATAGAAGAAATAGGAGATAAAACCTGCAAATCAATTTCTCAACCTCTTGGGGGTTAGGAGGTAATAGATACAGGGTAAAAGAAATGAAGGAGAGGGATAAGTTAAAGGGCAGTAATAGTCTCATCTTTTCTAGGAAGATGGTGTCTTAGTTATCTTTCTTGTTGCTGAGACAACATGCCCAACAACCAAAGTTAAAGGAGGAAAGGTTTATTTGGCTCACAGTCCATAGAGGTTTCAGTCCATAGCTGGCTGGCTCCAAGGGAGGGTGGCCTGGCAGAGGGGCATCGCAGAGGAGAAACAGTCCATGGCAAGTAGGCAGGATACAGTGAAGCACCAAGCAGCAGCCTTCCTTCTTTCTGTCCCTTTATATTCATCCAGGCTGCAAGCTTATTGATTGGTGTCACCGCACCCAGAATAGGGCACCCTTAATCCCAGCATCACATCCTTAATCAGAGCGTCACACACTCGAATCCAGCCACCTTCAGAACTCCACACCCATGACCAAATGGGGCTTTGGGGGGGGCAATCTAGATACAAGCCATAACAGATGAGTACCACCTCTTTCTACGCCTTTTAGGGTTCATCCCAGACAGACATTATCATGGCATTTGTCAACTGTCATGGGAGTGTCATTCAGCATGCAGATGGAGCATAATGAAGTTAGAGCTTGTCTGGGGGTCACTCTGGCAGCCACCTCAAATCCAGGCAGTCTCTGCTAACCCTCCTGAAGAGGAACCTCTGGCCTACAGGCATCCTGTCCTCCAAGTTAAACAAGACTAGGATGAGGTAGCCATTCAGCTAGGTCAAGCAGGCAGTACAAGGTGAGGGCAGGGTGACACTTCCTGGAGATTGCTCAAAAGAAACACAAACTCATATTCTCCAGGAGTGTGCAAACTAAGAACGAGGTACACATCCTTGCCAGAAACTTTAAAACATGGTAGCTAAGAAAATAAACAGAAGATTCTAGTGTGATCAGAGAGGCACCTACTCATCCCATCCTGCCCACCAGAAGATGAAGTTTCAAGGGATGAAGTCAGTGACAGCAATCTGAGAATTCTCAGTAGAATCCAGCAATGCAAGGAAAAGAAGCTTAGAGGGGAAACAGGTGGGAAGGTGAAGGGTATTGTCAGTTTTCAAGGCCACAGCAGAGGCAACAAACAAAAACACCAGATCTGTCTGTATTTCTAGGGATCCACTGCAACTGGGTGAATGTCCCTAAAAAAAATCCTTTCATGGGAATAAGAGTCATCTCTTATATGGGATATATGTAAAATATAGGGTTCACAGGAGAGCCCAGGGCCTTCGGAAGGACAGACACAGCTCTGGCTGAGCTTTGTGTGTCTTCAGGCTCCAAAGTGGGTTACAGGCTGTAGAGCCTTCCAGCAAGCAGGTGGACTACAGAGAGTCAGACCTCAGACCATCGAGGGGAAGCAAGATCACAAAGACCAGGTGTTATAAGCAAAGTTACCTACGGGGCCATGTGGGTGCCATGAAATGAGTTAATAAACGAGTTTCTGTTAGGTAGAAGACAATAGGGAGTAATGGGGTCCATGGTAATCTGAAAGCAGAAGCTTCTTCTCAAGTATGGCTCTTCAGATGTGGTCCCTGAATCAACAGTACCTGGGAACTTATTAGACATTCAGATTTCTTAAGGGAACTCTGGGGCGAGCCAGAAGTGGTTGTTCAAGCCCTTCAGGTGGTACTGATGCTGATAAATTTGAGAACTCCCAACATGAAAGATCTAGCTGATTGTTGCTGGGAATGGAGGTCTGACATTGTCGTGTTTTCTGCTTTTTGACAGAAGCTGTAATTCTGAAATTTTATGTGGAACGCCCCAATTTTTAAATGTCGGAAACACTTGCATTTTGTTAAAAAAAATGTTATAAATCAAACGATAAATGTTTCACAGCTTTCAGTTTCACCATACCTAGATGGCAATGGAGGGGCTTATTCCGAGTAAACAGGCCTCCCAGAGCCAACCAGTCAGGTCTCATCAAACACCGCCAGCCCACTTGCACCCCTAAAAGTCATCGGTCTGTAACCTGCACCTTCCCCCTAACCTTTTAGGTGATAGTTTGATGATCAGCACAGTTATCCTTTACAAAGCAATGCCACCGACTTTGCCTTCTTATTTATTTCAGATACTGAATGGTGGTCTCACCCTTGAACAAGTTTAGGATTTGAGAAATAATCAATGAGAAGTAAATAATGTAGATAAGAAATAAAAATAAACAATGAAAGCTGAGTGTGGTACACATGCCTGCAATCCCAGCTCTTTGGGAGGCTGAGGCAGGAGGATCACCAGTTTGAGTCCTGCCTGGGCTTGTAGTTCAGTGTGAAGACCCGCGTTGAATCCCCAGTACTGTAGTATGGGGGTGGTGTGGGGCAGGCTGGAAATAAGGAAATTTAGGGTTATTGAATAGGACATAACTGTTACAAACAAAGTAAGTCAGTAACAAAAGTAACATCAAAAACAGAAGTTTGGGAGAAGGAAGTGGCAGTATAAGAAGATTCATTTTCTATTTTTTAAAAATTAGTCTTATTCAGCAATATCTAAAATTCAGCAAAGGAGTTAGCTAAAAGATGATTCTGTCTTAATGTTCCTCTCTTTTTGTCTCCTTATCTTTATTGTAATATAATTTAAATATGTGCTAACATAACTAGATATAATCCTTACATCCTCATTGTTCTTGTAAAAAGTAAACACAAACAAAACCAGGAAAATTTCTATTAGCAACAATTTAAAAATAGGTTTGAGCAAACATATATAAACAGGCATCAATCACACTGTAGAGGAAAATGTGTCCTATGAGACGGACACAGCTGTGTGCTCAGGACTCAGAAAAAACTCAGGAAAACATAACCAGTGCCTCGGGCGCTTCTCCTCCCTCTTCTCCCCCAGGTCACCCCCAGGCCCATCTCTTTTGGGATTGTTATGTCCTGGGGCTGGAACCCAGGCCCTCACTCAGGTGAGACAAGTGCTCCACCGCTGAGCTCCATCCCCAGCTGTCTCAGCTGCAGTTCTAACACTGCAGTTTACTTTCTCAGTGTTAGAATGTTATAAAAATCGAATCATATGATTTGCCCTTTTTTGTGGCTTTTTTCAGTCGCCACGACATTTACAACACATTCATTCACATCACTGCACCTAGCTGTAGTTTATTTTCATTTTTGCATGGTGTTCTAGTGTATGAATATGTCCTGGTGCACCTGTTCTACTGATAACAGACAGTCAAGCTATGTCTGGGTTTGGCTGCAACACACAGTTCTTTTGGGAACATTCTTACCCATGGCTCTGGGGGAATATGTACACACGTGTGTTATGTATATTCTTAGAGGTAGAATTGCTCAGGGAGTTTATGCATATGTTCAGTTTAACTAGATGCTGCCAATAGCAATTTATATTTCCAGCAGCAGTGCATGAAAGTTGCAGATGTTCCATGGTCTTGCCAACAGTTGGCACTGTCCATCTTTTTGAGTTTTATCCATTCTGGTGGGTGTTCAGTGATTATCTCAGTGTAATTTTATGTGGATTTTCCTGAAGACTAATGGTGTCAAGCACTCTTTCACATGTTTAGAAGCCATTTGGATATTCTTTTTATGTAGTGAATATTCATATTAAAGTCTATATGTTGTGATTCAACTCTGTTACTGGAGACATTAATAACGGAAGTTCTTAACTTTAATGAATTCCAAAGTTATGAAGATATTCTCTTATGTTTTCATCTAAGAGTTTTATTGTTTCCTATTTTACCTTTAGATTTGCCGTCCACCTAGAGGTGAATTTTGTATGAGGCATGAGGTAAGGTTCAAGCTTCATTTTTTTCCTTCTGTGTAGATTTGCAATTGACCCAGCACTACTTACTGAAAAGACCATCTTCCCTCCATTGCATGGCATTACTGTCATAAGTCAAATGGCTGTATCAGGGGATCTTCTGGACAGTTTTTAGGTTCCTTGGTTAATTTGTCTCTCCTGCTGATACCACGTTGCCTTTACAATAGCTTCTCTTTTTTTTTTGGTACCCGAAATTGAACTCAGGACCTTGTGCTTGCGAGGCAGGCACTAGAACCACTGAGCTAAATCCCCAGCCCTACAATAGCTTCTGAATCAGTCTTGATATCTTGCCATATAAGTCCTTCAATTTTCTTCTTTAAGATTTTATGGACTTTTCTTGGTCATTTGCATTTCTATGTAAATTTTAAATTTGGGTTATCAATTTCACTAGGGAGGGAAAGTCTTTGAATTTATAGATCAATTTTGGGGGTACTTATATCTTTACAATATTGAATCTTAAAACTTGGGATATATCTCTTCATTTCTTTAAGTCTTCTCTGTACTCAATAATATTTTGTAGTTTTCTGTAGAGATGTCTTGCATATCTTTTATTAAATGTATTCCTAGATATTTGACTTTTGTTTTGGAGCAAGATATTTGACTTTTTGATGCTATTATAAATGCTATAGGTTTTAAATTTTCATTTTAAAACCCTTTCTTATTGAAATATAGAGAAATGCAATTGATTTTGTACCTTGCCTTTTTTATCCAGTGACCTTGCTAACTTCACTTCCCAATTGTAATAGTTTATCTGTTTGATTTTGGCGGGTTTTTCCATTTCCACAGTCACTCATCCACAGCGGATGGGAGTGGCTTACCTTCTCCATTGTGGGCTTGTGCTAATTAGGGGCTGGATTCCTGTATTTGTGAGTGCTCTTCATTGATCTAGAGGAGAGGTTTCAAGAGTTCAGGCAGCAGCCCCTGTCCCACCTCTCCCAACTCAGAGGAGGTAATCCGTGCAGGCGCCAACAGCACCCCCCCAGTCGAAATGAGAAGACATGTAAATAAGTCTCAAAACCAGACTTCCAGATCACCTA
>NW_004624736.1:5695754-5715713 GCF_000247695.1 Heterocephalus glaber
TTTTTTTTTTTTTGGTACCGGAGATTGAACTCGGGTCCTTGTGCTTGCAAGGCAGGCGGTGGAACCACTGAGCTAAATCCCCAGCCCTCCTATTTCCTTGTGAAAGGCCTCCTCAGGAATGGCCAGCCCTTGGATGAATAGTGATCTCTTTTTTTTGTTTTGTTTTGTTTTTGGTACCAGGGATTGAACTTGGGACCTTACACTTGTGAGGCAGGCAGGAGAACCACTGAGCTAAATCCCTGGCCTGAAGAGTGATCTCTTACATCTTGAACGGAGCCCTCTTGGTAAGAACACCATCATCCAAGGAGAGCTCTTCAGTGTTTTTTTAAAAAAATCATTTAAGAATGTTGGGTTTTATCAAAGGCTCTTTCTGTCTATTGAGATGATCATGTGATTTTTGTCCTTGCTTCTGTTTATGTAATGTATTACATTTATTGATTTGTGCATGTTGAACCATCATCCTTACATCTCTGGGATGACGTCTACTTGGTCAAGGTATATGATCTTTTTGATGATTTGACATTGAATTTGCCAGTATCTTGTTGAGGGTTTTTGTATCTATAGTCATTAAAGAGATTGGCCTGTAGTTTTCCTTTTTGGGTGGATCCTTGTCTGGTTTTGGAATCATGGTGATGTTGGCTTCCAGGAATGACATTGGGAGTACTGCTTCTCTTTCAATTTCATTAAAGAGCTTGAGGAGTATTGGTGTTAGATATTCCCTGATGTTTTATAGAATTCAGCAGTGAATCCATTTGGACTTGAGTTTTTTAGTTGATAGATTTTAAAAATTACTACTTCATTTCATTGCCAGTTATTGTTTTTAAATCTTCTTGGTTCTGTTTTGGTAATTCATATGTATCTAGGAATCTATTGATTTTTTTCAAAATTCTCCAATTTATTGTTATACAGATTTGTAGTGTTCATTGTAATTTCACTTTTTTCATTTCTAATTGCATTGATTTGGGTCTTTCCTGTCCTTTTTGGGGGGCTAAATTAGTTAAAGGTTTATCTGTTTTATTTATTCTTTCAAAAAACCAAATCTTTGAGTCATTCTTTTTTTTTTTTTTGGTTACAATTTCACTGATTTCTGCTCTGGTCTTTATAATTTACTTCCTTGTACTAGCTGTGAGTTTGGATTGTGCTTGTTTTCCTCAGGGCTTGAGGTGTATTGTTATTTATTTGGGCTTGCTTTGTTTTTGTGAGGTTGGCATTCACAGCCATAAACTTTTCTCTTAGGACTGCTTTCATTGTGTCCTGTAAGTTGTGGTATGTTGTACTGGCATTATTGTTTAATTCTAGAAACTTTAGTATTTCTTCCTTGATTTCTTCTGTTACCAATTGTTTATTTAAGAGTCTGTTGCTTTATCTCCATGTATTTGCATAATTCCTGTGTCGTCTTTTGTCATTGATTTTTAGTTTCATTGTTCTATGATCTGATAATATGCATAGTATAATTCTAGCTCTTTTACATTTATTTAGGGTTTGTTTATTGGTTAGTCTGTGGCCTATATTTGAGAAAGCTCCATGTGTGGCTGAGAAGAATGTGTATTCTGTTGCTTTTGGATGGAACACTTTGTAGATATGTAATAAGAGCATTTGTTTAAAAGTTTTGTTCTGTCTGATACTTCTTTGTTAACTTTTTGTCTAGTTGATCTGTCCATTTGTGGTAGTGAGATATCAAGGTCCCCCACTATAACTGAGTTTCTGTTTATCTGGTCTCTTATATCCAGTAGTATTTGCTTTATGAAGTTGAGTGTGCCATTGTTTGGTGCATTTATGTTAATAATTATTATGTTTTCCTGTTGTATTTATCCCTAACCAATATGTAGTGGCCTTCTTTGCCTCTTTTGATCAGTTTGATTTGAAGTCCACTTTGTCTGAATATAGAGCTGCATCTGCTTTTTTTTGGTACCGGGGATCGAACTCGGGTCCTTACGCTTGCACAGCAGGCGGTGAAATCACTGAGCCAAATCCCCGGCCCTAATATCTGCTTTTAATTTGGGTTCTTGATGCATGAAATAGTGTTTTCTAGCCTTTGATTTTTAGTCTATGAATTTCTTTTGGGGTTAAATATGTTTCTTGTACAGTGATACCTTGGTTCATGAGCTTAATTCATTCCACAATTCTGGAGAAGGTGGCTGTGTTCATATTCATCACTCGATGCAGAATTCATAGACAGAAGCAAAACTTTGCCAAACACTTCTGTTTGCGAACCAAATTGTTTATGAACAGAAGTGTTTATGAATTGAGGTATTACTGTATATATTTGTTTCTTTTTTTTTTGTACCAGGGATCGAACTCTGGTCCTTGTGCTTGCGCAGCAGGCGGTGAAAACACTGAGCTAAATCCCCGGCCCTATATTTGTTTCTTGATTCATTTTTAGAAATAACTTCTTTATTTAAGATAGAATTGCTGGTTTTCAGGAATTTAAAGACTGAGCCAAACAGGTCAAACTGTAAATGCAGGTCACTGGACCAAATCCTTTATCCCCACCCACACTAGGATATATTTCCTGGTGTCTTTGTCACAGAATAAGAGAGAGAAAAGGCTGACTCACAGCATCTGATGATGCAAGACCTTTCTGAGAGTCTCTGTGCATAGATATCTTTCTCCCTCCACCTAATACATTCTAGATCTTGAGAAGGAAGCCTCAGTGCTGGGCTGAGAGGCATATGAGGGCCACTCAATGCAATTAAGGGATTCACTTCTACACCGGCCATGCAGTTAGTCTCTTCCAAATTTGTGCCCCAGTAAAATCACCAAAATCTACCTGCCCTGGGTCTTCCATATCATCCCTGAAGAGTTGGAATTGTGGCTGTTAAAATTGGGAATGCCAAAAGTGTATGCTACTTAACCCATGATAGCCCTTGATTCTGCCAAGTAAGATTTGTACTTCCTAGCATATTGAATTAATGAAGGAATTAGGAAAGTTCTTTTCAGAAGTAAAAGGGGGAAATACCCAAGTCCATATGAAAGTAGAAGATCAGGAAAGACTTACCTGTGTCCCTGGAGATGCTGGAGGTGTCAACAGAACCTTGGAGAAGGGTGTGTGCCCAGCAGGGAGGGGAATGGAGGAGGCAGGAGGGTGAGAAACAGGAAAGGAGGGTGCATGTGTGTGCAGGCAGGTCCATGCACCAGCAGTGGGGTGGGCGGTGAGAATATGTGTGTGCACATCCATGCGTGAGGCCACGTGGATGGCGAGCCAGGCATCTGTCCCTACCCCTTCTGGCCTGCCTCTGGCCTGACTGACAAGGTTACCCAAGAAAACCACTTCAGGAGCACCGCTCAGTAGCCTGGAACCATGGAACCTGTTGGGCTTCTGAGTAGTCCAGCACGGGGCTTTCATGAAAGCCCTCACTGAAAGCTGTTAACATACTCCGTTACTCAAACTAAGCAGTGGATAGAAGTTTTGGTTTGGTTTAGATTAGATAAGTGGTTCTAAGGCTTTGGGCAGGAATGAAAGTATACTTAATTCCTTAAAAAAATTAGTCAGTAACTAGGTTAATACCCACTTATTTCTGATTCTGAAGATGAGGAGGAAGATGTAATGGTTTGATGCTGGAAGGAACAGGGTATACAGACCGAGTATAGTCAAAACTCCCACCTCCCTGCCTCCCTCTTTCAGGCATTAGTTTTCTCCACGTCTCAAAGCTGCTTGGCAGAAGGACTCAGCATTAACCATTTACCTGCAGTACAATTTTGATAGTCATTCTCTTTCTAGACAGGGGGAGTGTGTAGTGGTTAAGGGTGCTAGAGCCAACTTGACTGCTACAAACCCCATAAATAAATGAAAGCATTTACTTAGCCACTCTTATTTGTTGCCCTTCTTAGGCTGTTTCCACCTTTTTCACATGTTAAATAATGCCACAATAAATTTATTTGTATAAAGAGAGTTTCATTCTTTTGGGTTACTGTATTCCCAGAACTGGGATTACTGGGTCAAAGGCTCCCCTGAGGGTGTATGATCTTGGCAAGTTACTCAGTATCTCTAGGCTTCACTTTTTCTGACTTGTAAAATGGGATTGAAGATGACAGTACTTGATTCACAGGTTTGTATGTATGAATCATTCTATGTAAAATCCATAGCAGGTGTTATACTCAACTTATTATGATGATAAAAAATTCTTATCTCTGCCAGGAGTGGATTGGTTTTAAGCTTTATTTCTCATTAGGAAACGAAGGGCTCTCTCCTGCTGGAAAGGTATTTTAGGTTTTAGGAGACATGGAAACTGTTTTCCTTCGAGTGAGGCACCTTAGCTGATAACCTGATTCATTTCCTGGAGCAGGTGTCCCTGTCCAGCCTCAGGGACGGGGCGCCCTCTTGCGGAGAGAGTGTGCAGAGGCCCGTGGCATGGGGTGCATGCAGCCGGCAGGGCTCTGGTTCTTTGCGAGGACTCAGTGACCAGCATGCCCCAGGACAGGTCAGCTGCTCCTCCTACACAGTTCTCCTGACTCTTCCTGGGCAGCCAGGGGCCTCCAGAGAGCTGGGGTACTGGGTCAGACACAGAATAAAGGGTAATGGAATATTAGGGGAGCCAAGCTGTTTCATCACCTGCTTCTGCTTCCGCCTTACTGTCCCCTGAGACCAGGTGTCATGTCAGTATTTCTGGGGGCTCTTTGAAGGCAGCTGTTGCTCAGGCTCCTGGGCTTCAGTGTACTTAAGTTGAAGTCTCTTAATACTTAGGTTGAAGTAGTGCACTGAACTCTCAGCTACTCCAAGTCTTTTACGTGGTGTCTGGCATGATTTTCTTAAGGTAGAATCCAGATGCCCCAAGTATTTAGGTGGGCCTCAAGGACAGTTGCTGTAAATTCTCCTAATATTTACGTTAGGTGTTTTATTCTACGCTGATTTGAGAGTGAGGTCTATGAAGGCTGCCATTTCTTGATTTAAAGGGAAAACACTCTGTCACCTTGTTACTGATTACCTTGGTGTGACAGCTTACGGACGGTGATTAAGAAATGGTGGTTGAGTAGATGAACAGAGAACATGCTACAGTTTACTTAGCTATTCCCCGATGGTGGGCTTTCGGGTCACTTTCATTTTAAAAAAATTATAAACAATTTCCTTCATCGCTTTCTCCATCCTGGCTTCCCAGCTGTGTTGAGTGTCAGTTCCATACTGCCCTTACTGGCTTTGGGTCTTCACATAAAATTCTTTCTTGCTACTTTATTAGCTAAATAATGAGATCTTGATTTTTAGCCTTCCATTTGATTTCCAGTAAGAATATTTTCCTGTGTTTGATAACTAGTTGTATTTGCTATTCTGTGAATTCTGTTCATTCCTATTTTCTATTAATTGAATAGCACTTATCTGATTAAGGTTTTTTCCCTTCAACCCTTTATTATATTTGTTGCAAATGTTTTCTCTAGTATATTTTTCCTTTCTTCGTTCCCTTCCTCCCTCCCTTCCAGTTTTTCTTCTGTTGTTTTAATGTTCAAATGGTTTTGTTGATTTTTCTCCTTCGACTTCTGTTTATAAGCTGTAAGTATGCGAATACCTGCCACAGGGGTAGGGGGCACTTCCAACACAATGTGGGAAAAAGCTCTAGTTTTAGATTGCTGGCTGGTTTACACCTTGCTCCATATTTACTTTGGGATTTCCCAGTAGTTTGATTAGTTCCTAGTGTGACAGGAGTGATTTAGTGCCAACATTTCTGCTGTTGTGTCTTTGTTCTCTGGGATGGAGAACAGGGAGGGTGCTGGGTCGCTGTCCTTCTCCTGGTCCCCACGCTCCCTGTAATGAAGGCTGGAGAGGAGAAAGGCAGCTGGCTGAGTGTCTCAGGAAGGAAGAGGATTACCATAGTGAAAACCTGTGGAGGAACTGACTGCCTTCTAAATGAGCAATGCAGAAGAGAGGAAGGACGGAGTCAGTATATCTTGGCTCTGGCACCATTGGCCTAAGAGGGCTGGTTAGGAGGTCCTTGTACAGTGGAAATGTTTGTGCTGGCACCAACATTACACAAAAGGAAGAAAGCCATTAAAGTAAGATGGAAATGTTAGGCCAGGCCTTCTTTGAGTGCATCAGATGATCAGAACTTAGAGGCTTTAAAAGGCTTAGCTCCATGGAAAATCTGAAGGGTCTGCCTCCCCAGGGTGTCCCATCTGGGTTTGCAGTACTCCACTGAGTTTGCTGTGGCTGCTGAGTACAACGGACGCTGGTGGTTGTTGTATAACCACGCAGGGCAAGCGCTGTCTTAGCCCCCAAGTGCAGGGAACTACTGTCCAGGCAGCTCATGTGGGAACCGGGGTGGGGGGCATAACAGTTCTTTCTCAGTTGTCGAGCCCTACTCTCCCTTTTTTATGTTAAGCATTAGAGCCTAGCATGTGGCTTGTGTGATATATTTTAATAAAAAATAACTACTCAATAGAGTAGCATAATTGACTTAAAAAACATGAACATTTAACCATTCCTGGGAGGAAGGATGGAGAGAAATTAGATGACAGACACCAAAATACATTTGGATAGAAGGGATTAGTTCTAGTGGTCAATAGCACAGTAGGGTAGCTACAGTCTGTAACAGTTTATTGCACATTTCAAAACAACTGGAAGAGTCCAAAACACATAGAAACGATAAGTGTTTGAGAATATGGAACCCTGATTTGATCATTACATTGTAAATATGTGTTGAGTTATCACACTGTACCCCATAAATATGTACAAGTATATGTAATTTTAAAAAGAGAGAAGAAAGCATGTTTAACCATCCCTACCTCCTCTCTTGGTTATGCAGCCATGCAGCGGGATGAGACAGTGATTGTCGTTAAGAGGTGACTACATGAAATTACATATTTCTGAGCTGTTTAAGGGTAGTGCCTGCAAAATACAAAGTGAGGATTTATGAAAGCTTAGTGATATAGAATATGAATTAAGTCCGGGTGCTTCTCACAAGATTTAGTCATGTCTGATGCTTAAGAGTGGGCTCTGTCCCCCATAAATATTAGTGCCGTCCAGGCGTATGTATGATCAGCTGATGAAAACAAATGGCATAGCAGTATGATGCCTGAGGTAAGGGTGGTTACCTCACATCCTTTCTGGGGATTTCTCCTATTACCCTGTGTTCTCAGGAGCAGGTCCTTTTTGATTCCTGCCTCTGTGGTCTGTGTATCTCATAGCTTGACTTGATCTTCGTCACTTTGTGCGTGCACGCTCGTGTGTGTGTGGGGGGTGGGAATTGCGACAGGGTCTCACTGTGTAGTTCAGGCTGGCCTTGAGTTCACTATGTAGACCAGACTGACCTCAACCTTGAGGCAATCCTCCTGCCCCAGCTTCCTGAATACTAGGATTACAGACGTGTGCCACCATGACTGACTCTTCATCACTTAGAGCTGGCATGCATGATGGGTATTAACTGGTATCAGTTTGTTAACTGGCTGATGGATGAAGTAGTAAGGGAAGTGTAGACACTGTCCTTTGTTCTTCCTTGTTCACGTGTAGTGGAAGTTTCTCCAGAAGGTTAATAGGAGCCCTACTGGAGTTATACCTTCATTAAGGCAGGGCCTGGGGTCTTTGTGGTTGCTCTTTACCAAAAGCTCTCATATCAGAGCTCTTGGACTTGGTAAGAAAGCCAATATTTATGAATTCATATTGAAACCTTCAGAGTAGTGGTTCTCTAAGCATAGGTACTGGACCAGCCATTGTTGCCACCTAGGACTTTGTAAGAAATGCAAACTCAGGTGCCACCTGGAAACACATTAGAAATGCAGTTTCTTAGGCCTCAACCAGACAGCTGCACTGGAGGATCAGGTGGGGTTCAGTGGGCTGTGTTTGAGCTGCCCAGCTGATGCATTCTGAGCTTTGAGAGCCACTGTTTCAGTGTATACTGGGTAAACCCTTCGTCCCTACACATCCCTATTAAAACTTTTTAGCTTAAGGTACAATTAACACATTAGATTATGTATAAAGTGTTCAATGTGATGCTTTTTGTGTGCATTGTCATTCAAATTAAGAACACATCCATCACTTCATGGTTCTTTTTGGGAGTGAGACTGCTTAGGATATACTCTCCTAACAAATTCCAAGTACATGATATTGTTAACTTCGGTCATCAGCCTGTGCATTAGATCCCTTGAACTTATTCATCTTATAATTAAAAATTTATACTCTTTGGCCAGCATCATCTCATTTCCTTCACCCCCTCGTCCCCGGTAACCAACCTTCTACTCTTTGTGAGTGGAACCTGTTTTTAAAAGTCTCAACATTTTTTTTCTTTTGTGGAGCCCAGAGTCTCTTGCATGGTAGGCAGAGTTCTCTACCAGTGAGTTAAAGGCCCAGCTCAAAGTCTCAGTTTCTCAAGTGAAGAGACAAGGACCAGGATTTGAGCCCAGATATGCAGATTAGGGCTGAAGATTAGTGGGGAGGGGAGGAAGACATGCTGTTCAGATAGGAGGCGCAGGGATGACTTTTATTCTGGAGTATTTATCTAACCTGCATTGGTGTGCTGGACCGACCCCTGCTGGCTTGTGAGGCCAGTTGAAAGCTTCAACCTGTTCTCAACTCTGTTCAGTGATGTTAGGCTTGGAGCTGGAAGTCGGCCATGGTGGGAACATTTACACTCTAGGAACAGGCAGACCCTGCAGATCAGGGCTCCCTGACACCCCTGATGCTGCCACCTCAGCTGGCATTGGCCAGGACACCACTACTGAGATGTGTGTGTGTGCAGCTGCATACTTTCTATATTCACAGTAGATACCACAAGCAGATGGGACTGCCAATTTAAAGCCAGCGCCATTCATGAATTCACTAATACTCCAGCCACACCTGTGTTTTCTCATGTTTTCAAAATTGCTTTGACAATATTAAAACTCCAGGATCTTAGAGTCAGAAGGGAGCTTCAGGCTTATCCTCTCAAAGGCCCCCTGAGTTAATAAAAAAGATAATTTTGACTATTTTAAATTTTTAATAAAGAACAAGCCAGTAATAATCACCCACTCCAAGACATCCCCCTATGGCCCTCTTGGCACCTTGTCTGTTGGCAGGGGTGGGTTCAGCTGGCCCAGGCCTAAGGGGCAGCAGCTGTTGGCAAACTGGGAGAGGATGGCAGAGGTGGAGTCACCCTCTCTTCGGCCTGGGAGGGTGTGGGAGAGAGGGTGTGGAGGGCTTCCTGCTTTGGGAATGGGGCAGTGAATTGAAATGTCAACACAGAGCCTTCTCTGAACTCCTGTCTCAGAGGGATTCACAGAGGAACAACTGAGGATTTGAGATTTCAGGGTTCCCAGGCTAGGGGGCCGGGGTTTTCTGTAGTTTCCCGCCAGCCTCTAATTCCATCTGTGTCTTGGATGACGGGTTACACTACTCGTGAGCAGGGGATGGGTGTCCCTCTCCCCAGACAGTATCAGGAATGAATTAGCATGTTTCCCTCCTGTAAGTGATCCTCTTTTTGAATAAACATCCCCTGGGTTTCTGTGATGTGTAACTAATGGAGTGCTAAACTCTCAGGGCTGGTTTAAGACTCAGAGCGCACACGTGTTGCCAATCCATCATGCTCCTAATACTAATTAACATAGCAGGGACACAATAAAGCCACAGATCCTACACACATTACCCGGCTCTGGTTTCGCTCTCATAACAATCTCGCTATTGACCTAGTGAGAGCACACATTGGGAAAAGGAGCTCCAGCCCTTCTCCCTGGCTCAACCTGCCCCACCAAATAAAAATGCTGCTCCGCACCGACAGTAGGGTGCCCACTGTCCACTGGGGACAGTGCCCTGGTTCCCGGGGTGGCAGCTGGCTCTCCAGCTGTGCTGAGCGGGAGTATGGAGCTTTTTCTCTGCCCTCCTGGGCTACTGTTCCTGTTGGGATTTCAGGGCCTGTCTGGTTCCCAGCTCTTAGGTGATCCTCTGAGGAAGGCTCTCTGCCCAAAGGAAAACTGGTTTGCCTGCGCACTGCAATGAGTCTTTCTCACCCATCCCAGTTTAGCCAAACAGCAATAAATACATCTGTGTCTTGCTTGGAATGTTCATTATGTGGGTATACACATTTGTCAAAAACTATGCAGTGGTTTAATACTTGAGCTTTTCATTGTACGTAAATTCTCCGTTGATTAGAACATTTGAAAAGTGACCTTTTGCAGGTACTGGTTGGAATGAACCAGGAGTTACTGGATGTCTCTTTTAAACAAACCAGATATAGATATATCAATAGATGCTGAGGCTCACATGACAACCATAGTCCTGTGTGTCAAGTCTTATGCTTATTATTCTCCAGTGACATTATTCTCATTAGTGTGAATATGGATATAAACTTATAAATTATTTTTAAAACTAAAAGAGCACATATACAATGCACATTCAGGGTGTAGCATTGTGTTCTAGCAGTGGTTGGTATATAAAATACCCCTCATTCCTTCTTTAGAGGCCCTCATGGAGGGCTGAGCCAGGGGACACATGACAAAGTGTTCCTAGTCTGGTGCAGAAGTGTCCCAAAAATAAATGCTGCATGATATAGTGTGGGGCTAAGCCTCACTTTCCCAAATCAGCGCCTGTGATTCAGGGCTCTGTGCATTGGGCTGGGCTGGGGAGGCAGGGAAGTGGAACATCCTAGCTTCTCATTTGATCAACAAGGCTCAGAATTTTTTTTTTTTTTTGGTACTGGGGATTGAACTCGGGTCCTTTCGCTTGTGCAGCAGGCAATGAAACTACTCAGCTAAATCTCCAGCCCGAGGCTCAGAATTAACTGTTTCTTATTGGGGCCTTCTGGATAGTTTCTTTTGTAGGTAGGATTCTTGAGCTAAATATCACTTGAGTAAATGATCTCTGATGCTCTCAGCTGTGTGAATCTATCATTCTTTGGCATCATTAGGAGGTATGTGCATGAGTTCCTGTTATCATGGATGGGGCTTGTTATCTTTCCAGAATCAGGAGTCTTTTCACATTGAAGCATGCCTAACATGTAGGGAAAAAACATAGTTATGCATAAGATAAGATACTGCAATATTTTACAAAATCATATACTGCATAGTTTATGACACAGGAAACAATAGCCCTGGGATGTGGTGGATCATTGGCCTACCACTCAAAAGGCCCTGGGTTCAATCCCCAGCACAGAAAAAGATTAAAAAGGAAATAGCTGTGCATCATCTAAGATATTATATAGTATTTTGAAAATAACATGTGACGATTCCATAAAAATAGGAGAAAATAGTTTTAGGAGTTATATTGCCTAGCAAGAGAAAGATGACCTAAGAATGATTTGTTCGTGTGCTCCCCTGACTAAATGTTTTTGAAATTTCTGTTTTTCTCGTGGTGCTGAGGACCGAACCTGGGGCCTTGCACATACTAGACAGTCTAAATAGCCTAAATATTTTTAAAGATCAGGATGTTGGAGATGATGGCTTCTTTTTCACATATTCTCAGCTCAAGGATTTGTTTATTTATTTATCTCATGAGTGGGCACTTCAAAAAATATTAAAACCAATAAAAAATAAGCCTTGGGAGAAAAGACAAAAAAACAACGTCATCCTTCCAAGTTAAGATAACATCAGAGGCTAAAAGCCCATAATAGAAACAGTAGCTAGCAGTTAAATAAACAACCCATTAGATTAAGAATAACAATGTCAGTACACTGATAATTTGACAGTTGGCTAATTATTGATGACCTTGGTACAACTGCAGGATTACACTAAAATATAGTCTCATTAACCATGATATGCTTGATAAACTACCTGATGACTAGACTAGCATTATTAGGTGAGGTAACCAACAGCGTTGTAAAAACTGGTCTTTCTTTCAAGATCTCAGCCTGAATGCTCCTTTGGTTGCATAGAGAATATGTGGATTTTTATCTGCCTAATATCAATTGTGATTTTTTTGTTTGTTCTGGTACAGGGTGTTGAACTCAGGACCTTGCGCTTTTGAGGCAGGTGGCGGAACCACTGAGCTAAATCCCTGGCCCCTACCTTGTGATGTTTTTTGCGATGTGTTTCTTAGTAAAATCAGGTAGGGTGCCTTTTTCTAACACCGCACTCTTCCACTGAACTCTCCGGTGCTGTTCCCTCTGCGTGTCCATGGTGCACATTGCCAGTTGATCACTTTCTCTTCCTGCCCTGCCCCAGCCTCTCTCCCTTAGCCCAGTGCTCCTGGCAGTCACACAGTGTCAATTTGAGCTGCTCCTGGAAGCGAAACCCATTTCGCACCCTGCCTCTGGCCACCGCTGCTTTCTGAATCAAGGATCGAGTTGACCAGTGGGTCCCTTTCTGTGCAATGACAACACTTCCAACTCACTTTTTAAATTTATCAGAGCCCTTGTTAATATCTGCTCCTTTTACATATCCAGACCCAAATACTAAATCTAGAAGTTTACCCTTGCCAAAGAGGCCATGCTTACATAAACCAGCCCCTTACCCAGTCTCTTCATATCTTTCTTCCTTAGTTTTTTCTTCATGATACTTATCATCACCATTTGGCGAGTTTTGTATTTTTGTTTTTCATATTTTTGTTTTCGTTTATCTTCTCTTCACAAGGCAAAGGGACTTTGTTTTAATCACTGCTTTATACTCAGAGCTTAGAACAAGGTTAACGCCCTAAAAGCTCAGTAAATGACTCTTGGGTTAATAAACGAAGGACCTTTATTTGTTACTCACAAGTTAATGACTTATGCATTCAATCAGCAAATATTTACTGACCACATATTTTCTTCACGGTATTGTTCTAGGTGCTCACTACTGGGAGCATGAAGTGTATTAAAATATGATCTCTACCCTTAATAAATTTACAGTGTAGCTTTGGAAAAGTGACTTATCAAAGTGATGAAATCTAAATAATACAATGTAAAACAGCTAAACATACAAGGTGGGAGGTTATACAGAGTGCAGGTGATAAGATAACCCAGAGGTCAAAGGAGGAAGGTATTTCTTGGATGGGGTGAGCCAAAAAGGTTTGGTGTAAAACATGGGATTGAGCAGCTCCGAGGAGATCACAGGAAGTGGCTGGGGGAGAACCAGGGAGTGGCACTGGCGGAAGGACAGAGAGAAGGTGTCAGCAGGGGCCTACAGCAGAATTAGCCGGCAGCCCAGTCCAGTGTGGGTATTTCTCATAGGCAAAAGTGAAAAGTGTGATTGTGGAAGGCTTTGAGAGCAAGACAGGAGTTAGGGCTGGTGGCCCTGGACTGGTGGCACTGGGAAGGGTATGGTGTCCAAGGGGGGACACCTGTGGCTGCCGTGTGCTGGAAGGTGGAGTTTGGAGAGATCTGCTGACAGTGCAGGCTGTGAGACAGGCCTAGCTGAGGGTGAGAGGTTGAGCCATGCATGGAAGAGGAAGGCTGGCCTTGCAGAAGAACTGGACTAAACAGGCTGTTAGAGAGTGAGTGCAGCACCTGCCGGGCCAGTTGTTTCTTTTTATCTTTCTTACACTGTACTAACAGTCTTTTGGTTGTTTCATGGCTTATTGGTTTCTCTACCCAGACAAGAATGATGATACCTTCTCTTAATGCCATTTATAATCCCCACTTAAAAACTGGTTTGCAGGGCCGGGGATTTAGCTTAGTGGTTCCGGCACCTGCCTTGCAAGCGCAAGGTCCCGAGTTCCATCCCTGATACCAAAAAAAAACTGGTTTGCAGAGGGGCAGAGAATCGGGTCTAGGGATTGTATAAACATTAAAAATTACAAATGTTAATTATAAATTTTTATAGTGTTTCGTAAACATTAATTACAGCGGGATTTGGGTTCTGCAAGGCTAGTTCCAGTCACTTGCCTATCTCAGTCCCAACTCCAGAGAGACAGAGGCAAGGGCTCTGTTCCCTAAACTGTTCCAACTGTCTAGCTACAATGCTCATAAGTGTGTTTTGCTTAGAAACTTTTCCACTGGAAGGGCCAGGGATTTAGCTCAGTGGCGCCCCACCTGCCTCACAAGTGCAAGGTCCTGAGTTCGATCCCTAGTATTGCAAACAAAACAAAACAAAACAAAACAACCTCCCAAACCAAACTTTTCCATTGGCAAGGTATAAGGATGAAGTTAAACAAATGTTTTGCTGGTCTCTGAGGTGCTGTCAGGTCAGTGGAAGACTGCTTGTGGCTGTAAGGACTCTTCATGTCTGTCTGGAGACATAGCCTGCTCCCCAGTCCCCCAAGTCCAAGTGACAGAGGCAGAGCAGTTTGAGTCTCTGAATGAGTCCCGTAGCTTGTCACCTCAACTGCTCTCTGGGTGTTCTGGTAATAGCCTTTGTGATGGATGTGAATTTAATTTCCCAAACACAGGATAATTTAGTTATGACTTGGAATCTTGGAGCACCATTAAATTTGGCCTTAACATTCTCCTTATAATTTCCTTGACAGTTGGATTAAAAGAAACTACCTCATTGCATGCAAAGGAAGGAAGCTCCTTCAGTATTTTTCACTGGTAAGTGGATCGAGGTGATAACACAAGTAAGAGTGGAAAGAAATGCATTCATAGAAATGCCTGCTAAAGCCCATTAGGATCTGTTTTCACCAAGGAAGTAAGAGGTAGGGTATTATGTGTAGCTTTTCTCTCCATTCTGGTTTTTCTGTAAGCAGCTGCCTAACATTTCAACATAACTGCTGAAGCTTAGTAGGGCTGACTTGGATTGAGATTAATTACTTTTTGGTTGGATGAGAGTCCAAAGGAAGGCAGGACTGGGTCCAGAGTCCCTGAGGATATCGAATAACACAGTAGCTTAAGTAAGCAGCATCACATGTAATATCCCTTGTCTGTCATTCCTGAATAACTCCAGTGCACATGATAAATGACTTTTCTAAGTTCCTTTGTTATAGTATTGTAATTATTGAATAATTTAAAAATCATCTATTTTGGCCGTAAGACAGAGAAATGAAATGGTTGGCTCTCTTGGGATTATCTCTATCCCCAAACCAGGCACCACAAACTTAATATTTTTCATGCCAATTTAATTAGTTTGATACATCGAGGGAAACTGATTTTACAATAGAAGTAAAAGCTAACAGTACTTTTAAGTAGTCTTAAAATTATATTTCAAACTTGTATCAAGCATGAGAAATTTGGTTACTAAAACTTTCATGCTTTATGAAGATGTCTGTATCTTTATGTCACAAAGTGGAGGTCAACCCCATTAAGATGTAAATTTGTCAAAATTTCTAGATTAAATTCCACATTTTAGAATTAATATCCCAGCAAATGCCATGTGTGTGCAATGTGAATTATTTCATAAATATTCTAAAATTTCTGGGTTCATATTTCGTGTTTCTGTGCGGCATAGACCCAGAGCTCCTTTTATTTCTTTGTGTTTTTTTTTTTTTTTTTAAAGAAGTGCTGCTTTAACAAGGGAACAAACCAACAGCAACCTTTCCCATAGCTATGATAATAAACTTACAGTTGTTTAAACTATCATTGCTACTTCTGTAGTAATGATTGCTTATTATAATTTGGAACCTCAGAGCAATGGAAATAAATTGGTCATCCTTTTAAATTGTTAATAAATGTTGTAGAATCTGTATCTAAGATGATTCATAAAGCACTTTCGCCTTAAGTATTTGGTAACTTCTAAAAGAATCAAGAGTCTTTCTTTCTGCAGGCTAAATGTATGGATTCGTCTCCTCTTTCGATTTTTAATGATCAACATAGCCAAATCTAGGTTTAAAAACCAGTGTCTGTGTTAACTCTCTCAAATAACTAAGAATTAGTTTTCTCAAACTTAAAAAAAAAAAAGTGAACGGTTGAGCTGAGTTTATGCGTGAAAAATTTCCCCCCAGAAGGATAATATTTTTGGAAAGGAGTGCAAACAGGAGCTTTGAATGGACGCGTGTGTGACTGTAAATGCAGGGCAAAAGGGCTGTAACTGACAGGTCCCTTCCTCAGTGCAAAAGACGCCACCTCAGTAACATTAAGCTACACTCAATTAGGCAGCTCCTCCACTTGTGTCTCTACTTGAAAAACGTTTGAAATTCAGGAACCATGATCTTGTAGCCAGAAAGGAAAATTGAAACGTGTTAAGTGAGAAAGCTCATTGACTTTTAAAATATTTTATCTTTAGTCAGGAAAAGACAGAAAGACATTTAAAGAAAAATGTCTTAAAACAGCAACAATCCACAGGGACAAATAAAAATTTAAAAAATAGGAAACCATTATAATGAAACTCTGGATCTGGTTGACATTTAAATAAAACTGCCAGAGTACAAACTAATTTCAGGACAACAACTCTAGTGACATATTTTTAAAAGAGAGTGCAGAAAAAAAATTTTTTGGCAAAGTAAATCTTACCACATGTGAAGGAGCCATCAATATTTATTACACTGTGTATCTGCCAAACAACACAGAGCATCTGGGAATACTGTAGAGAAAGCCATTGCTGGGGACATGGTTATGTGCTTTCATGTACTGGACTGCACTTAAAGACTTAGTTCTTTTGGAAAAGATAAGCCAAGTATGCTGACTTCGTAATTCTTAAATGGATGAAAGTTAAGCATACAGATAACTGCATGCATTGTACAAACTGAGGTGAAGAAAAACTCTAAAAAACAAAAACAACAAAAGTATTTACCCTGTTGTTTTGAGATGATGAGAGGTTGTCTGTTGATATGAATGGTCTGGAACTGGGGTCTTAGGCAGGGCTCATAAAGTGTTCTTACTCCTGGGCAAAGAGTCAAAGTCTGAGTGCGGAGGGCTCCTACAAGTCCATAGCGCTAAAGCCAGGGCTGAGACAAACTCTCTGGTAAAGGAACTAATTCCAGGCCCTTGCGGTGTAACAATCCTGGACCATTTGAGCGAGCCATGACTATATTTTAGAAGCAATCTCCCAGGTTGGTTAGAAAATCAGGTGGCACAGAATTCAGTTGCTGGACTCTTAGAACAGAGATGGCAAACCTTTTAGAGCTTTCAATGATACAAACAACCTGCTGTGGCATTCATGCCGTAGGTTTGCCACCACACCTCTAGAATCTAGAGCCACGATTCAGGTCTGCTACCTGTATCTGTGTTCCCAGTCCAGTGGCAGCAAGCTGATGCCCAGTTAATGAGCACCCTGCCCAAATGATATATCATGAGGTTGTGAATTCTACAGAGTATCAGATCTGAGGCTCCAGAAATTCCATTTACTTGGTGTAATCACATCACAACTCAGTCACCAGGACTGCACATTTTAACTGACAAAAAATGTAGGGGACCTTCTGAAGCATGCTTGTGTGTGGGAATCACCAGTGACAATTGTTGCATTTGGCTGCTGGATATATAGATATTTCATCCACTTGGATGTACAAGATACCACAGATATTATTCTATTAGATTATGGTAATGGACTTATGCAATTTGGCCTACTGTTGTACATTGTTTAAAATTTCCATAAGGAAAAGATAAGTGAAAAAAAGGAAAAGAAAACAGCCCAGCTTGGAGTTTCACTGGGAAATCAGCCTTAGCTGAGACAGGAGAGTTCAAGTCAGGTCCCTTCCTTCCTGCGAAATTACACAGTTTCTATAGAAGAGCAATGAAAAGCATTTGGATCAATCTGTTTACTTGGAAAAGTTTTATTACCTTGTTGCATCTCTCTTTCTCTTCAAATCGAGAAAGGCATTTCTTTCCCAATGCTTCCATAGGGACAAGAACTCAGTATGAACATCTGAAAGCCTCGTTCCCTGTCTGCCACAAGGGAGAACTTTGTATTTGGCTGATAAATGGAATGTTATAGCAGCTCCATTTGAATGGTTTTTTTGGTACCCGGGATGGAACTCGGTCCTTGCGCTTGCGCAGCAGGTGGCAAAACCACTGAGCTAAATCCCCAGCCCTAGCAGCTCCATTTGAGAAAGGCATTGCTTGAATAATCATTAATAAAGCAGCACCAGTGTTTCCCTCTATGTCCCTTCACAGACTACATTTACTTTGACTGTATCAGTTTGTTACCTAGAACATGATGTTCCCGGATTTAAAGACAAATAAAATAGGATATCATCAATAGCTTATAATCAAAATGCTTTCTGATTTTCAAAGAGTTAGAATTACTTTCTTTTTCATTGTGAACTTGGGAAGCCATAGATAAAGGCAAGAAAAATTTTATCTCCATTTTTACAAATGAAGTAAGAGGTTTACAGAGGTTAAATGAGCTCTGCAGACCTTCTCAGAGGTCCCCCAAATGATGTGGGGTCTCCTATCCTTTTAGAACCCACCTGGCTGGTCTACACAGCTTCCTGTGACCCCTGCCGTATACTCTGTCTTTGGGCCATTTTCTGCCATTCCAGTTTAGTCTTCCTCACTGTCTATAAAGTAAATTTCTGAAAATCTGTTTCCCACCAAAAATGCCCTCTACCCTTCAGGGGCAGTTTCTGATTTACAAAGTTGAGGGAGGAGCAGGGGGTGTGTGTGGAGAAGGCCTGAGGAGTGAGGACAGTGGAACAGTTACGGGGTAGATGCCATTCTGAGAGCAGGGCCTGGTGAATCTGTGTTCAGCGAGATCAAATTAGCTTCTGGAAGGAAAACCTGGAGGTGGTGGGGTAGGTTGGGACAGATTTCCTGTGACCCAAATTTCATTTTCCTCAGGGCCATTCTAGATAATTACAAATGGAATGGGAGGCTTGGAATTGAGATCTGGATGCTGTTACTCCTGCTGAGCCTAACAGGCATCTGACAAAAGGAGGGCCCACACTAACATTCCTTCCTTCTTCCCCTTTTCCTGGCAAAGGCATCCCAACAATCCATGCAGAAAGGGAGCCTCTCCAATCTTCCCCAAGATGCTTAAAGGCTGGAAGGAGCAGTGAACACCTCCCATCTCCTCCTCATTAAGGGTCCTCCAAATTTAAAAAAAAATTATTAGAATGTTGTTTGCAGAAAATAATAGGGAGTTGGTACAAGTATAGGGCACATCTTAACCCTTCAATGCCTAGTGATCCATGTTTGGAAGGTTCATAATAATGAAATGTGTTCTCTTCAAATTCTTGTTCCTTTAATTTTTCTAGGTAACATATATGAATTTCATGCAAAAATTAAAAAAAGTTCAGTCTTAAGCAAAAAGGGTTCTTTTTACTTCCCCTCTCCTCTCCCATCTTTTGTTCCCCTTTGCATTTGGAAAAGACCTATCTCCCTTTTTCCTATTATCTATTTTTTAAAATTTTGCTCTTTACTTATACTTTGGGTTTTTCACATAAGAGAAACCTTGTGATATTTAAGCCCTCCTGTCTGACTTATTTCACTCAAGTTTATGGTTTCAAGGTGCATCCAGACTTGTAAATCGATCGCCCTTTGCCGTCACTCGCCAACCTGGCCTGGAAGAGCAGGCAGGTGGGAGCGGGGATTGCACCGTGCGGTGCTGTTCAATTCCGGACTCCTGGACTGCGGGCTGCAGCCGGGCCCAGTCAGGAGCCCGCAGCACAGCGCCCCCGCGCGGCCTCCTCCGGCGCGGCCACTGGTCTGGGGAAGCTGCGCCCTGGAGCCGCGACCCGCTGCGGGGATCCATGGCGTAGGGCAACCCCATCACCTGGGGACCACTAGTTACTGGAAGGGGATCAAAGCATTCCTGTGAAGCCCGAAGCGCCCGGGGTTGCAGTTTTGTTAGCCTGGTTTCACCTCCTCAATAAATTTTCTGCGAAAGAGGGACAGGAGTGGAGGGCCGCGGAGGCGCCCGGAGTTTCTTGCACCTGCTCTCAGGCCGTGCTAAATCAGGGTGGAGCCAGTGACGTCTCCCCTGGCCCGGCCCCTCCAACGGCTCCTCTCCCCTTTGCAACACCCGCCGAGGCCAGCATTTTCAAAGAGGTTTCCTCGCCCTTCTGGTTTAAGCAGCGCCTCCTCGCTGTGAGGGCCGCGCGCCCAGCTGGCTTTCCTCTGTCCTCTCAAGCAGGCCCTTTCCATATTTTTCTTACCCCACCTATAAGTATAAAATACGTAGGAAAGGACTTTACAGATGATTCGGTTCCGCTTCAACCCTGTGCATTTGTCTACAGCCTAAAGGGCGAGGCGGGAAAGCTTCCAAGGTCAAGGGTTAGTTTAGCGGGCGAAACGAGTAGAACAGGAGAATCCCTAGGAAGTATTCTCATTCTCTCTCTCTCACTAC
>NW_004624736.1:5715849-5735689 GCF_000247695.1 Heterocephalus glaber
TCTTCTTCTTCTTCTTCTTCTTCTTCTTCTTCTTCTTCTTCTTCCTGTTACTTATTTCATAGATGGAAAGAATACTTCCTTTAGTCAAGTATTCGTTGTTTTTGGCAACTGGCTTCGGCACACAAGATCACACTTCAGTCACTCAGAAGTCAGGGGCAATCACTTGCTATCCATAGACAAAGCCAAACACAGTTGGATCCCTTCTGCTTCCACCCTAGCCTCCAGCTCGTCCCATCAAGACAATATTCTAGGGGTATTTGTTCTATGAAAACCCTCTCCCAGGCTGGAAAAGGAAGTCAAGCTTAGGGATGTTTCTGGCAGAAATTAGGAGGAATCTTTCTTCCTCCAAAAGACTACTTTTCAGGGCTAACAGCAAAGGAAGTATTTTAATACTCTCCAGAGCCCAAACTCAGACCCCAGAGTGAGCATCACACAGGTTGAGGCTGGGGAGGTCTGTTTAACTGGTCTGGTCTTCCTCCCTCTCCCCCTCCCCTCCCCTCCCCTCCCTCTCCCCTCCCTCCTCCTCCTCCTCTTCCTCTTTGTATCTTGTGGGAACTCTTTTTGTCACCTGGAGGAATCCTTTGTGGCCTAACCTCTAACAGCATCTTTATGGAACTATTCTATGGTTCCATCCTTTCCCTAGTTGACAGATTTATTTTTGTTCACATTTTTGATGAGCTGAGATCAGAAGCAAAGGTATGGAGGACCAGAAATGTCACCAAAATGTCACTGTTGAAGTTTGTTTCTAATTCTTTCTTCTCCCTCTTCAAGTGCTTGATCTTGTTACCTGAGCAAGCAGTCCATCAGACAAGAGTGAACATTTATTATAGCTTTTCAAGTCTGAGAGTGAAATTAGAAATAATTGAATTTTATTCCTTCACTTTACAGTCAAGGAATCTGAGGTGCTGGAAGGTGAAGAGATTTAACCAATGGTTCATACACAAGGGAGAAATTAAATTTTTACCTTGGTGCCTGCCCCACCAACACTTCGCTTCTTCTTCCTGCTTTCCATCCTTTTCTACCTGATTGGTGGTTGGACTTCTAGGAAAAGAGTGGTCTGAATGTGGATAAAATTTACTCCTTGAAATGTTAAACTCAATAAGGGATGGGAGTAGAGGGTGGAAAGTTCTTCAGGGTGTGGGTTTACTGTTCCCTCAATCCTGAGGCCCAGGAGGAGTTGCAAGGAGTTGCTCACACTGTGTCTCCTGATGTGGCCACGAGCCACATACCCTCTCAATGGCTGCCTTCCATGGCAAGGCCACCATCCCTCGAGTGGAACCTGGGTCCCCGGAGGACCTTTTGGAATGGGCACTGAGAAGTCTAGGAAATCTGCAATTGCCTCATCTTCTGGTTGCTTTATGACTCGCAAGTGAATTGAGCCATGTTTCCCAGCCTAGGGGCTGGAAGCTGCCTGGGGGTTGGAGCAGGCAGGCTGGAAGATGGACACTACACAGATGCAGGCAGAATTGCTTCACAGTTCTTGCTTCTGATTCTGTTTCACACCGCAAAGGGCACATTTAAAAAACCGTGAAGGCATTGAGCTGGAGGGGAAGTAACTGTGGCCTTTTGGGTCCCAAACAGCCACATGTAGCTGTGTGGCCCTTTAGATGTCCTTCATTAACTCCTCAGAGTTCCAGGTTTCCCTTCCATCTGTAAATATACAGGGATGGACTAAGGGACCCTTTCAGTCTTCAGTGTCTCTGATTTAAACCTTGCTTCCCACGGAGGAGGGGTGAGAGCCCAGATAGAAGTATCCTTTGCTTTTGGGACACACAGAGCAGGGATAGGAGGAACAATTCGAACTGCCTGGTAGAGAAGTTATCTCTCACAAGCTCCTCTCCTTCACCTCCACCCCCATTGACTGTGACAGGTCATATATTTGATTATGCAAAGTAAATTGAGAAATCATATCTCTGCAGTCCCATCTGGGATTATTTATTTCCCCGGGTCTGCAGCCAGTCATAGTCCTAAAATGACAGTGTGAGGAGTAGCTTTCCATGAGACGAGGTGGATTCAGGTCATCTCTGGAGAAACTAGAGGCATTACTGGTGACAGCAGAGCCTCTCTACCAACATGCTCAGAAGTCTGCACAGCCCAGTCACTGCCTGGCTCCTAGCAGCAGGTTGATTTAGGATGGATATCTCAGCTGGCGATGGAGGAGAGCTCCAAGGCCTCCCTCCTCACCTGGAGGTGTGAGGCTTTGAGGTTGGGGAGGGCCAGGAGCAAACCATGCTTCGAACCAATTTCCCCCTAAGTTTAGAGCTCTGAGTCAAAATGGTAACAATAAAAATAATGCAAACGATTTTCAAGTATTGAATGCATAATGTGGGCGGGCCACCCTGTCACGGAGCTGCCTCCTTTAAGGTTAGTCCACTCTTCGTCTGGCAAGGCAAAGAGCAAGCTGAGAATCCCTCGCAGCATCCCCCACCCCACCCCAGTGACTGATGGGACCCACATCCTCGGGCCATCAAGCTGAACAGTTGCTGCATCCCACCCCATTCAGGGACGGGAGACCCTCCCCGGATGGGCTCAGCTCTGGGTGGGAGACGTGGCAGGACCAGGCTGGAGAAGCCTGGGTGGGAGGGATCCGAGACCCTGTGGCCACGCAGGAGGGAGGCAGCAGAGCTGAGTGGCTCCCTGGTCAACTGGGTGGGGCTCAGTCGGGGAAATGGATGATTGAGACATGCTTCCATCCTTTATTTATTTTTATTCTTCAAGAGGAGTCAGGAGAAAAAAGAAAAAAAAAAAAGCTACCATACCAAGAAAAGAAAAAGAACCCTGCACTTTCCTGCTTTTTTTGTTCATTTTTCCAGGTTGAACTCGCTAAAGGGGGGCTTCTCTCTCGGGGGGTCCGAGCAGAGCAGGGACAGGAAAGGGTGCAGGGTAAGAGTGATTGGGGGGAATAGGTTGGGGGCCTTGGAGAGAGGCCCCAGGCTCTGTTCCAGAGCCAGCTGGGAGAGGAGCAAACCCTGCTGGCTGCCCCCACCCAGATCCTCAGCTCGTTGAGTCAACAGCCTCCCACTGCTTTGTAATTTACTAGAGGGGCTCTGAATCGTACTTTGTAATTTGGTGTCAGTTTACAAGCCAAAAAGACTTCTGTTTCCTCACCTAACAGGTCCTCAGTCGCCGCCTGACCCCTCTTGAGAAGGACCTCTGTGTTTCTTGCGCCCTCCTCTTTCAGTGAAGCCTTCGAGGCTCAGTGGCCAGGCCTTTGCTCAGGCTGCAAATGGTACCACTGCCTAGGAAAGGAACATCTGTGTCCCTCCTCATTATTACCCAGTCTTCATAAGGAGAAGGCCAGGAAAGGCTACTCTTCCCACTGTGCAGATGAAGCAACTAAGGCACAGAAAGATAATTGACCAGCTCAGGCAGCCAGTGGAACAACCAACCTGCTGGAGCCCAGGCTCCCTGACCCCTGTTTCTTCTGAACATTTAGTTTACTAAACAGTATGAGCAGCAATAGAACTTTTTATAACCCAATCAAAGGCCATTTTCCTCCAGGAAAAAATGCACAGAATTTCGCAGGCAGTATGGGAAGTCATCCCAGGATAAACCTCCACTGGGCTCCCCCAGTCTATCTGGCTTCCCAGTGAGGGGGGGGGGTGTCTCTGGAGGCACTGGGCCTGGAGGACAGAGGACGGGGTGTAATTCAACAGGATCCTGACCACAGCTGCAAGTCCCCAGGCGCACAGACGGAGTGGAGAGGGAAGGGCGTGTGGCGGGGTGTGTGCAGGGAGCAGGGCACTGTGCTGCCAGTTTTCCCTGCATGGAGGAGAGCATAGCTGGAGGACCAGCTGCTTCTGGAACCCCCGGGGCACAGGGCAGAGGCAGGGAGCGAGCCAGTCCTTTCAGCCAGAACATTCCCAGGCCACCTCAGTCCCATCTCTGGTCTCGGCTTCTGCCATCATGGTTTACTGTACACAGATTCGATTTGTTTTCTCCTTGTACAGTTTTTAAAGCACAAACTAGTTCCAGGGCTGCTGGCTCTCATAGTTTACTTTCAGTTTAGGAAACTGCTGCTGACACCCTTTTCCTCTCTGATTCCCTCCAGGTCCTCCCTTTTCCTTCTCTCCAGTTACTCAAAGGTAGCCAACCTGGTGTTTTGATTTTGTTAATATTTAAAATTATGGGCGAAGGGCTAATGATTTCATCTCCTTACTCCCACGCCACGCTGTCAAAGCAACAAATAAAAGCCCAGCCTGTCAACCCAATGCACACGGGGCAGCGGAGCTGGAGGTAGAGGTTATAGTTTGCTTCCAGTCTCCGAAGGAAGCCCTGGAATGCCTGTTTGCAAAGGTAGAAATGTAGCTAACAGGGAGAGATGCCAAAACCCGGGGAAAGATTTAATAAAAACGTACGGGGTCCAGTTACAGGACGGCCTCTTTCTAAGACCGGGTACTAAAGTCAGAGGAGACTAACAAACGGAAGCAAAATAAAATAAAAACAGTGAATTAAAAAGAAACCTCGCAAACCTACTGCGAGTAGCTAGGGGCTCGGCAAAGTTTCTGAGACTTCAGGGTAGAGGCAAATCTAGGACCAGGACGCTCCTGCCTGTCCGTAGCTCTCCCAGAGACTACTGTCTGCTCCGGGTTTCTCTTTGAACCTCGGTTTGGTCATGGAAAAACTGGGGATAAAAACACATTTCTGCTGTGGTCAAGAATTCAAACGCTCCAACGGAGGTGAAAAAAATTCACTCTGAAGAGATAAGAAATTGCACAAAAGCTAAAACTCTGTTATCAGATGGTACCAAGCAAGAGGCACCGAAGGTTCCTGTGACCCTTTGTCCCTCCTCCGAGCCAGTGAGCCACCTTTAGTGGCTCCAAGAGCCACTAAAAAGTCTATGGGAATCTGACAGAGGATTTCTGCTTCCTTCCCTGGGCATCACCAGCAGCTCTGGGAGGGCACCACACAACTGGGAATCCAGTGCCGGTCATCAGGAGGAGCTTTCCACACCTCTAAGGGCTGAGCCTATTGCGCTTAAGCAGGTAGCTGAGTTTGACAGTAATTCCCTCGCTGCCTGTGTCTCCCCTTCTCTGAGCCAAGTTAACTTCTAACATTTCTACAGGCTCAGAGAAAAGTCACGCAGCTTCCTTCCTTCAGGAAATATTGATCATGGGCCTACTATGTGCTCAATACAATGGCAGCCAATATTGGAATCTGTTTCCCAAACCGATCCTATTTCAGTGGGCTTGACTGTTTAAAAGTGCAACTAGAAAAGTGTCTATATGTGTTCAAATTTAGCCCAAGAAATAGAATACAGAGCTGAATTAGGGGACAAATTCCTTCTTTTCGATTTGCTGGAAATTTAATTTTGTTTTAAACATTTTTGCAAGGGATTTTTGAGGGAGGTGGAAGAGAATTCTGCTTAGATGAAGTCATGTATACTAAAAAGCAGTCATCTTTGCAATAAAGAGCTTTGTATGCTTAGAGAGAATATATTGAACCTGAATTTCTTAGTGGCATGTACTTCCATCCTCTCCAAAATTAACTGTAATAGCTATCGACTGAGAAGAACAATCTAAGTGACTTGTAGTTGACTTGGCCACCTGCCTCACAAGCTCGGTGAAAGTTAACGAGAGAAACTATTTTGCACTTTGAGGATGAGCGGCGCTGTCCATAAAGATATCTAAGGTCATTTGTATGCTAAGCGCTGTGGTGCAAGGTAATCACTGATTTATTCCTACAGGATAAAGAAGGCAGTGTCCTTGCGCCCACTGCAGTGGCCTCATCTCTGCACCTAACTTTGGGGCCACCGCTGAGTCGCAGAAACACTGGAGAAGCTGATAATAGAGGCCAACGCTAGCCTTTCTGACCTTTGCCTCGTCATTTATTACCTTCTCTTGTGGGGAACGCGATTCGTAAGAGTGTCTCGGTCTGTTTCCGGGTCCGCGAGATAAATGCTCCTTCTCCCCCGCAGGCGCCGTCCTGCTTCAGGTTTAGCTTCTGCGCTGGAGACCCGGCTGCAGCGAAGGCTCAACGGGTGGACTCGGGCGGAGCTCTGCGGGGTGGAGGCGTCAGGAAGGAGGAGAGCGCCCGTCGGTACGCTTCGCCCAATCAGCGTGCACACCGTCTGACAACCGGCCAATCAGAGGGCGTGGGGCTCGGGGCCGAGTGGTTAATACTAGGAGGGGGAGCGGAGGCTGGAGACCAGAGCCAGTGGAGCCAGTGAGCCAGGCGCGCGATCCGAGACAGACCGGGGGCTGCCCGACCTTTCTGCCCCAGCTTGGGTCAGAAGAAGCCGAAAGCGGCTTCAGCAAAGCGCAAGGCCCCAGGCTGCAGAGGCCTGATCGGAACTTTGTGCAGAGTTCGGGATGTGCGGAGCGAGGTGACGGAGGACTTGACTCCGCTCCTCGCCCCTTCCCTCCCCTCCACCCCGCCATCCAGGGAGCTTCGGGCCTCCAGCTGTCAGATCTGATTTCGTGCCAAAGGGTGGCGATCCCGATTTCCGTGTGCATGCACAGCTCGAAGCCTAAGAGCCAGACCCTACAGCTGGATGTCTTTTGACTCAGCTGCTAGCGCGGGTGTCAAAATTTTGGTGAGTGCGGTGATGCTCTTCGGGTAGGGCGGGCCGGGTGGCAAGGTGGGGAACCACTTTTCTTTACCTTTTCTGCGTTACTTGGATGCCTTACCTAGGGGTGTAAACCAAGCCCGGTGTCCACCAAGTCCCCGCCGCTCAGCCCCAGGGATCAGGGCGAAGTGCAGTGCTACTGAGGCATCTGCTGCTCCCTGCCTGTCTCTCCAGTTCTCCAAGGACAGCAGGCCGTTTTCAGGGGGTGATCGAGGGGGGTGGGGCGCGATGAGACGACCTCTTCAAGGCCAGGGTCCTTATGGTGGTATAGGTCGACGAGAGAGGCCTTTGGCAAGCATGGGATGGTCTGGAAGGTACCTTGTCATCAAAGAAAAAAAAAATCCCGCCACCGACATTTGTATATTTATGATGGCGGTGGGCAGTGGATGAGGGGAAGCTTGACAAGTGGCCGAGGCCGGTCTAGTTGGACACAGTACTTTGGGAGATCAGTGAGTTACTTAGAGACCTGTCTGGAACCGCTGTAAAGCCAGAGAGGGCTGTGGTTACAGGTTAGGTGCTCACAGAGGGCTTGGAATTAATAAAATAAAATCCCGGTTGGGTGTGGATCCCTGGGGCCCTGAGAGACGTAAGGAAGACCCCTGTGGTGGGTGCGGGGGACTCCTAGAGAACAGGGACACGAGGAAAGGGGATGGCGGGCCAGCAGCTTGGCGTCGGAGGCGCAGGCACGGTCCCTGACGGGCGGGCGGCGGGGGGTCTCTTGTGTCGCCTGCAGGGCGTGGGCATCGGAGCCCAGGAGGCCTCGCGCGCCATGGCGGACCGGCTCGCAGGCCCGGGGGCCGGGGACTGGGAGATCGACGTGGAGAGCCTGGAGCTGGAGGAGGACAGATGCGGGGCGCCGCCACTGGCCGACGGGGAAGGCGAGGACGACGAAGACGACGAGGAGGAGGACGAGGACGCAGAGGAAGAGGCCGACCGGGAAGAGACGGGCGCACGCCCCGGGGCGCCGGGCGGGCCAGAGCAGCCGGGAGGACAGTCTCCGAGGCCGCCGGCCGTGCTTCCCGCCCCGCCAGCCGCGGCCGGGCCCTCGGAGCGCGGTGCAAACTCGGGCAGCGTTGCGGAGCCTCGCAAGCTCAGCCGCACGCCCAAGTGCGCGCGCTGCCGCAACCACGGCGTGGTGTCCTGCCTCAAGGGCCACAAGCGCTTCTGCCGCTGGCGGGACTGCCAGTGCGCCAACTGCCTGCTGGTGGTGGAGCGCCAGCGGGTCATGGCCGCCCAGGTGGCGCTCCGGAGGCAGCAGGCCACCGAGGTGCGTCCCCACGTCCCGGCGCGCCACGCGTGGCCCAGGCCACGGCGGAGTCGGCGGGCGGATGGGGCCGTGCCCACCCCCGGGGACCCGGGCCTTGCGGAGCCTGGCACTTCCTAAAGGGACGTGAGGACGCCTCCCTGCCCACAGGATCGCAGGGTGGGGGAGGAGGGAACGCCAGCGAGGGCAGCACTGGGGAACTTGACCGGAGTTTCTACTTTAAAGGGGGAGGGGGGAGAGAAGCGCTGTGAAGTGAAAGTAATTAGGCCTATTTGGGACCTCGGGAGAAAGTCATCAAAGTTAATTCTGGTAATGATCGAGAGCGGCTGGTGTCCTTGCTGCAGGAGTAGTGCTGGGTACAAACAAGAAGGGCGCGGCGCTCTGCGTTTCCGCTTCCCGGGCCTTTGGAGCCAGGCGGATCTTGCTGCCCATTTTACGGATGAGACAGAAAGGGCCTGCGGAGTTAGGTGCCTGCAGCAAAGAATCTGTGGAGGGTCAGTTGTGAGGAGAGCCGGGGTTTTCTTTAAGACGGAGGCTCAGGAACCTCGACTTGATATTTCTATGTGTTTCTGCACGTGGGGTGCTCAGAGTAAGGCTTTGAAGAGCCTCTTCCCAGACTCAGGGCAAGGGAGATGTTTATATTTTAGTTTTTGCAGCGTTGGGGATAGAACACTAGCGCCTCACTAGGAAAGCGCTGTACCCCCGAGTTGCATCCCCAGCCGCCAAGCTTCTCCTTTGGTACAAGAGTTTTTGTTTCTGTTTTTGAGGTGGTGGGATGAAAGCTCTGGCCTCCAGCGTGCTAGCCAAGCGCTCTGCTTCTAACCTGGGGAGGATTTTTGATTTTATTGTTTTGGCGAGAGGGGCTGGGAAGTGTGTTGGGGCACACCGAAGCCAGTGACTTCAAGGGACAGCGGCCCTGTCCCCAAGCCCAGGAGAACACGGAGGACCCTGAGGTGGCCTGGGTTGGGGGTTCATCCTCCGGGTTGGGCAACCGCGTGATCATGGGCCCTGGGTTCGAAGCAGCTGGCAGTGCAGGTGGTGACCACAGGGGTAAGAGGACCCTTTATTCTAAATTCCTGGCTGTCGCCAGTAGAGTTTTGTTCTTAGCACCCCAGTTTGCCTTAGGACCTGGGAGCCTCTTCTTCTGCCCCTTTCTGTCTAGTGCCCTCACCCTTCTTTGCAGAGACCCTGGTCTGTATTTATGCCCAAGCACAAGCTCTGGGCACATTCAGCCCAATGGGTGAGCTCAGTTATCACTTGAGTTCTCTCTTCAAGCCAGGGCGGCCCCTTACACTCCCCTGGAGTCCACCTCACTTCCTTAGGGCTCTTCACTTCTCATGGGCAAATCTGGGGTGACTTTTTGCTGGAAAGAGGAGACGGGCAACTCACCGTTTGCCATCTTTGGAGAGAGCCTCCACTTCTTGCCCTAGGACAAAGGGGTGTTATGATAGTTTGTTTGGGATTTTTTGCCCTTCTTTGGTAGGAGAATTGCACTCGTGGCCTTTGCACTGAAAGATCTCCAACTCTTTTTTTTTTTTGAGGCAGGGTCTCCATAAGTCGGTACATTGTCCAGGTTGGGCTCTAATTTGCGATCCTTCGGCCTCAGCCTCCCGGACTGCTGGGATTCCATACTTGTGTTTAAAATCACTTTTCACACAGGAGGACAAAATAAATACATTTAGGCTGGGCCCCTTCCTTCTCCCTTCCTTGTTACACTGTCTTTCAGGGAATTATTGATTACATTTCTTGTGTTTACAGGACAAGAAAGGGCTTTCTGGGAAACAAAATAATTTCGAACGAAAAGCAGTGTACCAGAGGCAAGTCAGGGCACCTAGTTTGCTGGCCAAAAGCATTTTAGAAGGTAAAGCAACTCCAAATAATCTTTTATCTTTTTAAATTGAATTGAATGACTCATTATTCAGTCACATGATGCACTTACTAACCTGTGTGGGAGTTGTTTGAGCGGAAGGTACTTTTATTAGGCTCCCAGGAAATGAATCTCAACTACTGAGGTTTCTGTCATCATCAGTTTAAGAATATGGATGCTTGTGTCGTTTGCTTTGTAGTTAGTGAGTTAAGATGTAGTGCATGTGAAATTTGTGAGAAAGTGTACCAAAATGCACTGTCACATGGTCCTGGAGCAGGGGTGGAAAGAAAGACATTGATGAATAAGCACACACTTGCTCCCATCTCAATTTCCTCGCTGGCAGCAGCAGCTCAGTGGATTTCCCAAGTCAAGAGAGGAGAGGGGTTTAACCAGGAAGTGTGAACAATAAGACCTCTAGTCCGTGGGTTCAACCCTAGGTTCCATTCTTTTTCATAGCATTTTCCTCACCCAATAGCTAGATGATTGCTGTTATTACACACTTCATTTTTTACCATTTTGGACAGCTAAGGTAGAATCTGAAAAAGGCTTTGAATCAAACAAGCAAAGTACAGGTTGAATTTGAGCATTGGGAAGTCTCTAACTCTCCTCTAACTTTATTTTATCTAAAGCCTGCAACTGCATGAAATTTTTGTAAAATATTACTGATTTTCTAAAGTATCTCTCTATTTGGGTAATTTATTTCTTGATCTGATAATATATTGACTATACTTTACCATTTTCTTTAAGTTTTTAAAGTTTTTCTTAAATGCAACTAAAAACAGAGTTTGTATTTGTTTTAATCACTGCCACGTCATAAAGTTCAGATTGTAGATTTTTTTCTTTAAATCAGATATTTGGGTTCTGTCTTTTCTTGCATAGTTTCTGAATTTAGTTAGTTCTAGTAGTTTTTAAAGTTTGTTCGTGTTTCTCCCTGTGTTGTGTACTTCTGACCATAGAGTGAGTTCTCACGAATTAAAAATGAATTGGGCAAATAGATTTATAACTATAGGGGCCACATTGATAAATTGAAATTTTGCCAAAGCAACTTGAGAAGTACTAGGACCAAATGAAATAGTAAATTCAAGTAAATAACTTCCTGGCAAACACATACTATAGAAATGGAAACATTAATTTTCAAATTTTATTTGCAAATGAGTATGATGGGCTTGCCACTATGTAAACACAAATATCACAGTGGATCCTTCAAACACATTTGGTGGTGGTGAGTATTTGGGGATGATGAAATGCTTGAAGTATTTTATGCCATTAGGAATTCTATTTACGCTACACTAATCTTTATTTTGGACTTTGTCTCTGTTCATGAAATGTGGGATGACTTAACCTGTATTCTAATTATTGCTTGTTCAACCATTTTGGCATCTGGCCAACATGATTGGCACTTGGGAAAATGCTTTAAACCTGTTATTTTCAGTATAGCAAGGAATTATCCGCCCTCCTCCCACATTTTGTTTTGTTTTGCTTTATTTATGCTGGTAGTCAGGGGGAAGGCCTAGCTAAATTGTTCACTGCAGAGTGTTTGACTAGTTAACAGCTCTTTTCAATTTTCTATGCTTCTCTGTTTCCTTAAGTCTTTTTTTTCCCTTTTTCTCTTCACTAGTCTGCTGTAACTTCTTTCTCTTTTTTCCTAGTTCTCCTTGGATTATTCTACACCTGTAACAATGTGTACATAATGAGCCATCTTTAGAAAATAAAAGTGACATCAGCTCTAGGTATAGATATCTTTTTTAATAATGAAAAAAGATGACATGGATGACAATAAAATGTTGATTGAAGCAAGATGGGCAGCTTTGTCTCTTAATATGTAGGGTCTTGGAAGAATAATAAAATCTCAGTCAATAAAGTACACTTGTCAAAACAAGAGAGTAAGCAAACCTATATCAATAAAAACAATTGCAACGAAATATTACGATATGGATGTCCTTCCTTCAAAAGGAATTATTTTACATTGAAGCTATAGTTTTGCTTTCTGCATAAAAGTACTAGAGATATAGAACTATAATCAATTGTCCTGCCAATTTATGGTATTTCGTTTGCTTTTTACATTTCCAGACTTTTCTTCCCTAGATGCTAATTTTTTCCTGTGCCATGTTTGCTTATTTTAGGCTATCGCCCTGTAACAGCGGAGACATACCTGGGAGGGACCCTACCTCTACCTCCCCCAGTTAGTGACAGGATGAGAAAAAGAAGAGCCTTTGCTGACAAAGAGTTGGAGAACATTATGCTGGAAAGAGAATATAAAGAGAGAGAGATGCTGGAAACTTCCCAAGCTGCTGCCTTGTTCCTGCCCAACCACATAGTGTCTGGACCTGAATACAGCTCCTACAAAAGTGCCTACAGCCCCACCCCAGGGGAGCTGCCAAGCAAGGACTTCTGCAGTTTTTTGCCCACCTGCCTTGATCTCACCATGCAATACTCAGGATCCGGGAATATGGAACTGATTTCCTCTAATGTTAGTGTGGCCACGACTTACCGACAGTATCCTTTGTCCTCAAGATTTTTAGTTTGGCCCAAATGTGGCCCAGTTAGTGACACCCTTCTCTACCAACAATGCCTTCTAAATGCTACCACCTCAGTTCAAGCCCTGAAACCTGTGGCCAGCTGGGACTTGAAGGGAGCAAGGGCCCAGGATGAACTCAGCGCAGAACACAACATGATGCCACCGAAATTGGAGAGCTCCCTGGTGTTGCATCACCCTCCTGAGGTCCAGACCTCAAGAATTGACTTTCAGGGTCACCAGGCTGCCCCCGAGAGGTCTGCCTTCTCCTCACCCCAACGGAATTTCTCTCCCATTGTTGACAGGGACTCCCTGGAAGCTCAAGGGCACGCCTTAACCAAGATCAGCAAAGAAAATACTAGGCACCCGCTGCCACTTAGAAATAATCCATTCCACTCTTTGTTCCAGCAAACGCTTAATGACAAATCAGGTCCCGATCTGAAAACACCATTTGTCAAAGAGGTCTTTGAAGAGACCCCAAAGAAGCACAGAGAGTGTTTGGTCAAGGAGAACCAGAAATACACATTTACAATAGATAGATGTGCAAAAGACCTTTTTGTAGCCAAACAAGTTGGAACAAAACTCTCGGTGAATGAACCGCTGTCATTTTCTGTTGAGTCTATTCTTAAGAGGCCTTCATCTGCCATCACCCACGTCTCTCAGTGAAAGGGTGCTTAAATGGAAAGGTGGATTTTCTGCTGTCTCAGATGGTTCTTGCCAAACACTTATTTTTTTTTAAAGTTAAAATGTTTGTATAAAGAAATTTTTAATGTAAATAATGATTTCTAAAAATTCTATATATTCATATGCATGTACGTTTTCTTATCACATAAATATATTTAAACTTAAGGTAGAAATTGCTTAATGTGCAGATTGTAGAGTTCTATGCCGTATACAGCATTTGAAAAAGGAATAAAACTGATACTGTCTTCTAAAAGATCCAGTGTTTGCTAAGCAAATAGCTGTCTCTGGCTAGATGAAAAAGCTAATGTCTGTTAAATGTGCCCTTTATTTTTCGAAGTTTCTGTGTATTTTCAAGTGCCATTAATGGTCACTGGGAGCTACAGGAGAAGTCTTATAATGTTTTAGTTTTGCTTTCTTTTCCCCCCCTCTGTGCTTTCTAGGCAAGCACTCTATCACTGAGCTCTATCTGCATATCTAGTTTTGCATTTGGAAGGACATATAAATTTAGCTGTTCAAGACAGAGGTAAAAAATAGCTTTTAAAGAGAATTTTAAGACTATTTGCCTATCATGGAATCAATTTCATATGGTTGGGCAAAGTTGAAATAATGTGAAGGGAAATCAAGTATAACATCTTATTTATATGATGATGCGGGCTCTTGGAATGGATTTAACCTCCAGGGCCCAGTTTCCTTCTGTGTACAGGCTGTGTATGGGGGTCTCAAGCCTCCTTTTTAGGAAAGGAGCATCCCTTGAAGATATTTAGTTCCTGTGAACATTCTATGATTTTGGGTTGCTGGGGACTGCAAAACAACTTCCCCTGAAGGGTGCAGTCTGTTTAGCTCATGGTGATAACAAACACCCTGTGGCTTTTGTGTATGTCCCTGTTTGGGAAGGACTGGTATCAGCAGGCATTTAGATGCAGGCCCAGTCTCCGAACTCAGGTTTATGCCTTTCACACTTACACCGGTGGGTGTCCAAGGTTTTCTTCTTAGATAAAAGCATTTACTATTCAAACCGCTGAAAGTTGCTGATGTTTGTCTCAACTCAAGGGTGGCTTCTGGGGTCTTATACCTTTTCTCCCCTGTTAAATTCCTTGTTACCCCGTTGTTGTTACATACACTTGATGAAATAAGAGTGAGATATTTATAGGAGTATTAAATTAATCTCTTAAGATCTCATCTGTGAAGCCCAGATTCTGGCTTCCCATTTTAGGTTCTAAGATGTCAAGGTTTCAATACAGAAAACAAAGAGCCAATATCTCACCTTCAGTGCTGCCCTGGAGAACACCAGGGGACATGTGGAATGTGCCAAGTGATTTAGCAGTTTAAAGGTATTCTGTCTTATTCTTAAAAACACTTAAAATTATTTAAAAATGATTTTGCTATTGATGAGTTCATGTAAACCTCTGTAGGTTTTCTAAATTGTTCCTTAATATTAATTTCAAAAACAACAAGCCAAAACTTGGGTTAATTTTCAGTTTGTTCCTGTAAAACAATAGTTGGTTTTGTTGAGTCAAATCTACTTATTTTTACTATTGCAAAAGCCCGAATAAATGGAAATTTTCCAGGAGAAGAAATAAAAGCAGGCAGAGATTCCAATAACTGTTGAAGATTATCATTAAGTGGATGAAAATGTTTCCCAGCCAAGTATACCCTAGTGTTAGAGACTGAATCTAACTTGCTTCTCTCCCAGTCACCTCTGCTTCAGCTATAGTTACTAGTTTTTGTCTTCCTATCAGAAATGTATTTTTTTCATGTTGTGTTAACCATAAACCTAGTATTAAATCACACTGTTTCAGGAGGGAAGCAGGAGGGGAAACCTGTTAGAATAAAGTCACTTAAAAATCTCAATAAGGCCTTCTTAATCCAAACATGTATTTTCTCTTTCTTATTCCATTTTTGTGTTTTTGAATACTTATATTTGTCAATTTGTTTCCTTTTTTATATTCAAATGATTATATTGGGACTTCTATTTTGTCCTGTCTCCATAGTATTTTAATTCCATTAAGTGAATCCAGTTGGCTGTGGGTATTAGTGGTTTTTCTCAAATTGCTAGTGGCCAGAATTTTGTTGTTCTTGAATGTTTATGAGGGTCAGTATTTTCCCTGGCAAATTTATTAATATACCCTGCATTAGTTCTGCTGTAATGATGAGTTCTTGGAATGTAAGTCTACCAAGTCTATCCTTGGCCACTTAACAAGAGCTTTGTACTTAGCTCTTTGCTTTTGAGAAATCATTTTACTTTAATGAAAGCTACTATAAAAGAACAGTCATTAACACATTAAATCAAACTTGTGGTTCAATTTAAGTATTTTCTAAGTTAAAGGCAATAAATAGATTTGGCTTTAAATATTTTTGAGAACATAAAAATAGTACCTTTTTCTTAAACTCATAGTACAATAATGACTTGTTTTCTTCCCATTTCAACTGAGCAAGTGTTATTTTTTGCTCTATTTGCAGTTCTCAAAATTTTACGACAATGCTTCTCAAATTTTGATGGACAGTTGAATCTCTTGGAATCTGGATAGAATGCAGATTCTGATTCTGTAGGACTGGGTTCTGCAGTTCTAACATACTCTCAGAAGCTGCTGCTGCTGCTCTGCAGGCCATACTTCGAGTAGCATGTTTACTTTGCTGTTATTTTAAATGCACATTTAATACAATCTGCTAGTAATTTTAGTTTCTAATACAATCATGACATTACTAGCCTGAATAACATATATGTGAATGTTAAAAAAATTCAATTTCTTCTAATGCTTTGGTGGTTAACACAGGACAAGACTTAGGCAAAGACATATAGTACGTGCAAAATTTGCTGCCCTTCTCTGTTTCTTTCCCCAAAATGTAGAAGTTAGGTTTAGGGTTAGGGTTAGGGTTTTGCAATTTGATTAAAAATAGAGTATATATATTTAATATTGATTTATTTATATTTATTTTTTGCAGTCATGGGGATTGATCCTAGGGCCTCAGCGTTGAGCCACATCCCCAGCCCTTTTTTTTTTTGGTACTGGGGATCGAACTTGGGTCCTTGGGCTTGCGCAGCAGGCGGCGAAACCACTGAGCTGAATCCTCTGCCCCAAATAGCTGGAAGTGGTACATTTTGTGATATGCTCAATGACATTAGGTAGTCTGTTTAGTTTTGGTACTGGGGATTGAACTTGGGACCTTGCGCTTGCGAGGCAGGCGGCAGAACCACTGAGCTAAATCCCCGGCCCTCCTCAGCCCTTTTTATTTTTTGTTTTGAGACAGGTTGTTGCTAAGTCACTAAGTTGCCCAGGCTGGGCTTGAACTTGCAATCCTCTTGCCTTAGCTTTCCAGAATGCTGGGATTATAGAGTGCATATGCACTCTATACTTAATTTTTAAGTGTGGAGAAATACATGTAACAAAATTTACCATCTTGACTATGTTTAAGTATACAGTTCAGTATTTTTAAGTGCATGCACATTGTTGTGCAGTCATCACTACTGTCCTGTCCATCTTCAGAACTCTTTTTATCTTGTAAAGTGAAATTCCATACCTGTTAGCAATAACTCCTTCCACCTGGCCCCTGGCAATCTCCATTCTACTTTCTGTCTCTATGTATTTGACTATCCTAAGTACCTTAGGTAAGTGGATCCATGCATTTATCTCTGTGACTGGCTTATTTTGCTTGGCATGATGTCCTTATGGTTTATTTATGTCATAGTGTATGTCAGGATTTTCTGTTGAAAAAGGCTGAATAACATATGAGGGTGATGCCTGCAATGACCTAGCAAATTTCCATCAGGTTCTGCCTCTTAAAGTTTCTACTACCTCAGCACCACCACACTGGGGACTATGTTCCTGGCACATGAACATGTGAGGGATACACTCAAACCATATCCAAACCCTAACAGTGCGCAAATATCTCCTTGAAACCTTGCTTCCACCTTGTTTGAGTACATATGTGATCTTTTTTCCACACAGTCCTCACCAACTCATTCCACTGCTTCTTGTCTCTAGGAACTGAGGCCTCCAGGTATACCTCCCCCGCCAGAGATGCGATCCATCCTCTTACCCCAGCATGTGCCACATTTCCACCTTTTCTCTTAACACTGCTGGTACCCAGAGAGTCTCCAATATCAGTTGTATAACTTTTACTGTGAGTTTGTGTGTTACCAGATCATCTGCACTTAAAAGCTTAATTCCAATAATGTAACAAAAGACCATAACTTATGTAAGAAATGTTTCAGAATTCCTGAGGCAGAGTCTCAGAAGAGCTGAAAAGCAAAGAAATGGCTGAAGGTTAAAATGAAGAAAAAAGGAGAATTCACATAGAGGCTGGGTTTTAAATTGGGATTGGGATTATTACAAGCCCATCTGCTTTCATTAAATTTTTATTAATTTTCTTTGTTTCTATTCTAGTTCTACAAAAGTTTAGGATTATTTCTATAATTAGGGTCCAATTTGTAGGGCTGGTAGTTTTTGAGATGGCTGGATTCACTATTATATAAACTTGGGCTTGTGCCACTCACATATTTATTTTAATTATTCTACTAAGCTTTTATCATGCTCCATCTCCTTAGTTCTTTTGGTTTCTAACTGGCTAGGTCTAAATACACTTGGGTATGCTGAGTAGAAACACCTGGAAATAGTTTGGCATTAGTATAGTGGTAAATGTGTAATAATAATCATTAATGTGTTTGGGGTTTTCAATTTACAAGGCATATTTGCATTTATTATCTCTCATATTCCTCATAAATTCTATGAAATTTTGCAAGTGGCCATTTTAAGAGTTGAATCTCTCTCTCTTTGTCAATATGTCCACAAATTTGGGGATTTTCCCACTATCCAACATGACTTGATATGACCTAATCTACCTCTAAACCTTTGTGTGAAAATACTAAGTGCATCTAAAGCTTTTATGAAATACATATGGTATGTCATATGTGTATAATTTCACATGTACAACTACGTATACCTCTGTAGAAACGTGCACACTCATTGGCCTTCATTAAGCGCCATTAAGTTACATAAACACACACACACACACACACACACACACCTGTCTCTTGACATTGTAAGATCAGTTGGAATAAAGAATGAGGAAGAAAACCTACTGCGGAAATACTGTTGACTGACAGCTCTAGCTGTCATGTGATTGGATCTACGTGGCATTTACACCAAGGCCACACTTTGCCAGGCTACTTCCAGCATACAGCTGAGTAGAGCAGGGTTACTAGAAAGGAACAATTTCTGTCCCATCATTGGATTCCTCTAATAGGCATCATGGGTGGCAGAACTCCCCATTCAAGTGTATTGTGATATGTGTTTGATGAATCTAAAAGCATCTCCATTCTGTCTGGGATTCTGAACCAATCAAGACATAAGACAAAAGAGTTGACAGTTGGAGACTGAAATATTCTTACTTCATTACTAATTGCAATGTAATTACAATTACATTGAAGTTTCGACTTACATTGAGGAGCAAGAGGATTTCCCAATACTGAATTCCCAAATTGCAGACCATTTACCTAGAAATACTCAGCCCACTGCATCTCCTCTGCACATTGTCGTAGTGATTGAGAGTCTGTGTTCTTTGCTCACAGGTTGGCTCTTGAAAGGAAGGAGAGAGGAAGGAGAAGAGCTACCTGCATCCTTTACTTATCCCAAACTCACCCATCAGGTAAATTACTCTCCTTCCATCCTTGGCTGTACCATAGATGCTATCATTTTCTTTCTTTCGAATGGAAGTTAACCCCCAGACAATATCCACTTGAATTTGATGAGTACAGTCAGAATTTAAGTCATTGCTGAAGGTAAAGGTTGGGGGCTGGAAAATAGCAGAATTGCTTCATATATGCTGACTGGACTGAAGACTATGCATATTGTTTAGAATAAAAGAGAAAACTGGAGAAATTACTTTTTGATTACAGCTGAAACTAGGACATTGAAGACAGCATACTGGTGAATATGCTTTTCATTTGATGTTATTACTTAGCATGGCCCAAGCGGCGTGTTCTGATCTTATCAGTCATCCCCAAATTGTTTTTATGGAATGTTATCATAGAAGGCCCTGAGATGTTGTGAAACCAAATGAATATTTCCTTATCAATTCCTCTTTTGATAGTTACTATAGAGGTATTAAGAGGATGTCACAGAAAAGTTATGTACCCATTTAGCAAGGCATTTAGCAAAGTCTTTCATGCTAAGGAATTTTAGGATTGATAACAGTGAAGTCAAGAGAATCTGTAGCTGTTTAAACATGTAGCTTCAAGAAACATTGAGTGATACACTAATATCAATTTCAGGGAAGGTCTTTAGTCTCATGGCTCAACAGCCCTCTTGCTTTCAACCATATCCTAGCTGGCAAATGAAGATAAATAATGGTGTACTTGTCAAGTCTATGGTGGTAGTAAGTTGGAAGATCTGGCTACTATTGTTTTTGTTTTTTTGGTACTGGGGATCGAACAAGGGACCTTGTGCTTGTGAGGCAGGTGGCGGAACCACCCAGCTAAATGCCTGGCCCTGGCCATTATTGTTGATGGTGGAATTGGGCTAGACTAAAACTCTTGCTCTAAGGACAAATTTTATATTTAAAAACAACTACCACCCAATTAAGAAACTGTTGAAAGAGAATTGATGTTAGTTTTATGTGAAAACAATCTGGTAATCATAGAGGAACACAGCCCTAAAATGAACCAAGAATGAGTCATAGTTATAAGAAGTTGATAATACAAACTTGGATTCCATTAATAGAGTTTCCAGATCAAATAATGCATTAGTTACAAAATGAGACCCTCAGCAGATCAAATTTGGGAATTTGTGACCAGTTCTGAGCATTGGATTTTTTTTCCATTAAGGTTGTTGGTTCATTTTAGGTATATAATACAGTTACATTCATCATTGGGATCTTGTACCTTTACATGATGTATCTTGGTTCTTATTTTTTCCCCATTCCCCTGGCCTCCCTTCCCTATTT
>NW_004624736.1:5741964-5777363 GCF_000247695.1 Heterocephalus glaber
GGCACAATTTCTCCTGTTATGTGAGAAATTATTTCTGATTTCATATTTTCCAGATCCCCTTTTGTTGCCAGTTCAGTGGGTCCAGGTGTTTGAGTATCAGAGTGTTCCATCTCATTTCCCTTTGGGGTTGCTGTAGGTGATCTGGAAGTCTGGTTTTGAGACTTATTTATGTGTTTTCTCATTTTGACTGGGGGGGCAAGGGGGGTGCTGTTTACATCCATGTGCCTCACCTCCTCTGAGCTGGGAGAGGTGTGCCAAGGCCCAGGAGCGGTGGTAGGGATGATGGCCTGAAAGCCCCTTCCTCTGAACCAGGAGCAGTGGGACGGCGGCTCAGAAGCCCCTACCTCTGGGCTGGGAGTGCTGGGACGGAAGGCAGTCCAAAAGCCCTTTCCTCTGGGTCGGGAGCAGCAGGAGGGATGGTGGCCTCGCAGCCCCTTCCTCTGGACCAGGAGCAGTGGGATGGTGGCTCAGAAGCCCCTACCTCTGGGCAGGAATTCTTTAAATGCTGAGAACTTGATTAGCTCCAGTACAGTGGTCTGGTGGTCCGGTGTACTCTGCATCTTTGTAGTGTGAACCAGGTGGCTGTACAGAGAAGAGGCCAAAGGAGCGGGGCAGGGGCAGTGAATTGCTGCTGGGGCACAGGCTGAGTTGGTGTTTTCAGTGCAACTGTGGACCTCAGGACCGCATCTGCAGACCTGCCTGTCTGCAGCGGGCTGATTTGGTGTTTTCAGTGCCACTGTGATGTTTTTAAATGTTTATGTGTAGTGAAATGGTTACCACCATCAAGAAAATTAACGTATCTGTCCTCTCACATATATGTGAAATTGAAAAAGAATAAAAAAGTCAAATACATAGAAAAAGAGAGTGGAAAGGTGGCTATCGGATGGAGAGTGGGGCCTGGGGGATGGAGGGATGTAACTCAAGGATATAAGGTTGCAGTTATTGGGACCAAGGATGTAGCTCAGTGACAGGGGAGTTTCTTAGAATGTGTGAGGTCCTGAGTTCAAGCCCTGGTACCAAAAATCAAACCAAACCCAACCAAAATAAAACAACCCAAGCCAAAACCACCCCCCCCCAAAAGAATAAGAACACCAAAATAAACAAACAAACAAAAATCCTAAAACAACTTACTAAAGCTGCAGTTGTACAGGACATATAGGAAAATTATCTAGACGTCAAATGTACAGCATGAGAACGGTAGTTAATAGTATTGGATCAAACACTATACTGGAAATTTGTAGGAGATTAGATTTTGGATGCTGTTTACCACAAAATTGATTCCTGTAATTTAAAGATGGCATAAAGAAACTACCCACTTAAGATCTTAAATCAGATATCATTGTGAATAAAGAGAGTATTGCCTCTTTATTAGTTCCAATTTGAGTAATAAAATTCCCCCAAATATCTATATGAATAAATGCCTTAACTGTTGATTATTTTCCATTGTGATATTCTTTATGCTTAGTGATATGAAAAGTCCTATTTATATGTAAGCATTTATTTGCTTTTGCAAATAATTTTATATATAAATTCTTGGGATTAATTTGATTAAGATGATTATTATTTATATGTTAAGCACTGAATTCTGAAAATGGCTTCTTTTTTTTTGGTACTGGGGATCGAACTCGGGACCTTGTGCTTGTGAGGCAGGCAGCAGAACCACTGAGCTAAATCCCCGGCTCTGAAATTGACTTTTTTGTTTTAGCTACTTCAACAGCTGGTAAAATTTGGTTGAAAATTATATTTGACATGATTAATAAACAAGATAGATTGAATTGAGATTATAGCTTCAGGTAAAGTCCAAGTCTATTCAAGCATAATAAAGCTGAACTTCAGTTCTTCTTGCAGTTGTTTAGATGATTCTGTATATCTTATTTTTTAGCTTTGAGTTACTATTGTCATTTAATTCAATAAACATTTATTAAGCACCTGCTGTAGGCTGGGTGCTATTGAGCTCTGTGAGGGGCAGTGACAACTAAGATATGGCTTTCAAAAATTTATAATCTGGAAGGTCAATGTAGATTGCACTCATTTTTTGTGACAAAAGCCGTAGAGTTTTTATTTAAGAAAAAGGTTGAGATAGATTGCCATAAATTGAGAAACAAATTACACATCACACACTAGTGAGAGAACTGGATAAGCCCAAGAAGTTTTTGGACAGTGTCTAGAACTTGAGTGTGGTGTAAATGATTTTTAAGTATGTATACCATTAGAGAGAAATGTATACTGCCTAGATTAGGGGGTGGAAACCTCCATTTTGATAACTTCTTTGGGATTATGTCATAGGTACATTATAAAAAGTAGACTAAGTAAAAAAAGAAAATAAAATTATTGATACCTAAGGATAATCAGAAATAATCCCAGAGTATCTAGATATAACCACTGTTGAGATTTTTTTTTTTTTTGGCTGGTGATTTAGCTCACTGGTTTCACCGCCTGCTGTGCAGGCACAAGGATCTGAGTTCAATCCCCAGTATCAAAAAAAAAGAAAAGATTTTTTTTTTGGTACTGAGGATCGAATTCAAGACCTTGTGTTTTTGAGACAGGCACCAGCACTGCTGAGCTAAGTCCCCAGCCCACCATAGTTAAGATTTTTGACACCTGCCTTGAAAATGTAAGGTCCTGAGTTTGATCCCTGGCACCAAAAAAAAAAAAAGATTTTTGATATGGTGCTTCTGCTTTTAAATTTGACATTTGTTTTATTCTTTTTCCTATTGTTGACAATGTGGTCATTTCTAACTGTTCATGGATACAAATAATAGAGTAATTAATATCCTTGCTTAGAATTTTCAGTGCATCTGTTTACTCAGGATACCTCTTTAGAAGTGGAATTACTGGGTCAAAGTGTCAGAATTATAAGGATTTCGGGAAATGTTGCAAAACTGTCTTGTTAAAGTTTCCACTAATATACACTTCCACCAGCTGTGTTTAAGAATAAGAATGTCCATCCTAGTCTGGTAAGCAAGTGTTCGCTGGAGAGGAGTGCATTGTTTGAGTACTCAAATAGTGAGGAAAATGCGAGGAAAAGATACAGAAAAGAAGGTAGAAGGTGTGAGACAGGTCCCAGACACACATATGCAAAGATACTGGGAAAGGATAGACGTGAATATAAAACTTCTAGGTATTGGCAGAAAGCAGAAGGGTTGTACCCAGAGCCAAACAGGAAGAAAACATCTCTGTGATTACAATAGCTTGGCCTGGACCTGGAGAGTGACCCGGTCCCTGGAGTTCTGAGAGATAAATGACATGGTGTGCCAAGAGGAAAGGTGAGTGATAGAAGGGGTCCTTGGAAGGGTGATTTCAGGCTGGGATAATGAACAGAACAGAAACACAGGGATGGGGGAGGCACTGGGAGCACAGAGACATGAGAGCCATTTGGGTGACCAAAGGTCTGGTGGATCCTTCTGTGGCAAACTGAACTTTGATCTTGACCCTTGCAGCAATCCACAGTGGATGTGCTACATAGTAACCCTGGAAAGGGCTAAACCTTCGGAGGATGGGTATGGAACTACCCCTTGACTCCACTTCCTCTTCCTGCTTTCTTCAGCCTTGAAGCCCAAGTTACAGCCAGTACACTGCTCCCTGTCTCTCCCCTACATCCCTTCCCTTCCTTCTTCCTCTCAGTATGGCCTTATTCCTCTGCTACACATCCACAGATCCCACACTCATTTGTGCCAATCCGTAACATTCATACATTTAAGGTAATAGGAAGTTGTATTTTCAATCATGTCAAATATTTCAATATATGTTGAATTGTCTGGAAGAATGCCTGGTAAATGAATCCCACCATTATTGCTAGATTAGAGGCTAAAATCTGTGTTCCTCAGTACAGGTAGAGAGAAGCCTTCCATAACCCCACTGATCCCTGCTATATACCTCAATGCACTTGATTACCCCACACGACAGGTTTCTCACCTGATCATTGTTGCTCAAACTGTACCTTCTCCCCACATGCCCAGTACACATTTTATCATTTATTGTTTTGATACCAGATCTCTCTAGGTAGTCCAGGCTGGCCTGATACTTATAATCCTCCTTCCTCAGCCTCCCTAGTGCTGCGATTATTGACATGCACCACCATGCCTGGATCTCCTTACTGCTTATCCGCCTCATTGAACTTCAATTCTCCATAAAGTTTTAGATTAGGGCATGTCCCGGGAGGTTATTCCTGGTCTCCTGCCCACTCCCAGCCTGGCTACGCGTGGTGCCAGTCTAAGTCCCCTCATAACATTATTTTTAAGTTCTTCTGCTGCACTTACAGCCTGTCCTCTCCTAGTCTACCTCCTAAAGAGGTTCCAAATTCCCTGAGGACGTAGACCATCTTAGACTCCACCATGAAAGAGGAAAGCAACCCCATGGCATTTGTACTTCTGCCAACAGAGTATTTTGGAAGCAATGGGATAGATTCTGTGGCCTTTTATCCCTTTTTTCTGTCTTTCCCTTCTTCCATTATAACTTGGTTCAGATATTGTTGCGGTAATCAACAGTCATAGAACACAGACTCATGAGTTCTCCTGGCCACAGAGACTCAAACTCTGATTGATTTCTCCTATCTCCTGGTCACGCCTCAGATGTTGAGAACTTATCTTTCAGGTGAGCAGCCACCAGGGCAGGGCACTCAGGCTGGGAATGTGTGTGTGTGTGTGTGTGTGTGTGTGTGTGTGAGAGAGAGAGAGAGAGAGAGAGAGAATGAGAGGGCCCACATGCTCTTCCACGTCTACTTAATAGCTAGAGCATCATGAGAAAAGGTGGACTAAATATGTCATTAGCTGGTGGGATGGTGACCAGGTGAATGGATTTGAGCTTTCCGGAAAGCAATTGATATAGACCAATGCTGGCAAAGCTATGGCAGGCATGCTGTAGCCAGCTGTTTGTTATCATTGGGAGCTCTGAAAGGTTTGCCATCAATGATACAGATTATCATAAGACTCCAATATATTTGTAAATTTATGTCCATAGATCCCACATATAAAAATATGACAGGCATAGCCAGAAATTTACAGAGACACGAATGGTGTTTTTTAGTAGATTTATACCTATGAGTCATTCATAGGATGATTTTTATTGGTGGTAATACTCTAATGATCACTAACAGATGATCAGTGAGGAGTCATTAATAAGAGAGCAGCTAAGAATTACTGAGTAGCCATGTAGGTTTACCATAGGCTATACCAAAAAATTTAATAATCTCAGTTTCTCTTGCTGTATATATGTATATGTACATACAATATATGTACATACAAAAAAGTATATCAAAGTTAAAGCAAAGATTATTTAAAAATCTAACAAAACTACTTCAGTGATGGTTATCCTTATCCCTGGATAATGAGATCAAAGGCGTAATTGTCTCCATCTTTATACATTCCTGTGTTTCTTAAATTTCATGCAAGTATCATTTTCTTTTGGGATACAAACTATTTCAACTGTCTTAAGACAAAGGATGAGAGGAATCCAGTCATGTTTGGTAGAGAGGATTATTATACAATGATACTAGATTTTTCAAGAAAGAGAACTGCCTCTTCTGCCCCTCTTAGGAGAGGGACTTATAGGATGCACTCTTATCTGAATGGGATAATTCAGAATGGAAAAAGGAAATGGACCACAGTACTGCTTAAGTACATGACTGTCTTCTTTCCCCCAACATCTTTTCTTAATTTTTTTCTTTTGAAACCTCAGGACTCGAAGGAGATTAAAGTTTCAGCTGTATAATTTCATAGCATCCTCAGTCTCCAACAGTGACTCCTCAGACTCAGAGGATTTTTCTTTGAAACTCAGTTCCAAGGAGAGCCTCTCTGTGGGTGATCTCCTTTCTTCCCACGCCTTTCCCAAAGAGACCACAACCTCCTTCAAAGGTTATACCTGTCAATATGAGACTCTAACCTGATTTGAAGGATGCATAGTGGGTCATTCAGCCAACAAACCTCCCTCTAGTCGAAGTGACAGAGGGAAAGGAAAGTATAAGCAGATTCATCAACAGGAACTGACCCAGGACTACTCAAACTATGTTTGCAAACCAAGCACCAACCTGTTCTGTAGGGAACAGGGAAAGGGAAAGTTACTAGAACCTCTGCAGTTAAGTCCTAGTCTCCTGCGAGCCACGGCAGCACAAGGCGAATTACAGGAAAGGTAGAAAAATGAGACTGAGAAGAAGCTGAGCTTTGGGTCTGATCAGTGCTGCTCTGGGCGGCAAAGACAAAAGCCTCCAGCGTACCGCACTTTTTATTCAGTACTCAGTACATCGGGAGAAACAAATGTAACAAATGACTTGCAGAGAGTTCAGTACATCCTGTATAAATAAGATGTAACAATCCAAGATCAAGGAGGACCTGAGTAGATGTTTGTTCCTCCCAGGATGTTCTCAGCTCCCAGGATGTTTCTTGTCCTGGAGAATCACAACATCACCGGATCATTGAGGTCTCAGTTGTGACCGGAGGCCAAAATGGAGTTATGTCTCAGAATCCCATAGCTGGGCTGTAGGCAAGAGAACTAGGCTAACCAAATGATTTTTCCCTAAAATTATGTAGCATTGCTCCCGACACTGTTCTAGATCATGATGTGGACCCTGAAAATGAAGACTTAGTAGCTCATCAGAATGTCAATGGAGATAACCAACAGATGGGTAAGAGTCCAGAAAAAAGATGGCAACCAACTGACCACCCAGTGGATTGGCCAGTAAAACCACTTGAGCTATTTCTAGGAAATCAGGAAGATGATGAAGAAAAAAAAGTGAGGACAATGAAAACTAGGGCAAGGAAGAAATTCAGAAAGATGAAGAAATTCAGGAACCTGCTGAACAAATCCATAAATATGACAAAAATGGTGACTTAGTCCTCCCTGAATCCCACAAGGAAGATGAAAAAGAGGACAATGAAAATCAGAAGGACAAGGAAGAAATTCAGATAAATGAAGAAAATCAGTAAGCTGGTGAATAAATTCAGAAACACAACAAAGACACTGACATTATTAGGTTCCCTCAACCTGCTCAGGAAGATTTCCAGCTGGGCAGCAGCTTTGCTCCACATCCTGCTCAGGTCAGTCATGAAGAATGTGATACATGTCAAGACTTATTCAAGTGTAAGTCACTGGAAAATAAAGACACCATCCAAGGCCTAGAGATATCTGTGATGCTTAAGGAACATGAACTTGCTGAGGTGAGCACAGAGATGCATCACAGGAGAGGAGGGGACAGTCCTGGTGGAGATCTAGGTCAAACAGCATGGAACATCACTATCTTCTGTGAGGCAATGCTGAATTCTGGGTGTCTGCCACTGACCAGCAGGGGGGAAAAATGACACCAAGGAAGGCAATCAGAGACATGTAGGGAAAATACCAAGGAGTGCTGAGGGAGATGGAGGAACAAAGATAAAGGCTAATCATCATGCTGGGGAAAAAAAGTTGTTAAATTTTATTTATTTATTTTTTTTTTAGGGTTTCTGTGTTTCAGTGTTAATAAGTTTTGGGCATTTACAGTTGGGCTACTTCTATTAAAAGGATTTAAGTTCCATAAATGAGTAAATGTTGGCTCTATATAGCTAGGGTATTACGTTTATCAAATTCATCATCTTTTTCTTGGCAGGTGGAAAGCGAAGACCGATAGCCGAAAGACAGGCATAAAGTAGTCTTTGATCTCCTCCATGCTGTTAGAGGAGGAAGAGGAGGAGGACACTTTTGATACACAAACCACAACTGCCTCAACTTGAGGGGGCCTTCCTCTGGCTAAGGAAGAAGGCCCTCTCTTGTCTTGGGAGGACAATAATGATCAGCAGGCCACTAGCAATCCCAACCAAGAGGAGAAGTCTTCTTAGATGCAAGAGACTCCAACTCAAGAAACTCTCACAGAAGATAGAGTTGAATCCTCTGATTTTTAAGCATTTTTATAGTCCAAATGTACAATTCCTATAGGTTTATTTTTTCTCAATAAACCTATAGTTAGTGCCTGCCTATTCTAGCATATCTTCTTGATGCAGGATAAATGTAGACATGTGCAGAGTACTGAAATTCACTCTCAGAGAATTTCAGGTAGCACAATGCTTCTTAAACAGGAAGTATGCTTCTTCTCTCCTTTTACCTCTTCTTTCCAGGTTTTATTCAGTTTTACCAACTTTATCCACTTTATATATTTTATCCTGGTTTTTCATTATCTCACATCCCTATGTTTATAAGGCAGTAGTATAACCATCAGACTCCTATCAGGGTGATGTGCTGTGGGATGAACTTCCAGGGCTTGAGGAAGTGGCAGTACAGATCCCGTCACTCAGGAAGCTAACTCCAGTTGACAGTGTTTGGACATGTTCTTGGGGGACCACACCTGTTCTAGCATGTTGGTGACTTCATGGTTGGTGTGCTGGGGGGTCTGTGGTGGGTGCTTAGCTAGGGCTCCAGCTGAGGAGGAGACAACAGATGGCAGGTGTGAGGAAGTCCGAGCTCTGGTTCCCTCAGGCTCCTTGGTGCTCTCCCAATGTACATCCATTATTTTTCTCTATGTACACCTCATGAATATAGGGAAGACTTTCTGCTTTCCAGTTCCTTCCATCTGCTGCTTGGATACAGTCCAAAATTACCTCCTGCCCTGTCAGTTATGGATTGTTCAGATGATGCCTCAGGTCTCTTTCACTTCCTCTTTCTCCATGTTTTACTGGGATCAGAGTTTTTTAGATGAACTTGTAGAATCAAGAGTTCCCTACAAGGAAGTAGTGGTTTTAGCATCAGTTGGCTCAATTTGCTATGAAACTCAAGGTTGGTAACAATGGTCATAAAATCAACAAAGGACGATCCTTCTTCAAACCATATACCAAAACAGCTAGAGATCCAGTGTGATCCATAAGCCAGAAGGCACCAAAACACTTGCTATTACTGATGATTTTACATGAAAAATATGCAAAATCCCAGTGAAAAACAACCACAAAGCCCCACTACTGGGCCGGGGATTTAACTCAGTACTGCTGCTGCCTACCTTGCAAGGATAAGGTCCTGATTTTGATCACTGGTACCAAAACAAAACAAAACAAAACAAAACCAAACCACTGTCTTTTGAGGTCATGTATTCAACTTGCAGAGAGCAGGTGGGTAAGAAACTGAGCAATGCGACTGCTCATGGGATTCAATTCAGTTTAATGAATATTGATTGAGAACCTTCTATGTGCCAGACGCATGCTCAAAACTAAGTCTGTGTGTTTAGTTTCTTTGACGAAAAGAAACCCAGAGGCTAACTTAGTTTTTTAAAATAAGAGTTTATTTTAAGGATAGAAAAGGGAGTAAGGAAGATGGGAATCTCAAGACTCAGAAGGCTCTCAGCATCTAGATCTTGGTCTGGGTGCTAAAACGTGGCTCAGGTCAGTTCAGCAACCTTGCTTCCTTGTTGTACCCTTGGCAGCTAAATGCTTGATCCAGAAAGAGTGTCAGAAGCTGCTAGTTGCTTCTGCAATATCTGCTCTCCTTTTCGTTAGCAACAGAGCCCCGATTTTGTTTGAACTGGCCACGTGCCCAGCTAAAAGTCTGCATTTTCCAGTCTTGTTTGCATCTAGGTGTGGCCTGTGGTTGCAGGTGGACAACCATGGATGAGACTTCAGGAAATCTTTCTAAAAAGGACTCTAAACAACAGAGAGGAGCACCTTTTGATTCATTCTCTTTCATCTTTTTTCTTCCTGGATTTTGGATCTCTTTTAGCATCTTATGACTTTGAGACTGGCAGCCATGTTCAAAGGATTTTGGAGTAAAGATCAAAGAAGACTAGATGCCCATGCCCTTTGAGAATCTGCCATAGCAGTCCTGGACTGTTTTTCTCTGCTTGCTCATGTTTTATAGGAGATAAATAACTATGTGCATAAGTCATTTTCACTGGGTCTCCTTTACAAGCAGTTGAATGATAAAGGAGGATTCTATTGACTTTATCTGCTTTTCCTGTGGTCTCTACTGACTCCTCTCTATTTTTTTTTCCCTTTGTAGCTTCTTTCAACATTTTCTGTGTTCATCTTTTGGCTTCTGTCTCTACTACCTAGTGTTCTCTCACATTGTTAAGTCCTTCATTCAAATCTAAGTGTGAGATCAAATAAATTCAGTTAGTTCCTGTTGGAACTAACTTTTGGGCCAAGCCTTATAACACAGAGACTTTTTTGTAAAGGAGTAAGTAAAACAATGTATTTACAGTATCTGATCCATAATTAGGTTCCTCTTCTCATTCTGTAGTAGACATTTGGATTCAAGAAAAAAAATATTTCCAATTAGGAATCCAACTTAGATGTTTGGTTGAAAGGGTTCTGATGAAACCTCAGGAGGAACTTCTCAAAGAAATTATTCCATTTATGAGGAATAATGTAAGCAAAATATAATCTGTTTTACCTGCATCCAAAACTCTGCCTGTTTTCTCAAGAGAAATCCTATTAGTACATAACAGATCACATAGCACACTAATGCCTCAGAAAATGTAGAGTGATACTGAAATGAAATGACATCATCGCTTAACACAGTTATTGGCTATTTGTTTTGTACCTATGATCAAATCAGTATATCAGAGCTATGTCCGGAGATCAGTAAATACATATTGAGAAGCTACTAAGTAGATCAGTGGGCCCCACCCTTTTTGGCACCAAGGATCTGTTTCATGGAAGACAATTTTTCCATGGACCGGGATTGGGGAATGGTTTCAGATTATTCATGTGCATAATATTTACTGTGTACTTTATTTCTATTACTATTACATTGTAATGTATAATGAAATAATTATACAATTCACCATTATTCAGAATCAGTGGGAGCCTTGTGCTTCTTTTTCTGGAATTAGATAGTCCCATCTGGGGTGACGGGGGACTGTGACACCTCAAGTGTGTTGTTCATGTCCAGTCTACTCAGTAATTTCATTTTGGTTGCTGTCACAGAGGAGAACTCTACTAGGTAGGATGTTGGAAATATAAGCAAACTTTTTAAATTTATTTTTTGGATTTTATTTAATTTTTATTAGTACGTGTTTGCAGTACATAATATTTACATTCCTTTTGTGGAGCTGGTACTTATGTTAATGTCAGGATATTCTACCTTGACTTTAATCCAGAATATATGAAGAATTGCAGCTGTCTTAAACATACTTTTTTTGGGGGGGGGTACCAGGGATCTAACTTGGGACCTTGCACTTGCAAGGCAGGCGGCAGAACCACTGAGCTAAATCCCCAGCCCTTAAACATACTTTTAAGGCCACTGCCATTTGAGATCTCAAGTGATTGATCTTCCAGTGCTGACAAAGTCAATTCACTTGGCTTATTCACAAATGGGTCATGGGTTTATTTCTTCCCAGTTTGGAAGTCTTATGTGGTTGGGAAATAATGTTCCAGCTCTTTTGAAAGCTGAGACAGGTGACCATACACCAGTGGGGAGAAATAAGGCCCTGGCTCAGTCTCTTTCAGAATTTCTACCAATGTTTAAAACATATTAAAAATCAAGATCCTCACTTGTCATCCTCATGATTCCATTTTGGCTTTGAATGTAGCTACTTTATCTGTCAACTTGATCACAGTTATCATTATCCCCTGAAGTGGAAGACTGAGTTCACTGAGCAGTTTGCTTATGTCCCAGGAGTAAGCAATTGTTTTGACTATTCTTTGTCACTGAAACGTGCTTCCAGTGGTGAGTCTTTTTCTAAAAGAAACTTCTGAGTGGCTCTTGTGACTCAAAAACTCTGGCCAGTGATCTGCCTTTAGAAAGCCATCTTTCTTCTGTGTATAAGAGAAATGTGTGTGCTCTGCACCCACCTATCAGAACTTCATGAACAAATGTTAGGAAAGAATGTTCTTTAATGTAGTTGATAATTTTAATGGCACCCTGCAAAATGTTGACTTTTTTCAGCTAGCTAGAATTTCTTTATGGGTGATACAATGTGAGACTCACACTCAGAAACAAGTAGTAAAATCAGAAATTTGGACAGTCATGCATGGCAGCCACTCCATCTGTGCATATACCAACACAAAATGATCAATCAAATTTCCTGATGTGTAATCATTCAAAGAATGGAACAATTCTACAGCTATGGTTTTGGTTGGCAATAAAAGTGTACATAACATATCCCCACGCACATCCTCCTGAAAAATATATTACACAAAAGCAAGCATTGTTGCCTTGTTATCGGCATCAGTAGATTTGTCAACCTGATTTGCATACCACACTGACTCATTCTACCAACTGTGCCTCAATATCCTCTGCTATTTCATCAATTCATCTAGTTATGGTGCTAGTTGAAAGAGGAAACACATGCCACCTTTGAACTACAGCCTCTCCTAAAAGTTCATGACAAATGTCCTTAGCAGCAGGTGGGGCCAGTTCCTCACCAATAGTAAAGGGCTTCTTAGCTAGCACTGGAATTGGCTGCTAAGAATGATGCTCTTTGTGTGAACAGATTTGATGCAGTGGTGGCCTTCAGTAATTTCTCTGTTCTTCAGGTTCATTTTTTTTTCTATTGAAAAACTCCAGAGGCTTTTCTGTTTATGCAGGGAGCTTGTTCTCCATGTGGTGAAGCAGTTTTGAAGGGCTCATGGCTTCACTGGATAGCTGGGTGCCACATAATATACAAAGTGGGCTCGGAGGAGACTGAATCACCAGTTGCAATCACTGTAATTTAAATAGGACTCTTGGTATTTTCTTTTTGTTGGCAGTCTTAGAATCTTCTGTTGTCTCTTTAGGTCTTTCCCCCTTTTCAAAACAGCTCCCCACTGACGTTCGTTTTTCTCATTTTAGACAGAGTCAACTTGTGGGATTACCAACACTGCCTGAGACATATCAGCAGTGTGAGCAAAAGGTGCAGGCAGAAGTGGTAAATAAAATAATGGATGGGCCATGCACAGACTGAAGTAAGTGCTGGATTCTCATGTAAAGCCTGCCACCAAATGCAGCTTAATTGTCACTTGCCACTCACCATTAGGGTTTTGATATGAGTCTGCAAGCAACTGACTTATTATGATCTCTGGGGGAGTCAAACCCCTCTGCTAATGCTAATTTAGATTTGCAGCCACTCCCCAGTGCTTAGCTGCACCTCAGATCATTAGGCATGAGATTTCTATAAGAAGCATGTGACCTAGATCCCTCATATACACAGTTATAGTAGGGCTCCTGCTCCTATTCTTAGTGCCATTCATCTGTTGATGGACATACAGGCCTTTCCAAGATTTAGCTACTATGAGTTGTGCTGCTATAGACATAGGTGTGCGTACATCACTGTAATATGATGTGTTTGACTCTTTTGGGAAGATACCTAGCAAGGGAAAGCTAGGTCAAATGGAATTTCTATTTTTATTTTTTATCTATCTATCTATCTATCTATTTATTTTTTGGTACTGGGGATTGAACTCAGGACCTTGCATTTGCAAGGCAGGTGGCACAGCTGAGCTAAATCCCCAGCTATTTTTAGTTTTTTGAGTAATCTCTATACTGATTTCCATAATGATTGTACTAGTTTACATTCCCACCAACCTTGACTATCATATACCATTTTATTTTATAAGGAGACAATATTAGCACATTATTTGTATAATGTAGAAGTGCTTTAAAATATATATACAATTTTGACCCAAATCAAAAGACAAAATTTTAGATAGTAAAATGATATTAATTTCTAGGAATTAATAAGTTATTTTAATACATAAGATGTAAATTGTAAAAAAAATTTCTTAAATACTTCTGGAAATTGAAGATAAGATATAACACAAAACTTGATTAATAGCCAAACAAGTGGTAGAGAGAAGTGGTATGGAAGTTGAGAGGATAGAGAGAAGATAACAGACCAATCTCCATTGCCAGCAAGCTCTAGGGTAAGAATTGGTATACTGTAGTTAATCAATATCTTCTTTTGTTTGCAGTAAACATTTTTGAATATATAATGTGTTTCCATGGTTCAAACTCCAAAGCATACAAAAGTGTATTTAATGAAAATTCATGTTTCAGGCTGAGTATTTAGCTCAGTGCCTCACAGGCTTAAGGTCCTGAGTGTGGTCCCTGGTACCAGAAAAAAGAAAAGAAAATTCATGTTTTTACCCACCTCTCTTGGCCACCTAGTTCACTTCCCCAGGTATAAGCAATGTATTCTTCCCTAAAGAATTTTAGTGTACATATAAAATGTACATGGATATTTTTCTTATTCCTTCTTAATGAAAATAGTAGGAAATGATTCTCCCTCCATCATCTTGTATTTTTATTTAATGGTATCTTTGAGAATGTTAATATCAGTATATAAAATATATTTTTCTTTTATTTGAAAGTACTACAGCTTATTTAAATGGTCGACTATTGGAGTAAATATAGATTATTGGCATAATTTTACTGAATAATCATTGCATTCCTCAATAACTGTATTGATTCTTAATTGCTGGTGTCCTTGTGTTCCATGCTGGGAATCAAGCTCATGTGTTTATGATCATTGGCTATTTTAGGATTAAAGATGTAGATAAAAGTTCACCAGGGCCTCTTGATTAGCTACACTGTAAGAAATAGTCTTTCTGAAGTAACCAGGCAGGTAATTAGACGCTACCAACGTTTCCCTAAGTAGGGGGTGAAACTATCACAACAGAAAATAGTTCATTTGCCAAGGGGTACATGACTAAATTGATTAAAAGGGGGTACAAAGGAAATTTTGGAGGTGATAGAATTTTGCATATCATCATTATACTAATGGCTATAAAACTGCATACATTTGCCAGGGAATGACTTCTGGTCAGTGTTGGATAAGGACCTATCTACCTTGATCAGGAAGATAGAAGCACCAAAGGCAAAGCTACTGGAGACCAGAAAAGGGATCTTCATGCTGAGTAGACCTCCATTTGATTTCCACCCCAGAGTGCTGGTCCTAGTTCTTTCCACATGCCCCAGTATCTTTTCACACATCCTGAAAACAAAACATCCCCATTCTGTCTACATCCTTAATGCTAAACATCCCCCCTGCCCAGTGTGTGCACCAGATCTGATATGCTTCTGAGCTGACCTCTCGGAACAGAAATCTGGAGGAACTTTAGCTGATACACCTGCATCTAAATCTCTGGCTGATACACCTGCATCTAAACTCTGGCTGATACACCTACATCTAAATCTCTGGCCCAAGGAAAATATTCTCTAGGCCCAAAAGAAAGTGTGGAAAAAGTGAGAGAAGGTTCTCACTGCATGTGTCCCAAAGGAACACTCATTTCTTAGTGACAGGGTGAACATGAGCACCCTGGCATTTCTTTCGCTTACCAAAGGCCTGTCCAGTCATGCTCATTCATTTACCTTCCTAGCATTTAAAGGAGTCTCAACCCATCTCTCCCTCATTGAGGAACTCAATAGAGACACTTCCTTGGGTTTTACATCACACACAACTTGCTCTTTTGGATGAAAGTGTTTGCTGAGGCAGCAGATTCCTTGGATTGATTCTTTATTTGTGCATTAAAATAGAATAGGCCTGCAGTATTAATCCACGACCAGAAGGAACATAAAAGGTGTTTGATCTCTGGTTCATGATGGAGCTCCGCTTGGATAGATTATTTCTGAATAGGTGCCCTTCGCCTAGAATTCCAGTGAGTACTTGAGGGTCAAAGATAAACCATGTATCCAGAGATGAAAGGACAGTTGTTTCCCTACAAAGCCTCATAAATCAGTTTAGATATCATTCCTGTTTTATTTTATTATTTTATTTCTGGCACCACAACATTGAGGCTGTTTGATGCATTTAACTGAAAATATTTGTGTAGAGCCCTTCACTTTTATTTTGTGATGAAAAGTGTTACCTCAAAAAATGAGCCGATAAACTGAGAGGAAAAGCAAAGTGAACATCCACCCAGCATCAGGCTGAGAATAACATCTGATTGTACTTAGTGTGGAGGAAACTTAAAAAAAAAAAAAGCAACCCAACTTTCATTTCTTGCTTCTTTTATCCTTAAGCTCAGCAATAAACTAGCACTCTTTGGTTAAAAAGTCAAAGGAACAGATGTATAATTCTGGGGCTTCAGCATCTATATTTCAAATGGAGCATGTAAATTATGAGAACGACTCTTGGGACTGGTGAGCCTCCAGCAGCATGTGTGGCAGTGCCATCAGTCACCTGCTTTCTGTCCTTTTTGGGAATAGATCCTCCCCCAGGCTGGCTTGCTCAATGGCTCCAGCCTGGTACAACTGAATCCTCCTCGGGAGGCTGTATGTTTCCAGGCAGGAAGTAAGTGCTTGAACCACAGAGAATGGTACAGTGGGCCTGGAAAAGATACTGCTGGTAAATAACAACACACCTCAAAGACAGAAAAGGCAAAGACAGTGTAAGACTTTGTCCCACAAGACTGGGTTTTGTTTCATCCCACCTTTTGTGACCTTAAGGAAAGTACTCCACGGTTTTCTATTCTGAAGCCTGGGAATAAGTGTCTACTTTAGAAGATTTTTGGGAGAATGAATGAGAAAATACTGTGTATAAAATGCTTATTTTAGTGCTCCAATGTAGGTGTCTATTTTTCCTTAAAAATGACAACTCATTATACATAAAAAAGTGGAAAAGTATTAAAGTGATGTTCAAAATTTCAAATCCAGGTCTGGGGATTTAGCTCAGTGGTGCCGCCGCCTGCCTCACAAGTGCAAGGTACCAAGTTTGATCCCTGGTACTAAAAAACAAAACAAAACCACCCCCCCCCAAAACCAAAACCTAAAACAAAATTTCTAAAGCTGGAGAGGTCATTTGAGGCCACCTAGTTTGACATCTTCATTTTTGGATGGGCAGTGGCTTTCCCCAAAATGATGTGCGGAATACCTCACAATGTCTGATGTCTCAGCCTTAGCCCAGTGGTCTTGCCATCAACCTCTAGTGCCACCAGGGTGGGGCCCCTAAAGGTGTTGTCAGCACCCGGTTCAGTGGCTGACAACTGGTGAAGATCTGTTCAATTGGTGAGTGAAATTAGGACATGTTAGAAGTGGCACCAGAAGAGATCACTATTTTACATTTCAGGTTATAAGTTTTTGTGAAGGGCCACTAAACATAATACTAAGAACTGCTTAATGCATGACACAGGTTATTAATCAGCTTATGAATATGAAGTAAGCCAAAAATTGGGATATTGAGGAAAACTGCTAATGGAAGTATGAAACTACAGTTGGAATCCCAATTAATTCTTTAGTAGTCAGAAAATACTTTTTTAGATGCTTTCTTACATTTCATATTAAGTTGTGTTAAATAAGCTAACAACCATGGTTAAGGAATTATGGGTTGCCAGATATCTCACAGAGCGGTATGCAGACAAGCAAAGAGTTCTTTTAATAGCATCAAAATGTCATTAGGAATTGTAGTAGGAAACTCCCTTTTCCTAAGAATTAGGATAAACACAACAAGTCCCTCTTCTCAAAAATACCATTTAGAGAATGAGGCCAAGATCCGTGGTTTGGTTTTAGGCACAGATAGCTGGCTTTGTTTCCTTAGCAAATGGAATCCACAGATGACCCCTTCACTGCCATTCACTGTGCATCTCCTCCTGGCACTCTGGTCACAGGGCACAGTTAGACTCTGAATGCCCGAACACTGGGTGACAGTCACATTCTCTTTTCTTTTTTTCAGTACTAGGGATTGAGCCCAGGACCTTTGCACTGAGATATGCCCCAACCTCCTTTGATTTTTTTTTTTTTTTTTAAGGCAGAGACTTGCTAAGTTTGCTGAGTTTCTCATTGACTTGAACTTAAGGTCCTCCTGCCTCAGCCTCCTGGGCTCCATTATTCTAAAATGAAGGAATTTCTGTGACCCTGTTGGTTTTTGTTTGGAAGCAGAGCCAGACACAAATAGATGGCTCCCTGGGCAGCTGGTAAGTTGGTTCCGGGATAGTCTTTGACTATGCCTGCTGTATTTAATTAGGCCACATGGGAGAAAGATGAACTGCTAGCAGTGGTTTCTGTTTCTCCTCTTTTCCCCCAAACAATTCGACTCCCATCTCAGATATGATTATTCACTGTGCAAAACAAAAGCCCTGCATTCTGATTGCATGGGATATAGCATTTGTTCACGCAAATGGTTAAGTCAACCTCCTGAAAAGGCAGTTTGTACAGGGCTACCATGGATAGTTGCTGAAGTTGTACACAACTCTGCATTGTGACTGTATAGCCCCAGGTTCAAAAACTCTTAGTATTATTCATTTATTTCTCTGAGAGAGGGGCCACACACAGCCCCACCCCACACAATTTATTACCAGAGTCTTTTTAACTTTACAGAGAACTTTCTGTGACAGGAGTGCTAGGAAATTAATTTTTTCCATCTTGGTATAATGCTAGTGATACTTTTAGCACCTCTTAAATATTTGCACCCCAGGCAACTCTTGTCTGACCCACTCCTTAATCCAGCTCTCCTGGAACAGAGTACACAAAATAGGAAAGAAGAAATCTGTAGTACTGAGTGATCACTGGAGATATTTAAAGGTTCATAAAATACAGGTGAACTTTCTTTGTATTATGCTTAGCCAGCATATAAATCATCATTTGTCAGAAGATCCAAAATATTCAGGATAACATCTATTTTGTTCATTTCAACCCACTTCAGGTTAAGGAAATAACACTACAAATAATAAAGCTTTCTATTCTTTCAAAGGATTTTTGTGTGTATGATGTCATTTCTGCTGAAAGTGCAAACTTCACAGTTTGTAATAACTTATGGTCTTTCATCTTTGGTCCTTCGTATTCAACTATTTTTGTTATTCCCCGAATCTCCATTCCTAATCCCTTCTACCCAGTAAGCCTCCAAATGAATGTGTTGATAATCAGTCTTTAAAAATGCACATCTTAGTAAAACATTGAGTTTTGTTTAGAACATGTTTCTGTTTTAAATTTATCATTCAATCCTGTTTTTAGGGTCAATATTGCTGTAACTATAATTAGCTGATTATTTTTAACTCTTTTATGGCATTTCATAGTGTGCATTCATTCTAGTTTTTAAAACTTTAAAGAAGTGTGATACAGCAGGGAATTAGCTCAGTGGTGCTGCCACCTGCCTCGCAAGCACAAGGTCCCTAGTTCGATCCCCAGTACCCTCCAAAAAAATAAACAAAAAACTCTTTGGGCCGGGGATTTAGCTCAGTGTTTCCGCCGCCTGCCTTGAAAGCTCAAGGTCCCAAGTTCGATCCCCGGTACCAAAGAAAAAGAAGTGTGATACAATATAGACAATAAAACTTTACTATTTTAGCCATTTTTGTATGTACAGTTCTTGGTGTTATATATATCCACATTGTTCTACAACCCTATCCATCTCCATAAACTTTATCTTCTCCAACAGAACCTCTAACTATTAAACACTAGCTCCTCAAGCCTCCCTACCCCCGGCCCTTGGAAATCACCATTGTACCCAGTGTATTTTACTATTCTCCTATGGATGGGCATATATATTGTTTTCAAGACCCACCACACAAACTACACCACATCTTATGACCTCTTGCAGATCTTCTCATGAAGTTGCCTAAGAATTTCTTTGAGATCGTCTCAGAAGAAAATTTTGGAGACAAAGATACATTGCTTTCTAGAATGACTGTACTAATTTACAATGTCTTTAACAGTATACTAGATCTGCTATATTGTTATATTTTGTTATGTCTGGAATTATCTATCTTTTAATTTTTTACATTTTATTTTTTTGAGTTTTTGAAAAATTGACTAAAGAGTTCGAGCATCTTTACTATTCTCGTTAGTTACTTGAGCTACTTTTTCTGAGAATTGCCAATTTAATACTTTGCTCATTTTATAATTGAGTTTCACACCTTTTTTTCTTGTTGATTTTTAGGAGTTGTTTGTATATTATAGGTGCTAAGTTCTTGATGGTTTTGGATGTTACAAATATTTTCTTCTAAACTCATTTTTTCTTTGTTTATGGTGGCTTTTAAATTTGACAGAAATAAATCCATAAATTAAAAAATTAGCATTTATATTTTAGGGTCTTATTAATCTTTTCCTCATCCCATATTAAATATATTGTTCTGAATTTTCTTTAAAGTTTCTTTACATTTGTTGTAGTTTCTTCCTGTATTTTCTTCATATTTTTTTTTTTTTTGTACCGGGGATTGAACTCAGGTCCTTGAGCTTGAGGGGCAGGCAGCGGAACCACTGAGCTAAATCCCTGGCCCAACACCATGTTGTTTTTGTGGCTTCGCCATATGTCTCTATGTCTGGTGGGTAAGTATCTACTCCTTGCTTATCTATTTCAAAATGGCCTTAGCTAGTTGTACCATCTTTTCCATATAAATTTTAGAATGAGTTTGCAGCATCCTTAAAACTATTCTCCTGGAGCCAGGGTGCACACATATGATCCCAGCACTGTGGGAAGCTGAAGCAGAAGGATTGCAAACTTGAGCCCATCCTGGGTACCTTAGCAACATAATGAGATCCCATTTCAAAATAAAAAATATAATAAAGGCTGGGGATGTGGTTCAGTCCAGAGACCCCGCATTTAGTCCAAAACATTTTTTTCTTGAAATTTGACCAGATTGCTTTGAATATGTAGATTAATTTGGAGAGCATTTATACCTTTACTCTGATATATCATTCTATATACAATTGACGTCTTACCTCTTAGCTGCCTTTCCTTTATGTCCTTTAATAGAATATTATGTTTTTAATTTTATAAAGGCCATATGCAACTTTTAAAAATTTCTAGATACATTATAATTTTTGTTACTATTAGATGATATATTATTTTTAAGGTCATCATTGCTAGTACTGAGTAGCGGAAAATTACTGATTTGTATAAATTCATCTTATAATACAACAAGCTAAATTGTTTTCTAATAGTTTCTCGGTTCTCTTAAATTTTCTGTGTGGAGAATACTATTATCTGAAAACAACATGTTTTACCTTTCCCATTGAATCCCCATACTTAATTGTCTTTTTCTTGTATATAGCATTGTTGAGTTCCTCATGAACTATTTTGAATGAGGAATAATAATTGTAATTCTTGTCTTATGTCCAATATTATTGCAAATAATGGAAACAAGTTTTTTCATTATATATGATTATATATGATATGTAATATAGGTTTTGGTTAGTAGCCTATTTATAGTTAAGAAAATTACCTTATACTCATAATTCCCTCGAGGCATTGAAATTCATGAAATGTTTTGCTTGCACATTCTTAGACAATTAGTGATTTTTGCCCTTCTTATCAAATTGCCTCTTACTCGAAGGTACAAAAGGAAAGGAAAAGAAAGTACAATCATGCAGCATCTGTCTTCTCCCAAAGAATCCTGGAGGACTAAGTGAGAATTGGAGATTATGGGCAAATTTCGGTGTCCACTATCACTGTCAGATAATCTAACTTTTTTTTAGGGCTGAAGAAGAAACAATTGAAGGAGGTATGTGTGTGTGTATGTATTGTATAATGCTGTGATTAAAGAGAAAAAGTAATACATTTATTGAGTATTTATTATGTGTCAGGCTCTGTGTCGGGCAATTTTAAAGCTATGTCTTTTAAGCCTCTTAACAACCCTGTGAGGTGGGCATTATTTCCTGTATTTTAGGATCAGGGAATATAGGCTTAAAGAAGTTATAAAATCTTGCCCAAGTTCTTGTAGTACCTCGTGTTAGAGTCAGCATTCAGACCCAGATCTCTTTCCAAAGCTCAAGTCTTTCCTCCACATCATATTATGTTGCTTAAAAGATGTCTAATGATAATTACATATTAGATGTGTAAGATAGGAAAATGAAACCTAGGCAGTCATCAAAAAAAGCAAAAGAAACCAGTTCCATCTCAATCTGTTACAAATATAGGACAAATAAAATGAACCAGAGCTCCTTTGAGAGATGAGTGATTCTAGTACTGGAACAAAGAAGGTACAAGATGAGGTTGGAATATATTATTATGCCAGAAAGTAAAAAATTCCTCAGGAGACATGTTAAGAGGATTATAGAAACCAGCTCAAGGGGGTTCCAGCTGGCCAAAGCTGAAAAAAATTGAGCATTAGAAGAAATCAAAACAGCAAGTCATTGTAATCCATTGAATAAAAATCCATGAGTCCTGATAATAAATAAACAAAAACAGAGAAGAAAAAGATGTTCTTCCTGAGGTAGAATACCAACAGACAAATATGGAGGAAGAATTGTAGTTGGGAAAATCACTATTTTAAAATCATCATAGCAAAGATGGTCTTAGGCTTGAATCATCAGTAGGTTCTCCATACAGGGTGTACATTTAGATACAGATCATGATATTTTCATGTTCTCAAAATGTTTCCCTGTAGATTTTTAGGTGCAAGGGGAGAAAGCAGTAAATACATAATGGAAAAACTGAACAACACCTTGATCTAGTAATAAAAATTAATATCACCAGTGATGAACTCGTGTGCCTCCAGATGTGATAGTTTGAGAAGGACACTGTGTCACTTTATGAAGCATTGTAGCTGAGCAAATGTAACTTGAAGCCAATCATAAGGAAACATCAGCCAAGCTCAAATCGAGGAACATTCTACAGAATAGCTGACTTCTACTGAAGACTGAGGAATCGTTCCAGCTTTAAAAACATTAAAAAGATGGGACATAAAATCCAATATGAGGCTCTTGACAGGATCATGTAATGGAGAGGGAAATGTTCTAAAAGACATTATTGGTGCAATTGACAAAACTGAATTATGGACTGTAGAATAATGGACTATTTTATCTATATTGAATTTCCTGAATTAGAGAAGTACTTTAGCCTTGTAAAAGTATACCTTTATTCATAAGAAATATATACTGAAATATTTAAGAGAAAAGAGACATTCTCAAGTGGGTAAGAAAAGAATATAGGTAGAAGAACAAGAAAGCAAGTGTGGCAATATGGTAAAAATTAGTGAAATTGAATAAAGAGAATATGGAGTTCTCTGTATGATTTTTATATTTTTTCAATAAATATAAAATTATTTTAGAGTTGAAAAACTTGGGATAACATTAGTAAGTGTGGCTATCTGTCAAAAATACTGATGAATTTTGTCAGTTGACATTGGACTCATACCATCTCTGATCCCAGGAGAATGGATTAATATAATAGCACTTCTTACAGGCATATTTGTCCTTGAGAATGATTCAGTAGGAGCATGATTCATTTGGTTGTAAGTTTAGTGACATTATTAAAAGGGCAGGAGGCATTTGTTGGTGAACAAATGGGTTTCTTGCTCTTTACCCAAAACAGGGTATGACAAGCCCAGCAATTTCAGTTTTACCAAGATTCTCACATCTCCATTTCCCAACATATTTATAAAAATATTTCTTAAGAAATCACCCCTCTATGACACTCTGTACCCGTACAGACTAAGAAAACACTCTGATCTTTGTTTAACCTACTACTGTGCTCCAAGATTCTATATGGAGTTCAGAGTTAATTTTGGGATATGGTTTGAGTAGTACCAAGAAAGTCACCCTGATTATATTATCTCTAATAGTTGCCTGTCAGGAGTGAATGAATAGGAATTTCACAAGTTGGGTTGTATTTCTTTTCTCTTTGTTTAAAATATGCACACTTAAAATTGTGGTGAAATACACATAACATGAAATATATCACCTTAACAATTTTAAATTGTACAGTCCAGTGGCATTAAATATATTCACATTATTGTGCTACTGTCACTACCAGCTATCCACAGAACTTTTCACTTTGGGAAGCTAAGAGTACTCATTTCACAATAACTCTCCAATCTTCCTTCCCCTGGAGGATGACAACCACCATTCTATGTTATGCCTCTATGGATTTAATGCTCTAGGCACCTCCAAAAAGTGGAATCATATAACAATCCTTTGTTACTGGTCAATTTCACTTAGCATGGTGTCTTCAAGGTTCATTCATGTTGTAGCATGCGTCAGACTATCCATATTTTTTAAGGCTAAACACATTGTATGTGTATACCGCAGTTTGTTTATTCCTCTGTAGACATCCATTGATGGATTATTTGAGCTGTACCCACCTTTTGGCTTCTGTAAATAATACTATGAACATTTGTGTAAAAATATCTGTTTGAGTTCCTATTTTCAATTTTTGGGTGTATTGCTAGAAGTGGAACTTTTAGATGATATGGTAATTCTATTTTTAATTTTGAGGAGACGTATACTATTTTTTATGAATGGTTGCAGCATTTTATATTTCTACCACTAGCAGTTTCTCAATGATTGCTCAACATTCTCAACACTTGTTTGCCTGTCCCTCCCTCCCTCCCTTCCTAGAAACCATCTTAATGGGTTAAGATGTATTGTGGTTTGAATTGTATTTTTTTTTCATTCTCTCTTCTTTTTGGTGGTGCTGGGGATTGAACCCAGGGCCTTGAGCATGCTAGGTAAGTGGTATACTCCTGCCCTGCACCCCAGCTCCAGATGTGTGTGTGTGTGTGTGTGTGTGTGTGTTTGTGTGTGTAAATAAAAATTCCCTTGAGAGGGATGGAGGGGTTGAAGGGAGGGCAGGGGAATGGGGAAAAATAAGAACCAAGATAGATTATGTAAAGGTACAAATTTCCAATGATGAATGTCATTATATTGAGTACTTAAAATGTACCAATAAAATTAAATTAAAAATTCTCTTGAGAAGGAAAACAAAAATATTATCAGCAATTAATACTATAGGGTCAATTGGTTTGCAAGATTTACTTTTTTTTCTATTTTGCATGGCAGTTTTCTCTAGAATGAGATAATCAACAGGTGTGTCTGGATGTAAAGTTCTTCTATGTAGTACAAAGAGCCTGAGATTGGAACCAGGGCCTATCTTCAATATATTACTAGGAGGCCTTGATAAGTTAGTACAATCCACAAGTACTTCAATTTCTATATCTGAAAATGTGCATAGTGCTGTGTAACAGTGGTTCTCAAACTTTAGCACACATTGGAATCACGTGCAGGGTTTGACAATGCACACAGATTGCTGGACCAACCCTCAGGGAGTTTCTGACTCAGTAGGTATTGGATGGTCCCTGAGAAGTGCATTTCTACAGATGAGGTGATGTTGCTAGCCCATAGATCACTGCTCTATCTGCTTGTTCTAGGAATGAGATAATGTAAGTTAAAGATAAGCAGTGAAACTCAGGACAGCAGGACTTTTCAGGACTGTGCTACATTTTTTAGGATTTGGCAGTTTGAGAAGTGGGGGGGGCAATGAGGAGAGAGAGTATTAAGAAGAAGGAGATAGATTTGTGGGAGTGAAGCTGGGAAGGTGTCAAAAACTCAGTTTACCTTAAGGCACAACATTGCCAAGAAATAGTGTCACTTCTGTTGGAGGTTTCAGTAAATATTTTTGTTTGGTTGCAAAGAGAGAAAACCCAGTAAACAGACAGGCATGATAATACCTACTTTAAACTTTAGCCTTGGTTTATTTTCTCATGCAGCAAGAATCCTAGAAGTAGAAAGTTACTGGTATTGATCCATTCATGTAGAGATTTCAGTACTGAGGTCTGCCCTTTCCTTGCCCTTTCATGTGCACAGCGCTGCTTCTCCAGGTCTGGTCATTATATCTGCTTTCCTTGAAGGAGGAAAAAATAAACACGAGGAAAGGTCAGTGATTATATTAGGAAATCAAAACTTTCCAGAAATTCTTGGCATTTGCTGCTTATGCTTCCAATGTCCAGAGCTGACTCTTGGCTGTTACTAACTTCAAGCATGGCTAAGAAATGTTGCATTTGAGTTTCTTGCCACTCCAAACTGAATTAGGATTATTTAGTAAGATAGAATGGGGTTATTTTCTGTTCTACCTTCATAATTTTTTTGTCTGTACCTAGTGATTTCAGAGTAAGGCAATGAGGCCACCATAGGCAAAGCTATTAGTTTTTCTGAGCCTTCTTATATAATAGAATTTTTTTTGGCTGTGTGACTTTTGTCACCTTTAATATTTCAATGTGTATGACTGGTAGAAGCTTCAGAGTATAAGGTTAGTTGTTTTTGGAGTCACCTGGAGAGGTAGTTTTGGCTCTATTTTGTAGTCTGCAGGTGGGAAAAAGGAGCCCTTCTACATCATTGGTGAGAATGTAAACTAATGCAACAAATGTGGAAGTCAGTATGGTGATACCTCAAAAAACTAAATCAAGAAATTTCTTTTGACCCAGCTATTTCCCTTCTAGCTGTCTTCCCATAAAAATTAAAGACTTCACGTTAGAGTGATACGCAATACTCATGTTTATAGCAACACAATTCACAACAACTAAATCTTGGAAGCACCCTATACGTCCATCAACAGATGAATAAATATGGCATTTACAAACTTGAGTCATTTGTAGGAAAATGGATACAACTTAATGTTAAGTGAAATAAATAGGATGTGCAAGCTTAAATATTATATGGTTTCTCTAATATTATAAACCCAAATTATAAATCAAGAGCAAAATAGGAGCTAGAGAATAGGAAATATGGAGAGAGAGCTTTTGCAAATGGGAAGCGGACCAAGAGATGGAATTCAGAGGGAGGGAGGAGAGGGGTGGAAATTTAAAAAAACAATGAAAATATGTTATGAATATGTACCAACTCCACACAAGGAATGTGATCATAATGTACTAATAAAAATAAATATTGAAAAAAAGAAAAAGTGAACTTTCAGGAAGATGGAAAGAAGAATGTGTGGTCACAGGGCTAGCAGCATGATGGCAGGCAGGTGGCCTTAGCCATAGGTGCCATGGGGGAGTCCATAGAAGAGAGTAGCAGAAAGAGGTGTAGACAGTGGCTCATGAATAGGTCTGCAGAGATGAGATGGGAGTGGAAGGAAGTTAGAGCTGAGATCAGTAGTCTCATAGATACAGAGTGAAAGGTGTGAGGGGCAGGCAGGGAGGGAAGGGAAGGAGGGAATGAAAACAAAGAAGAATAAAGATATGTACTCCATATACCACAATACATGTAATCATTATGTACTGCAAACATGTAGTGATAAAAAAGAACACTGGACACTGTAGTCCAGACATAACTGTGCCTGAAAAAGGAGACAGTGACAGGGAGATGACTGATTTGCAGGAAGCCTTGAGTGCCTAGAAGGGAGATAATGTGCCTGAGAGAGTATCAGGAAGAGGAGAAGTAAGCCACCATACATCAGTTTATCACATTTGAATCCAAGTAGGCATACATTAATTGAGTGTCATAGATAGGACATTAATCTGCTCCTCCCAAATGATGTCCATATCCTAATGCCTGGAACATGTGAAGAATTTGAGAGTGATTTTTTTTTTTTTTGGTACCAGGGACCTTGTGCTTGCGAGGCAGGTGGAGGAACCACTGAGCTAAATCCCGGGCCCTGAAAGTGATTTTGAAATGAAGAAATTATTTTGAGTAATCCAGGTGGGCCCACAGTAATTACAAGTGTCTTGTAGTGAAAGAAGGAGGCAGAAGAGGGAGGGAGAGGGAGAAAGTGAAAACATGAGATTTGATATGAAGATACTACAATGCTTGTTTTAAAGTTGGAGAAAGGAACCCACCCAGGGATACAGGAAGAGTCTAGAAGCTAAGTGGGAAAGGAAAAGGATCCTTCCCCAAAGCCTCCAGAAGGAATGCAACCCTGGTAACACCTTGATTTTAACCAAGTGAATTTTGGATTTATGGCTCCCAGAACTCTAAAGCAATAAATTTGTTTTGTTTTAAGCTTCTAAACTTAGGATAATTTGTTATAGCAGCAATAAAGAACTAATACATTGAGCAAGCATCAAATGGCTCAATAGATTAGGAAACATAAAGATGACTAAGATTTGATTATAACCTTTAAATGATTACCAGCTCAAGGGCTTATGTCAGTGATCTTCAAACTGTAATGAGCATGGAAATCATCTTGGATAATCTCTCTAAAATGCAAGGTCTGATGAGCTAGATCTGGAGAGACCTGAAATTCTATGTTTCAGGTCAGTTTCCAGCTGATGTGATGTTGTTCGTCTAGGGACCATATGTTAACAAGGGACTCACAGCTATAGCTCTGTTCTAGGATTCGGTAACAGTAACGCTTTTAGGTATGTAGTTATAATCGGGGGATGGTCTAGTTTTAGGTACAGAAAATACTTGGAACGATCAGCTGACCTTAAAGTTTGATATCTGAAACTTTCTTGTGCCAGGAACCTGGTGATTCAAACTCTCTTAAAAGACTGTCATGATAACCAAGTAAGAGGACACATGTGAAAGTAACGGGTAATTTGTAAAATACTACACACAAGTGTTATCTATTTACATGTTGGGCAAGAGCAGATTCGGCAAAGAAGGTACATGTGTCATTTGGGACTCATAATTTTCTTAATAGATTGAAATAGAGGAATGAATAATTGTGTGAAAATATTTCCAATACTTCTTCTAGTCACTTTTGTTTGATTCCTTTTAAGTCCTCTGTTCCATTATATCTATAATACATATATGGAACAGAACACTTGGAAAATAAAACATATAAAAAACTTACAGAAAATAGCCATCTGTAATCCCATAATTGAAAGATACCCAGGAACTAGAGCTTTCCCAAGAGTGTGTATTGAGCTGGTATCTTTTGAGGGTCTTCACAGAACTTTGTCTTCCTTCACTACTATAGAAAAGCATAACTTTATACTTCATACCACCATTGATACTATATATTGTCCATAATAATTTCAATCACAGCAGGGAATGCATTATCATTAAAGCAATAATTCTCAAGTGAAGCAATTTTGCCCTCTAGGGGTCATTTCACAATATCTGGTGATGCTTTATGGTGTCACGACTGGGGGTGGGTTGCTACTGGCATCTAGTGGATAGACATTGAGGATGCTGCTAAACATGCCACAAAGCGCAGAGTGGCACCCACAAAAATAATGGCAGTGGCGTCAAATTGAGAAATCTTGCTACGAAGCGCTGGGTTTCAATCTTAGTGGGCAACAGAATCATCTGAAAGGCTTGAAATGGTTTGCTCACTCCTTCCCTCTTCTACCTTCCTCAATTTCTGACTTAGTAAGTCTGAGAGGAGGCTGAGAATTTGTCTTTCTAACAAGTTTTCAAGTGCTGGTCTGGGGATCACACTTTGAGAACACTTGCCATGGGGATTATAACTACACAACTGTGATTGGTCTCATATAAATCGTAGCTCCGTACTTTGTACTCTCACTCATATTTATTTCTGCTGACCATATATCTCTGGTATGTTGCAAACATCTCCTGGGCATAGGCCAGGTCTTCTGCCTTTGGCTTGTCCTCTGGCACTGAAACCAGGCCTCTTTCATTACTATGGACCAGATGGTTTCATTTGACCTGATCATGGGGACATGGCACCATATAAATGGCTCCAAGAACAAATGAGTGAGCTGTTGTCTTGGAGGAGACTGATAGGGAAATGGGACGAGTGAAAATAGAAAGAAAAGAAACAGCCATTTGTGTTGTGCTTAAGACACACCCTAGTAGCATCCTGAAACCTCAACACAATTGTGCACAGCTTTGCACTGTTTAACTAAATGGATAATGTTTCAGTCTGGAATGGAAGACGAAAATTTAGCTTTTTTTTTTTTTTTGGTACCAGGGATCAAACTCGGGTCCTTGCGCTTGTGCAGCAGGAGGCAAAAACACTGCCGGAGTCAGGATAACTTTACTGTCAATGCACCAACAGGCCCCAGTGAGGAGAGATTTTTCTCCTATACTCCTGACTTCATGATCTTCTTTCCAAGGATCCTTTCTCCCACTCATTGTGTTGTCCTCAGCCCATTCAGCCTGAGGGCAGAGCTTACCCATCTCTGATAGACACCATATTGAGACTTAGGACTGAGGTGGGCCTGGATTCAGCATGGGAAAACCGAGGCAAAGTTGGGAATAAAAGGCTGGTGGCCAGTTCCAGGCACAGGTTGGGCCAGGAAGTGCCCAGAAGATATCCTTCAAAAAGTGAGGAGCACATTGACTTTTGTTCTCAAAATGAGTCAGTGGGTCAGCAGTGAGGTCAAAGGTTAGGGAAACACTAGGGATGAGGTGTTCAAGAATGGGAGAACTCCAGACTAAAGGAAAGCCTGACTCTGAATCCTCTTGTATGACTTCTCCTGGGCCAACGAATACAAGAAACAAATGACCTCCTTAAAGCGCTGAGTGGGTCAGTCTGGCTGATTGGGTAGACTCAGGGCAGAGAAGAACAACATTCTTCTGTAATAGTAATACTTAACAATTAAAAAAGATCACAGAGAACATTAATTATGTATCTATTATTCCTATCAACAGTGTTGCAAGTTAGATTTTTTCTTCTTTTTTAGAAATAAAGAAATTGAACCTGGGAGAGAGAGTCACTTGCCCAAGTAAGTGCAGAGCTAGAATTTGCATTCAGTTCCATTTGTCTTCAAGACCTGTATTCTTTTCATCAAAGTGGGACGTAATTTGGGTCATGAGTTGTTGCCAATGTTTTTCCTTGTCTATTCTGAAATTATTTTTGTATCGAAGGGGAGTCTTACTTTGCTCTTTGCTGGGACAAAATACCAGACATAGGAATAAAAAGAACTAGGGAGATATTGAAAAAAAATAATTTTGATATTTTTTCAGGTGATATTACTATCTACCAGACACTGGCAACTTAAAGGAAGAGAGGTTTTATTTTGGCTCATGTTTCAGAATTTTCAGAACTTGCATAGTGGTGGGCATGGTGGAAGGGTCTGGGGGAGGAGAACTGCTCAGGTTATGAAAGCCAGGAAGCAGAGAGGGAAGGGAGGAGCCTGGAAGGGAGGTGTATCCTACCAGGTGACAATCCCAGTGACTCTTTGGATTAGACCTCACATCTTAACATCACATTTAGCTATAGCACCTCCATGATTCAATCACCCTTCAAAAACCCCACATATGAGTGCATGAGGCTTTGGGAGGTCACCTAGATATAAACCCTAACAGGAAGGCACCCTGTCTTCCAGTGATGGGTTCTTATAGCTGTAATAATCTAGCCTGGTGAAATTCCACCACCTCTTTAGGGAAAATTTTGTAAAAAGTTGTTTTCCTTCAAATATTAAAAATTTTTCCAACAGTTAAGATATCAATTCACTTCTGTTCTAACCTGTAATTGTTAGGGAGAGAGGACTTTTTTGAGCACTGAAGATTAAACTTGGCAGTATGAAATTTCACTCTTATATTCCCTGTGACAATCCTTGGTGACACACAGACACAGGCATGTATCTCACCATGAAGAGTCCCCTCTTCACCTTTTCGAGAGTCACCCCAGAGCTTCACATAAAACAGTGCTGTATCATCCTAGATGTTCCATGTTCTCTCACATGACTTGAGCTGAGTCTGCATGGTGCTGTAAAACCCAGTTTATAGCGCTGATGAGTCACAGAGGAGAGGTGAGGGCAGCAGCTGCAGCCAGCAGCAGACCCAAAGTGGTGGACAGGAGGTGGAGTCCCAGGGCTTATGAGTCACAGGCTAATAGTAACATTGGGGGACCCTAGAGAATCACCACCTCCTAAAAACCACCAAGAACAGAGTGGGCAGGTCAACCTGGCAGTTCTTAGAGGACATCATGCACTGACATGAAGCCAGGGCTGCTACAGCCAGATGAGAGATGCCCGTCTTCATTTTGACAGTTCTTGCTGCTGAAACTCAAAAGTCAGGATGTGATAAATTTCTTGGATTTTGAGTTTCAATATGGCATTTTAAAAAAGCTATTTTAAGTATGTTCTTTAAAGATACTCCTTTACCTTCCCAGCTTACATCAGAGCAACCGGGCACTGCCTGATTAGCACTCCAGCCTCCCTTCTGTGGCAGTGAGTTCTAGTTTCCCTGCCTGGTGACATTTTGCTGCAAAGTGAGGTCTCCGTGGTCACAGCTGCTTGCTGATGGTAGGCCTATGATTACTCTCCCCAGGCCCTTTTTTCTCCACAGTGCCCGCTAGGGGACGCTTGTGAACGGAGCAGGCTCTCCAGTGGATGAGCAGCCTTCCTTCTCAGGGTCACGCCCGGAGGGTAAGGACCTGGAGAGGTTCCTTTGTGTTTATATTCGGAGAGAGGGCACGTGATTACCTGAATCGGTTCCCTTTCTTTTAATGGGAGATCCGCTGTTTCTGTGCAGCATATATGAAAGTTGAATTATAAAAGCAGGAAAGCCCCCAAACGCTGTGTAACCCAGTCAGGTTTAGATTTCTGAGTACGTTCACCACTCTTTTACAGTTGCAAACAAAATTCTCCAAATGAAAGTGACTTCCAAAGGTTTGGGGGCAATAAACTGAATATGTGAGCTTTCCGGAAAGAAATTGGAGACAGGTGTGTGATGTTGCTACCCAGGTGGCTCCAAACTTGAGTGTGGGTCAGAATCAGGGGGAAGGATTGTTAAGCTACCGATTTCTGAACTCCAGCCATAGAATATCTGATTTAGAAGCTCTTGGGAGGGCCTTTTACACTGGTAACAAGTTCCAAAGTGATGCTGCTGCCGTTCTGGAGACTTCAGTTAAGAATCACAGCACAAGAATGTTCTGTGGTATTTGGAAGAGAAAAAATGGTGCGGAGCGAGCAGAGGACACACTGTGAGTCGGTATAAACAGAGATTTCTTCTTAGCAATAGCAAAAGTCACCTTTTCTCTTTGCTTTTATGGCTTTTCCAGTGTTCTTACTCCAAAAAATGCCATGAACACATTGCAATATTGTTTGATAAATCTACCAGGCAGGGATACGTTACATGTAATGGCAAGTCAGGGACAAATAACCAGGCAGCTGGTCCATTGCTGGAGATACACTGAGGAGATTTATTTAAATTTGCTTGATTGTTTTTCTAGTAGGGAAATGAAACTTTCTCTCTATTGTGCAGGTGTTCAAGTGCTTTTTTACATGGCTAAATATTTAAAGTGACAGTCAAGTCAAGGTTAAGAAGGTTATAGGAGGAAACATTCCTAGACAGGGGTTTCTGAGCTTCCTAAATATAACTCTTTTGGTTCCTTATAAAGGCTGAGGGAGTGTGTGCAAGTGTATATGGAAATACAATTACTCTTATTACACCTCATATTGCTCACTCAGTGTTAGCACTGCCCAGTGCTTCCTCCTGTGATACAGCCTCCTTTTATAGGCTGTTGGTTGTGTGTACCTTTCTGTTCTCGCTAAACTGTTCTATGCAGCACAAGAGAGGTTGGTTTGAGGATCTCTCTCCTGGAAGTCAGTACTATGGTCCAACAGGCTTAACTGATAGGCCAAAGTTACTTGGTTTAGTGTCCAAACTGGAAACAAGTCCTTGGATGTAAGTTTCAAGGCTCTATCTCTATTTTCAGTCCTGCTCTTTTACCTTGGCTTTCTAATAGAACAGCTCCTAGGTAAATTCCCACTAAGTTTGCTGTGGTTGTGTCTGGTCTTCAGTTATAATTGGGTTCCCTTAAGAGGTGATATTTCTCCCATACTGAAATATTCATCCCTAGGTATGGCAAGCAGGCATTTTCCTTTCTATCTTTCACATAATGACCATGAAATCCCTTCCACGAGAACATAAAGGTTTTGTTCTGTTCTGTTTCTAATTTCAGAACAATAAGTCTCCAATGTACCACCACCCACTGGAAAAAGCACTCAATGACTGACAAGGTGAGGTCTTTTTTTGGTTGTATTTCAAATCTTTCCCTTTCTGAAATCCCTAACACTTTGGCTATAAATCACTAAAAGGTAGATGTTCTCTGAAATGAATTTTGCATGAAATGTCAGCCAGAGTCTAAGGGACAGCTACAATATTTACGACTGGTGGTATTTCTTAGGGGAGGTACGAGAAAAGGAAGCCAATATAGTTTAGCTTAGTACTGGGGGGCTGAGAACAAAGGGAAGAGAGAAAGAACAAATCTCCTTTACCCAATTATTTTGTTTCTGCCTTTTTCAGAAAACTCACTATTCTCAAAGAAAATGGTTCTGGAGTGTTTATTCATATGGGTAAAGTATGAGTCAGAAGAATGCGGGCAGCTGTGTAAGGCAAAAGAAGCAAGCCTGAAACTATTTGGGAATGTAGTTGTTAATAAGGAGATTGTTTTACTGAGTCCTCTATTTCTGAAAGACTATTCAGTCTTCAACACAGTTTCCTGTAGTTTGCCTTGGGAAGCAAACTGTTGTGTTAATTCAGGGGAGGAAAGGTTGCAGAGCTAATATACCATCCATGTGTCCCCCAGCACTGATAGCAAAATACACCAACATCTCTGTCTGCTACCTGCAGGCTTCCAAGGCTGGTATTAACTTGCAGTTTCAACATTTCTCCCACCTGTCTTCCTTGCTAACTGGATTCCTGTCACGTGGGCCTCTTGAATATTCCTGTATTTGAATTAGTCAGCGTTCTCTTCTTTGAGACAAAATACCAGACACCCACAATTTAAAGGAGGAAAGGTTTAATTTGGCTCACAGTTCAGGAATTCAGTCCATGGCTAGCTGGCTCCAAACAGAAACATCACAGTGGAAAGACATGGAGAAAGAAAGCTGCTTACTCCATGATAGCCAGGAAGTAGAGAGAGAAGAGAGGAGTCTCAGGGCCTTTGGAGCCCCTGCTCTATGGGACACACTTCTCTGAACTAGCCTCCACCTCCTACCAGCACTTTTACCTATGAACTCATCAATGGACCAATCCACCAGTGAGTATAGCGCCCCCACGAGCCAGTCACCTTCCAAGAAGCCCCACCTCTGAACACATGAGAATTTTGGGGACATTCTAGATCTAACCCAGAACAGTCTTGGATTGGAATTTTGATATAGATTGTAGTGAGTCTGTAGTCTGGTGTCTTTGCTTTAAAATTCTCTGCCCATGGAACATTCTCTTCCCTTCTGTCTGCTCTTATTCATTAAAAAAACCCCTTTATTGAAATAATTCACACATGTAAATTTAGCAGTTTAAGCGTACACTAGAGGGTTTTTGGTCTATAAGAGTTGTACAGCCATCACTATAATCTAAATTTAGAATATTTTCATCATCTTCAAAAGAAACTATATACACATTAGCAATCTGTGTCTAGGTCTAGCTTATCTAGATACATGATTTCTCTATACATTTGCCTATTTAGAATATTTTACATAAATGGAATTATACAATATGTGTCCTTTTATAACTCACTTTTTTCACTGAACGGAATATTTTCAGACTTTCCAAAGTTTAGCATGCATCAGCACTTCATTTTATTGCCAAATAATATTCCATTGTATGAACATATCACATTTATCCACTCATAAGCTGATGAACATTTGGTTTATACAGTAGACCCTTGACTTACAAACTTGGTTGGTTCCTGATGGCTGGTTGTAAACTGAAGTTGGTTGAAAGTCAATACAGCTGAGACCTGGATGTTTACCTGGGTACACGCTATAGATAACAAGAGGCAGATGAATCTTCCATGAATCTAATTAACCCAAGGTGTTCATATGTCAGGCCGGTTGTAACTTGAGGGTCCACTGGATCTACCTCTTGGGCATGATGAATAACACTGCTGTATTTGTGCACATGTTTTATGTGGACATGTTATTTTCCTGAGTATATACCTAGGGGTGAAATTGTTGGGTCAGATAATATCTTTGACTAACCATTTTGGAAATTTTTTGACTGTTAAAATATCTGCACCGTTCCTA
>NW_004624736.1:5778003-5790616 GCF_000247695.1 Heterocephalus glaber
ACTCAGCCATAAAAAATGAGAAACTAGAGACATTTATAGCTAAATGGATGCATATTGAGGCCATAGTCTTAAGTGAAATAAATAGGACACACGTGTAAATACTGAATAGTTTCTCTAGTGTGAGAAACTGAAAGTGTAAATAAGGATTAAAATGATTAAAACAAATAATTGATAATTTGAAATAGGAAAACATCATTGTGTGCTCTTATTTCTGCACTCTTAATTTTATTCCATTAAACTATATGTCTATCTTTATACCAATAGCATATTTTGATTATTATAACTACTAACATAAGATTTGAAATTAGGAGATACAAATCCTCCAAATCTTTCTTGTGCTTCAAGATTGTTATGGCTAATTTGGGTCACTTGGACATCTGTATGAATTTTAGGATTAGTTGTTAATTTTTGCATTGAAGCCCATTGGGATGTTTATGGTGATTGTATTGAGTCTATGGGTCAATTTGGAGACTATTGCTATGTTAACAATCTTAAGTCTTCTAATTTATAGACTTGGGATATCTTTCCATATATTTACATTTAAATTTCTTTACCTAATGTTTGTAGTTTTCAGAATTTAATTGTTGTACTTGTTTTATTAAATTTATTCATAAGTATTTTTGAGATTCCTATAAATGGAGTTGTTTTCTTAATTTTCATGTTTGTGTTGCTCATTGCTTTTACATAGAATGCAATTGATTTTTGTGTGTTGATCTTGTGTCCTGTATTCCTTCTGAACTCCTTCATTAATTCTAACAGTATTTTAGTGATTTTATAGAATTTTTTGTCTACAAGATTATGTCCTCTGTGAACAGAGATAGTTTTACCTCTTTTTTGCAGCATGGATGACTTTCATTCCACTTTATCGTCTAGTACTCTGGCTAGAATCTCCAGTACAATGTTTACTAGAAATGGAGAGTGTGAACATCCTTGTCTTGTTCCTAATGCTTTTCTTAGATGAAAAACATTCAGTCTTTCACCATTAATTATGCTTTTAGTTCTGAGGTTTTTTGTAGATGCCCTTTATTAGGTCTAGGAAGTTCCTTTCTAATTCTTAACTTGAGTGCTTCTTTTTTCCATCTTGGAAACACATTGAATTTTGTCAATACTTTTATTGAGATAATCATATGGGTTTTTATATATTGATGTGGTATATTGCATTTATTAACTTTGGATATTAAACAACCTTGCATTCATGGAGTAAATCCCATTTCACCACTTTGTAAGATTCTTTTTATAGGTTGCTGGATTCATTTTGCTAATGCTATGTTGAGGAATGATGGTTTTATAGTCATAGGAAATATTGGCCTGAACTTTTCTGTTCTTTTTGTGATAGTTTTGTCACGTATTATAGCTTGTATTTAGATGTCCCCTGAAAGTTTTATGCACTCATAGTTGGGGCTTTTCAGAGGTGGTGGGATCTAGGAGTGTGTGAATGTGGATTAAGAGTGTGTAATTACTAAATTGGCCCACTGATTGACTTAGCACAATTCTGGGTGTGGATGATGTGAAGTCCCACCCTGAGTGTGACTGGCACCAAAAAATGTGCTTATAGCCTAGATGTAATATAAGGGGAAAAGAAGACTGGCTTGGTAACTGCTCGCTGCTTCTTACCTACCACACCACGCACTCTTTCTCCTCTGCCATGCTGCTCTGCCTTGGAGCCAGTTGACTATGGACTGAAGTCTCTATAAACTGAAATAAACCTTTCCTCCTTTAATTGTGGGTATTGGGTATTTGGGTATTTTGTCTTAGCAATGCGAAAAGGAACTAAGAGGGTACTGGTTCTGGTATCTGGGCAATATTGGTCTCACGGACTGAGCTGGGAAATATTTTCTGCCATTCTATCTTCAGAAGAGTTTGCAAAAAGTTGGTAGAAGTATTTCTTTAAGTGTTTGATTTAATTCATCAATGAAACCATATAGATCTGAATATTTCTTTTGGTTTGAAAATTATATTTAAGTTTTTCAATTTTTTGAGTAAGTTTAAAAAATTTTTGTCTTTCTAAAATCTATTTTATTTAGTTTTGCATTATATATCCTTATATTCCTTTTAATTCTGTCAGTAATGATTTTGCTTCTTTATTCCTCATTTTAGTAATTTAATTCTTTACTTTCTTTTTTGATCTGTTTAGCTAAAGGTTTGTCAATTTTGCTGATATTAAAGAACCAACTCTGGTATCATTGATTTTTCCTTATTATTGCCCCACTCTATTTTATTTGTTTCTATTCTAATCTTTTTTTCTAGTCTAATCTTTATTATTGCAACCTGCTTGATTTGGGATTAGCTTTCTCTATCTTTGATTTCTTGACATGGAAAGTTAGGTCGTTGATTTTTCTTATTAAATACAGTTTATTGCAATATTTCCCCATGCACCGCCTTACTGACATCCAATAAAACTTGATAAGTTGTTTTTTGTTTTCATTCATCTCCAAATATTTTCTGATTTCCTTTATGATTCTGTTTCATTGATTGTTTAGGGGTGTGGTTTTTAATTTTCACATTCATAATTTTTATGAATTTCTGAATTTTATTTTTGCTAATTTGGTTCAATTGCAGTTGGAGAAGGTACTTAGTATTATTTTAACCCTTTATATTTATGAAGACTTGTATTTTGGTTTGTTGCTTGTGCCAGGTGCATTTGACATTAATGTATTTCTGGTAATATTGGGAATAGTGCTGTAGATATGTTTGTCTAGTTGCTTTATAAAGATTTTCAAATCTTTTACATTCATATTGCTCTTTGGATTGTTTGCATACATTATTAAAAGTGGGCTACTGACATCTTCAACTGTGATTGTTTAATTGTTTTTCCCCTTTTTTGTAGTACCATAGGTTGAACCCAGGGCCTTTGCATTGAGCTACATTTTTACTTTTACTTTGAAATAGGGTCTTGCTAAAGTGCTAAGTTCTCCAGGAGGAATTTGAATTTGAGATCCTCTTGTTGCAGCCTCCCAGAGTGCTTGAATTACAGGCATACACCACCACCCCTGATTTGTTTCTCATTTGTGTTAATGTTTATTTCATTTATTTTTGGTTTCTATTGTTAGGTGCATATGTTTAAAAATGTGTCTTCATGGTGAGTTACTCTTATCACCATGACATGGCTCTTCTTTATCTCTAGTTAAATTGTGTTTTAAAGTCTACTTTGTCTAATATTGCTACACTGGCTTTAACTCTCTTTAGACCTTCTGTTTGCATGGAATGTCTTTTTCCATCATTTTACTTTCTCCTTTTTTGTAACTTTGAATATGAACTATGTATCCTATAGACATCATATAGTTAGATCTTGATTTTAAAAATCCAGTGACACTGTCTACCTTTTGATTACATTATTGAATCCAATTACATTTAATGCTACTACTATAGTTAAATTTATGCCTGACAGTTTCCTTTTATTTTCAACTTGCCTCATGTCTTTTCTGTTCTTCTGGTTCTCCTTTCTTTCTTTCTTTCTTTCTTTCTTTCTTTCTTTCTTTCTTTCTTTCTTTCTTACTAAATGGATTTTTTTCTAGTGTAGCATTTTAATTCCTTTGATAATTAAAAAAGTATAGTTTTAGAGATTGTTTCCTAGATGTTATCCTATGGTTTACTATATATGCGTCTTCTTACTTGTTATTTTATGGCTTATTATATACATGTTAAATGTTCTAAATCTACTTTATATGTACACTAACTTCTAACGAAATACAGAAATTATTCCTGTATAGGTTTCTTCTCTTTTCTTTTTGTGTAATTATTATGCATACTTTCTTTATGTATGTTACAAATCCAGTAATACTTCGATAAAAATTAGTATCTTGTATCATCTTATGTCTTTTAAAAAAGCTGGCAGAGGGGGCAGGGGATTTAGCTCAGTGGTTTTGATGCCTGCTGTGCAAGCACAAGGACCCGAGTTCGATCCCCCATACAATAAAAAAAAAAAAAGCTGGCAGAGGAGGGGATAACAAATATACATTTATTGTTTGTTATATTAATGTTCTTTTCCCTTTTCACCCTTCTCCCTCACCCTGCTTTTCTTCCTTCTCCCTCTCCTTCTCATTTCTGATTCTCTTAATTTCTTTCTCTGAGTTCAAATTACCATCTGGTGTCATTTCTCTGCTACAACAGAACTTGAGTAACATCCTCTTCCTTCATGACATTATCATGTTCATTGGAGTGTCTCATAGAATTTCAGATTCATTTTGGTGATTGGCCAATGACCACCAACTTTTACTTCGTAAGTATGTACGTAAAAGAAATCCAAATAACTATCCTGTGTTATCATTATCATTTTATAAATGGAAGGGTATTTTACCACTTTTTCCCTGACCAAATGGGAAATCTGTAATCCCAGAGAAAGAATGATCCTTTCTAAGAAAAGACAATTGGTAATGTTTTAAAATTTTTTAAAATTTTATTTTATTTTTTGACAATTGGTAATGTTAAACTAACAATTTTGCAGCCAGCTGATGAAAAGTTCATCAATGATGAGCATTTGGGAACTTAGTATTTATTTAAGTAATAACATCATTTTAACAACAGCAACCAATTGTATTTCATACATATTATATGTGAGCCAGGCATTGTGCTATATTAATTCATTTACTAATAGCATAATCTATGTAGATATAATTATTATCATCATTTCATAGTCAAAGAAATTAAGAAACAAAGATTTGGGGCACCTTGTCCAAGGTTCTGCAGTGGCAGAGCCAAGATTCAAATCTCAGAGTTCTAGCTCCAGTATCTGCCTGCTGAATTGCTGTGATATGCTATCGTAGGTTGGGTAAATGTGGTCTTAGACTGTAATGAGCTATTAGAAGTAACCCCCACTCAGATATTAGTTTTGTTAGGGATGGTAGAAAAAAAGGAAGTTCAGTGATGTGTTCTAGAGAGGGAAATTTGGACCTTGACTATGTGAGCAATAGGTTAAACGAGAGAACAGTAAAAGTCACCATAGGTGTACTGAACCAGAGAGAGCATGTTGTTCACACAGAAATAATAGAACAAGGTAGGTTGTTCCCCAATCAGCTGCCAGAGCCAAAAGTTTGAGTATAGTTTTAAAATTTCTCTTATAGTTTTATAAAAGTTCTCTGTAGTTTTATAGTTCTCTTACCCTCATGTCTTGTAACTCACTGAGTCTTATTTTTTTTTTCCCCAGTACTGGGGATCAAACTCAGGACCTTGCGCTCACAAGGCAGGCACAGTGCCACTGAACTAAATCCCTGGGCCATTGAGTCTTATTTTTAAAAATTTTATTTATTTATTAATTTTCTTTTTAATCGATAGCATATAATTTAATATATTTATGGGATGCAGTGTGGTAATTCAGTAAATATACACAATGTGTAATGATTAAATCAGGGTAATTCACATCTACCATCTCCTTATTCTATTCTCATATTTGGGGCCTTTGAGCACCTTTCTTATAGTTCTTCATAAAATATATAATGGATTGTTGTAAAGTGTGGCCACCCTACTGCTATAAAACATTAGAACTTACCCCTTCCATCTAACTGTTTTGAATCTGTTACTCAACTTCCATCTGTCACCCATCCTGCCTGCCCTTCCTACCATCTAGTACATCACTGTATTCTTTTCAACTTTGAGATCAGCACTTTTTTTTTTTGGTACCAGGAATTGAACTCGGATCCTTGTGCTTTTGAGGCAGGTGAACATTTTTTTTTTGGAGACAAGATCTTGCTATGTAGTCTAGGCTGCCCTTGAACTTACAGCAATGCTCCTGCCTCAGCCTCCTGAGTGTAGGGATTACAGGCAGGCACCACCATGCCAGGCTGGAGATCAGCATTTTTGGCTTCTACTTATGAAAGCATGCAGCATTTGTCGTCTGTGTCTGGCTTATTTTACTTAACATAATGACTCATTTACTAAGTCTTACTAATTTTACACTGTAAGTATCTTTCAAATTCATTGACCTTTCCTCATTTTCGTTGACTCATTTTTTGGCTTGCCTACATCGTTTTGGCAGTCCTTAACTGGTTTCCCTCTCTCTAGTCTCGTTTCCCTTGAATCTATTCATTCTGTACAGTGAATTTTCTAAAATACAGATCTAATGATATCATACTCTTGAGTATGGCATTTAAAGTGTTTTCTTCTACCTTCAGAACACTTTCTTTTTTCTTTTTTTTTTTTTAGTACCAGGGATCGAACTCAGGATTTTGCACTTGCCAGGCAGGCATGGCACCACTGAGCTAAATTCCCAGTGCCAGAACACTCTTATTATACACTACCTGGCCTTCTATCCTTCCTCTGTTAATTTAGTGTTGATCTTTGTTGTTCAAAACTACAGCCAGAGAAAATATTCAGTTTTGTCAAAATGCTTTTCAAATAGCTGTGTGTTGAAAAATAAACCTAAACTCCTCTTTACTGAGATTTAAAAGATTGAATCATGAAAGTTATAACAGTTTCCTAGGGCTACCATAGCTAGTTGTCACAAATTGGGGGGCTTTGAACACTACCTTCTTTCTAGGGTCTCCAGCTTGCAGATTATGGGACTTCTCAGGCTCTGTAATTGTGAGCCAATCACATAGTAAATCAATCCTGCCATTCCAATTGGTTCTGTGCAGATCCCTGACTAATACATCAGCTTTGTGTGGTTCCCTCCCTTCGAGTCTGCACTGGACTTGAGATTTACTTGTGAGCAATAGAGTGTTAGAAGTGACACTATGAGACTTTCAAGGCTGTCCTTCCAAGTTTCTGCTTTCATCCCTTGAAAGGCTTGCTACTGGGATGCTTCCTCTCAGAACTTAGCTACTGTACTGTAAGAAACCCAGGCCATATGAAGAGGGCATATATTGTTGCTTTGCTCAACAGCCAGTGACTATTGCCAGCCTGGCATAGAGCCTTAAATCTCCAATGAGTATACCCTTCAGATATAAGAATCCTGAGTTTTAGGGTGGTTCATAGGCAGCAACTGATAACAAGACCATCTCCCTTTCTGGTTGTTAAGACCTGTGTGCGTGACTTACTTAATGAACTCAGGATTGTCCAGTCACCCTTACGTCCAGGACTTTATGCCTAGAACAAGCAAGGGAAAGATGAAGGGACAGTGGAAAGTTTATTATGGAAGCAATGGGGGCTGTAGCATCACCAAGCATCTGGTAAACAATAGCAGCAATGGTGTTGGGTGCCAAGAGCCTGGCTTGTTGTTTTGGTTCCATTCTGACGTTTCCCAGGGTGTCTTGTTTGTGCCTATTTTCTGAGCCCAATTCTTCAGAATTCCTGGGAGTTCTCTGAGCTGCCTTAAACTCTTTTACTTATTTTTTCTTCTCAAGTCAGCCACAGTCAGTTTCTGATGCTTTACCTGATAGGACTTTACTTGATAGGAAATTATATTGTTATTCTTTTCTGTCTTGTTTGGCAACTGTAGAATTGGAGACAATCTTTTGCATCTCCTGAAGATTTTCACCAAGTAAGAAAAGATTTGACATTTTGAAGTGGTTCAGAACTGTTGGAAGGAGACACCATTGTGGAGAGGGAGAAAACAGACCCTAAACTTGGTTGGGTTCAGGAGATGTGTGTGCTGAAGCCCGGGAAATGCTGCTGATCCACTGTGTTGATCTGAAGCATGTTGCTTCCTCTATCTGGTCCTCAGATTCCTTATCTATAAAATAAGAGTCAGGCAACATTAGACAATTCTTAATGTTCCTTTCAGCCCTGAAATTCTCCAAGATTCCTCTCATTCACTTTAAGCAGATGTTCCTTGAAGACTTCATCAGAGGAGGAGAGCCATGTGATGCACTTTGGACTTGAGTCCCCTGGGTTCCCCTGGGAATTGGGAAGCACAAATTCTAAATCATCAGAGGATGCTTTTGAATAACAGTAGAGTGGTGCCCTTCTGATTCTGAGAGCTAACAAGTAAATAAGGGATGATACCAGAGAGGCACAAATAATCACAATCCAGTGTGATAAAGAGTTGTGTTGGAGGCTTGAGGCAGTCATGTGATCTCCCTAGAGGAGGATGTGGGTATGTGAGTGCTGGTGAGGAGAAATTACAGAAGTCCTCATAGAGGGGGTCACACTTATGCTGGGGAAGTCAGTGAGGGAAACTCCAGGCAGAGAGAACAGCAAGAGTGAGAAAGTTTCAAAAAGCCATGGGGATGTTTGAAAAACAACGAGCAACTCTCTATGGTTGGAATGAAGGATTTCTGGTGGAGTAGAGGTGGGAAGCAGGGGTTAGGTCATCAGAGGCCTCCTAGAACAGGATAAGGAGGCTATATCCTTTCCTGTGGCCAAATGGGAGCCATAGATATTTTTAAAGCTAAGAATTATTGGCACAGATGCATATTCCAGGGCTGCCCTTTTGATGAAGATGTTGGCAGCCAGCAAAGTCTATCTTCTCCCTTTAGAAACTTTATATTTTGGGGTTATGTCTAGATAGATTGTAAAATGACTTAAGTCTCCTTCTTCAGGAGCCAGAGTTCAGATTCTGAAGTGCTGAGAAATAAAAGAGCTTCATGGAACAAGATGCCCAATTCCTGTTGGTAACGGGCTATATGTGAAGGCAAAACTAAGAAGACTATGAATGAAAGTATCAAATATTCTAATGCACATGTGGATTAAGTTAGTGCAATTTCTTTCCTTCATGAGCTAATAATGTCTTCTTTTTAAAAATTAGAAACTTTACCTGAAGATTTTTAACACATGAAAAGCACCTACTTTCCCATGGTCACAGTGATAAAAGACATGTTTTCTTATCTGAATGCAATGACATCTTAAAAGGCTTTCTTTTGTTATATTTAAACTTGCATGTCAGAAATTATTCTCTGCATACAATTTATTCTCTATTTATTCAGTGTTACTGCATAGCAGTGTTGATACAGCGAGACAGCATACTTTCAAGTTCTAAACTATAATTGTTGGACAGAAGTCTCGATAATGCCAGACTAATCTCTTCTGGTTGGTGTTGTATTGTTATGGGCTGACAGTATAAACTCATGCTCGAATATTCTAATCCATCACCTGGCATAAGAGGCATTTTATCTTGGGCTTTATGGAAGGAGAATCCTTTCTCACATCTGTATTTCAAAGTGGGCTTTTCTGGGAGCTCAGACTATCACCCTGCCACCCACCTGTTCATAAGGAGAGATCACAACAGGGAATCTTGAAATTAAAGAAACAGCAACCAGCTTCTAATGTGGTATTTGCACTTTCATTCCAAACCTTGTTTATGCTTGTCTTTCAATTTGTTCCTTTGTAAAATATGCTTCACTATTCACTCCCCAACACATATGGAAAAATCTGAGTGTAGACAAACGTCTTTATAATGTAATCCTTACTAGAATGATGTAATTTTCCTTCCAGGGTCTTTTGTTTCTTGGTGGAAATGCAAGCAGCCAGCCATCATGGCGTATAGAGATAAGTGTCTCATGTGCTCTTTCTGAGCTCCTGACTCACAGAATCCATGAGCATGATACACTATCTGTGATTTTATGCAGCAGTAGGTAATTAGAACATTTATTGTGATTGCTAACTGTACAGTCTCAAATAAGGTATTTAACATTAAAGTTGTTTTCTTATTTTTAGATGAGGTCAATGATAGTCATGTTGATTATCTGCTCACTGTCTACTATGTGGCAATCACACATATACTCTTTTTCTGTAAAGTTGCCAGGAACACTGAATTAGCAGAAACTGTGCAATTGGTACAAAGGAAAACACTTGGGTTAGGTCCTTGTAAGTTTCTAGTCACAGTATTTTCATCAACCAATCAATACAGATTTGTTTTGTGTAGCTATTTAAAAACACCTATTTAGTACATATTGGTGATCCATAGTGTTGAATTTACGGTCAATAGCACCGCAGCTCATGGCTAAGCAAAGCTTCTCTAATATATTTGTGTTTTCTCTGAAAGGTACATCATAGTCTTCTTGTGCTTAAGAATAGCAGACAAGGGCTGGGGGTTTGGCTCAGTGGTTTCGCCGCCTGCTACCGCAAGCGGAAGGATCTGAGTTCAATCTCCAGCACCAAAAAAAGAATAGCAGATAGCACTTCAGCACTGTGCCTGGTGCTACTGTAAACAGCAGAGTCATCAACAAAAAGCACAAAATATGAGAAGAGTATGGCACTAAAAATCCAACGAGAAGGGCATTGTTTTCAGAATGGGAGCTGAATCAAAACATTTGCGTTTGGCCTTGTGGAGATTGTGTGTTCTATGTGGCTCACACTGTCACCACTGTAGTATATCTACAAAGGACTGCTGAAGTGCCTAAGTATTGATTTCAAGGTAACACATTTTAAAGAATAGGTAAATTTGCAAATGTAGACTCTGCAAACAATGAATATTGATTGTTGAGACTTGAGATACATCACCTGGAATGGATTAAAAAATGTCTAGATGAGTAAAGCACACTTCTGAGTGTGTCTGGGTGGGCCATGTAGGATTGACTTGGGTACTGTATCTGGTCCCTTGCCCCTTCTTCTTTGGCGCTGCTTCTTGCTTTCCTTCCAGACTACCTTGAGCTAATCACCTTTGCTCTGCCACATCTTTCTACCTTGGAGCCAGCTGATCATGGATTGAAACTTCTGAAACTGTGAGCCAGATTAAACTTCCCCTTGAAGTCCTGGGTGTCAAGCATTGTGATCCAACAGCAGGAAAGCTGACTAATACAACTGAGTGTCTAATCTCATTTAGTTCTCATACTAGCTGTAAGATGTAGGATCAGATGTTTATGTTCTTGACCATTCTATTACAGCTCTTTAACTTTTTTCCTCTTTTAATTTTTTGAATGTTAAATGAGACAAGAATAATATTATTTGAAATACCCGATTTTCTCTATTGCATGGCATTGGATTTACATTTGCCTCAGGGAGGACCCATAACTTATAGCAGAGATGCTGAGAGAAAAAGAGCACCAATAAGAGTTTCACTTCTATAGGGCACAGTGATTGCCAGGGGCTGTTCTCTGTGCTTTACCTGTTAACTCAGTCTTCACCAGAGACCCCAAGAGGAGTGCTGATAATGAGGTGATAATAATGGAGTCTACTGTTGACCTGTGTGGTCTATGATGCCCTTCAACTGTCAGGTTTGGATATTGCAGAGAGAATTTTTTTAGTCTACAGCAAAACAGTATGTTTACCTGAGGACTGTTGGAGAAGGAACGTCTCAATTTCCTCACTCATACTTCAAGACAAATGTTTGGTGATTAGAAATTTTCTTTCTTTGTTTTTTTTTTTGCTTAAATTCTTTTATTGGTACATTTTAGGTATACAAAACATTTACATTTATCATTGGGTGCTTGTACCTGTAAATGATGTATCTTGGTTCTTATTTTTCCCCATTACCTGTGCAGCCTTCACCCCCTCCACCCATCTCTATTTACACAGACTTTGTTTCCATTTTTTCTTTTCTCATAATTTTTCCTTCCCTTCTTTCCTTTCCCCTTCCTCTCCCACTTCCCCTACCCCTTTGAACCTTTTCTTCCTATTTTAAATTATCAATTATTCATTTTAAACATTTTAATCCTTATTTACACTTTGAGTTTCTCACACTAGAGAAACTATTCAGTATTTACACATATGTGTCCTATTTATTTCACTTAAGAGGAGGACCTCAATATGCATCCATTTAGCTATAAATGTCTCTAGTTTCTCATTCTTTATGGCTGAGTTGTACTCCATTTTGTAAAAAAACCCACATCTTCTTCATCCAGTTTCCAGTTGATGGGCACTTTCCAAGCTTTAGCTATTATAAACTGTGCTGCTATAAACAAGGATGCACATATATCGCTGTGGTATGATTCTTTTAATTCTTTTGGGAAGATCCCCAGCAGGGGAATAGCTGGGACAAATGGGACTTCTAGACTTAGTTCTCTGAGGTATCTCCATACTGATTTCCACAGTGGTTGCACCTGTCTGCACTCCCACCAGCAATGGCGAAGGGTTCCTTTCTCCCCACACGCCTGTCAGCATTTGTTATTGGTTGATTTCTTGATAGCAGGCATTCTTTCTGAAGTGAGGTGGAATCTCAGTGTTGTTTTCGTCTGCATCTCTTGAATGACCAGTGATGTTGAAGATTTTTTTTCATATATTTATTTGCTGTTTCTAATTCTTTGTCTGAGAAAGGTCTGTTCATTTCAGATGCCCATTTTTGAATTGGGTCTTTGAATTTGGGGGGTCTGATTTTTTCAATTCTTCATATATTCTGGATAGTAGACCTTTGTCTGAGGTACCGCTGCTAAAAATTTTTACCCACATTGTAGGGTGACTCTTAGCTCTGTTGGTGGTTTCTCTTGCAGTGCAGAAGCTTTTTAATAAGATGAGATCCCAGTTGTTGATTCTTTGTGCTAGTTCCCGGGCTACTGGGAATTTGTTCATAAAGTCTTTTCCTATGCCAATGTCTTCAAGAGTTCTGCCTAACTTATCTTCCAGCAAGTTTAGTATTTCTGTTTTAATATTTAGATCTTTAATCCACTTCAATCTTAGTTTAGTGCATGGTGATAGGTATGGGTCTAGTTTTCATGTTTGGCAGGTTGAAATCCAGTTTTTCCAACACCATCTATTAAAGAGGCTATCTTTCCTCCAGTGAGGATGGTTGGCTCCTTTGTCAAAGATGAGGTGGCTGAGTATGTCTGGAGTTGTTTCTGCATCTTCTAATCTAGTCCACTGATCC
>NW_004624736.1:5801723-5819649 GCF_000247695.1 Heterocephalus glaber
GGGGGCGGGGGGGGGTTGGTGTTGTTGCAGACTCCCCCGCTGGTATGCTGGTGGCTGGTGGGTGTGCCTGGGTGTCCTCACCATATCCTGGTCACAGGTGGGCATGGTGAGCCAGACGGAGCAGGGCTCCAGTCAGCCCAGGACCGCTCAGCCCGCACTGGTAAGCTGGTGGCTGGTGGGCATGCCCAGGGGTCCTCAGCCTGCAGATTTTCTTTGTGATGTAGAAAGCTTTCTCCTTTATCTTTAAGGCTTAATGTCTCTGTGAAGAAATGGGATGTAATGCCAGGGGAGTCCAGTCAGTCCAGGCAGGTGGAGAGGAAGATTGTGGGAGGCAAGAAAGTACTTTCTATTTTTAAACTTTTAATGGTGTGTTACATTTTAGATCTAGATAGTCCTGGAAGGCCTCATGTGCTTGGGAGGGGGTGCTTTTGGAAGGAGATTGGATCATGGGGGCATTGCACTCATTAGTAGAGTAATTGAGGGATGAATTCAGAGCTAAATGTGCTGTTATGAGGTGGGATGTGATTGGAGGTGGTTTACTGGGGGTCTGACCTGGAAGAGTGCATCTCCCTGCCCTGCTCCTTCATTCCCTCTCTGCTTACTGGCCACCAAGAGGTTCGTGGCTTTCCTCCATGGCAGGTCCTTCCACCATGCCATTTCTGCCTTGGAAACTTAGAACCATGGTCTGAAACTTCTGAAACCATGAGCCAAAATAAGCCTTTCTTCCATCAAGTTGTGAGTATCAGACATTTTGTCTCAGGGTTGAGGAAAGTGACTAAGACAAGGACTTCTCTCTCTTTCTCTGTTTGTCTCTGTCTCTGTCTTTTTGTCTTTTCCTGGCACTTTCATTTTGGACTGAATTCTAAAAATTATATAACCAGTCTAAACATGGAGAAAATGTTGAATGAGTGAGTGAATGAATGAGTGAATGAATAAGACAGGGAACCTCTGAGGGAAGATTCTCAAGCCACCACAACTTCCTGTTTCCCATTTGGGTGTTAGGTAATTTTTCATTACTTCACGGGAGACCAAAGTCAGTTTCTGTTTTTCAAATGAATAAGGCTCAGCTTATGATTCCCATTCACCTGGAAAACTTATGAGAGAAAGAATGTCAGGGGTCCCAGCTCCACAATTCACCCTGCTGTTAACCCTGGAGGCACCTGCTCTCTTGTAATCCTCTGTGGCTGGAGTGACGTAAAACATGCAAGGTTAATGCAAAGGGAAAAGAAGACTGTTGATTTATTGCACTAAGAATGTGTTAAATTGTACCCTAGTGTCTTAAGGCAGTTAATGCATCTTCCAAAGCAGGTAATTGATTAGCTAGTGATGCAGAGAGAGAAATAATAGGGTGGGGTAGATGAGGGTGTCTCTGGAAATCAAATAGCCCAGTTCTTAATTGAGGATGCCACTGAGGCTCATGAGATGAAGTGACTTACTCTCAGCCACACAGGTACCTGCTTGCAGGGCTGGACCTGACCCAGTTCTCTGACCTCAAGGGTAATGCTTGTCTATTTCTCTGCCTCTGATTCCAGTAACTAATAAAAATGATCGTAAGTCTTGCAGTCAGAAATTCATTTGGCATTTACATAGTATTTTGTATTTGTAATTTCAGAATGGTGGTTTTTCTTTTTTCTCTTGACAAGAAATGTCAATGGCCTAGAATCTATGCTGACCAATGTTTTTTGATGATGCAGTTTATTATGATGCCTACGAAACTGGCCCCCACAGGCAGGATTTCCTAGTCTTGATCTGAACATAGCCAGTAACAAATCCAGTCTTCTCATTTTGAAGTGTGGCTGTTTCAGTCTTGTCAGTCAGCAGCACATGGACATAATGTGCTTTGCTTTTGTTTGTGTAAAGTTACATGAAAAGAACATGTTAGTTTGGCAGTGTGAAACCTGAGAAAAATCACATACCTTCCTGTAACAGTAACGCAAAGAATAAAATAGTCCCTTCCCTAAATGGTTTATTTGTTATAATTCAAGGTAGTTTTACCTGCTACTTAAGACCCATATTCTCCCATTTGGTCAAGGCCAATCTTTGCAATTGTGGAAACAGCCTTCAGAAATCCCACCTACAGAGAGTGTGTAGAATATGGTAGCTCAGAAAGCTTGGATAAGGGCTGAAGTGAAAAGTAAGAGTGTGAGTTAGTTGTCCAAAAGAGTAATCTCTCCACACGTCAAGGCTCCAATTACTTCTGAGATCTTGAATAGAGGTGGAGATAGTAGCTCAGACGTAAGAGCGTCCTTCTATTATTGGACTTACTTCTGGGATTATACTTGGAAAGAATTATGGATCACATCTCTAGTGTCTCAACTTGTAGCCTCAGGGTTGGCTAGTTCCATTCTCAACCCTACTCAACACTCTCCTGATCACTCTCCGTAATATAGTGCCTTGCATTGATTGTATATACTGTATTTGAAATAGGATGCTGAATGTTTTAACTCAAGGAGATTTGGAGCTTTAAATCAAGCTCTTCATTGTGTAAATAGGGAAATTGGGAACTAGAACATAGTTACTTATCCCAGGTAATCTATTGTGTTAGCCAAAGTTCTGGGAGTAAAACCTGTTATGGTCTGAAACTTAAATGTCCCGCAAAAGGCATGTGTAGAAGATTTGGAGGTGGAGCTTTTGGGAAATGATTAGATTGTGAGGGCTCTGATCCACTGATGGGTTCATAATTGAATGGACTATTGGGAAGTATGGAAATGGAAGGAGGTAGAGCCTAGTTGGAAGACATAGGTCACTGGGAACATGCCTTGGTAGGACACATCTTGTCACCAGGCCCTTTTTCACACTCTCTCTGTTTTTTGGTCACCATGAGGTGAGCAGCTTTGGTCTACCATGACCTTCTGCAATGATGTATTGCTTCACTGGAAAACCAGAAATAATGAGGCCAAAAGACCATGGACTGAAACTTCTGAAACTGTGAGCCAAAATAAACCTTTACATTGATTTTTTCTCAGGTATTTTGTCACCCCAGTGGAAAGGTGACTAACACAGAGCCCATGTTGTTTTCTCCTGTGCTATGCTATCTGGAAACATTATCTGTTAATGTGACTCATAAAAAGTGTCAGAAGAAATTCTTGAGATAGCAAATGAGGATTTCAGAAATACAATGTCCAATGTCTTTGAAAAGCAGCTTCTGATTATTTCACTTGAAGTCTGGCACCTAATAACACAATACCCATTTGATTCATGTCATAGGGTTTCTGTGGATGTGAAATGCACAAGTGGATTGTCAGTTCTTCTGCTAACATGAGGAAGAAATATCTTTTCAAAGGCAAGACCTTATCTTACTCATTTCCATCACCCTAGTGCTTGGTATAGTTCTCAGTATAAAGTGGCCACTCAGAGATTCAATGGATTTCCAAGGTACAATAGCAGAAACCTCTTCTGGTGCCTTCCAAAGGGGTTCCACATTATTTTATCTATCCTATTTTTACACAAACTCAGTTGATCTAAGTACATTGGAATAAAGACAACATCAGAAATGATGACTTTGTTGCTTTTGGCCTTGAAAAATTAAGCTGACTCTTCTGGGACTGAGTTTCTTCATCTGACAAGGGAGTCAGATGAGATTGTTAAGGTTCCTTTCTGTGCTAACATTACATGATTTTAAAAAATGCATCGGGTTTTCAAAACTAGGAATTTTGATTGAGACATAATGTAGAGGTGTGTGTGTTTGGCTTGTTCTATAGACATAATGCATGGAAAAGTGGTTTGTAGTTCTGAAAATCAGATGCATATGGTTCTAAATGACTCTCTAATTGTATATAGGCTGATCATTTCTTCTTGGCCTATTGGACAACAGTAACAAAAACCACTTTAAAATCAAAAGAGTTTTAGTGGTTTAAAAGGGGGAAAACAAAAAAAATTCCCAGTTAAGTTCATGTGAAATTTCAGGAAAGTATTTGTTTAATTTGAAAGGTACATTGTATGTATTTATTTGGAAACCTTACAGCTTATTCCTCTGACTGTCATAAACCACTCTGTTGTGACAATAAGGATACCATACTGCTTATTGAGTTAAAGCTGAAGATGCTGTGTTTCACGTCCAGGGTGTTGGATTGGTCTCAGGCTCTAGGAATTGATTTATAACTTGAGGTGAAACCATGAAACCACATGGACTGTTGTCTGAGAATAAGTATGACCAATAGCACCTGTATTCCTTAAAGCAAATGTTACTAAAATATCAACTCAGCATATTTTTATTCTCAATAGTATTTGTAAGATATTAATCATACACTGCTCCATGAAAAGAATTTACTTAAGGGGAATTGACAATACTTTTATATATTTCTCCAAAATTCAAGCATTAGGGAGTCCTGGGATTAGAGACTTTTAAGAGAGAAAAGAGACCAGTTTATTCAACATCCTTATTTTATAGATAAGAAAATTGAGACAGGGAGGTTAAGGGACTTGCTTATGGGCACATAGCTCCTTCAAAGCATTGTTATGAGTGAAAACACATGTCTCCTTTGCTCTTAGTCCAGTGTTCTTTTGTTTATTCCCCCAGCCCCCTAGTTTAACTGTTATGGTTTAGATCTAGAATGACCCCCAAAGCTTCATGTGCTCAGAAGTAGGGCTTTTGAAAGGTGATTGGATTATGTGGCACTGTACCCAGCAGAGGATTCATCCACTAATGAGTCAGCACTCAAGTGTGCAGTTAGGAGGTGGGGCCTGGTTAAAGGCAGGTCTCTGGGGATGTGACCTGGACGGGTGAGTCTCCCTCCTTGGCTCTTCTCTTTTCCTCTCAGCTTCTTGGCTGCCATGACATGAGCAGCTTTCCTCCACCAGATCCTTCCACCATGCCCTTCCTCTTTTGGAGCCAGCCTATGATAGGCTAAATCCTGTAAAAACTGTGAGCCAAAATAACCCCCTTCTCCTTCAAGTTGTGCATGTTGGGTATTTTGTTCCACCAATCAGAAACTGACTAAGACAGTAACCACTACTTAATTCCTAAGATCCATCTACCATTTATTTTCTCCCATGTGCTCACTTTTATATGCTTCCTCAAAATAACTCAAAAATCCTCAAAGTAACTTATTTTACCATTGATGAAACTGGGCTTAGAGTTGTCCCTAATATGTTAAGGTCACATGGCTGTTAAGAGGTGGGACCAGGATAGAAATTCAAGTAAGTTAACTTGGAGTCCACGCTAGGTTTACAGGACATTCAGTTAAATTTGAATTTTAGATGAGGAATGCATACTTTTTTATTATAAGTATGTGCCAACTATTGCATGGGAAAATTCAAGTTGAATGGAGTAGGCTGTATATTCAAATATGGCAAGGTTAGTGCAGGTTATTCCAGGGTCACCTCTCCCATGATCGTTTCATCTCCTTGGTGTTAAGAAGTATTCTAGGGTCACCTTTCTGTTGGCTTTTCTCTGATCTTATCACAATTTGAAATTAGAAGGTTCTATTGTCACTTATAGTTTGATTTTTAATAGTTCAAATTTTTTAGCAATTCAAATTTTAAATCCACTGGGAGTGTAATTCTGAGAAGAGACATGGTTAGGGGTAAGGTGGGCTAGAATGTTTCTAGGTATGGAACTTCACAGGTACTAGTCACAGTCCTGGAGGTGGTTCATGTTTTCTATGCTTTATTGTTTCCCCATTGCCCCCTAGAGAAGTCTATTTAATAATAAACTAGGCCCAGGACATGGAGCAGCGTCAGTAGAGCTCAGGCAAACTTGTTTATTGTGTCCTGAGAGTGTCTTTTCCCAAGCTTGGGGAAGAGATGAATTTTCTCCAGGTTTTCTCTCTTTTTAAGCCCACCTTGTACTGACAGCCACACTGAATCAAAAGACAGTGGAAACATATACAAGGAATGTAAGGGGTTCTCAATAGTAGAAAACTTCTTGGTGTGTTTCTCCCCATGAGATCATCCAATAGATGTAAAGTAAGTCTTTGGTAAAATCCAACACCCATTCCCGTGAAAAAAAATATGTGGTAACACAAGAATAGAAGCAAGGTTTCTTAACTTGAGAAAGAAGACTAAGAAACATATAATCAGTTATGTATTTAACAATGAAATATTAGAAGCATCCCCACTAAATATAAGAATGAGGCAAGGAGTCAACTTTTTTTGGAAGTAGTATCCAATGCAATGTTTAAAAAAGTAATAGTAAAGAGATAAAACTATGATTACTAATATATGTGCTAGTTGTGTAGCAAGAAATCCCTGAACTAGCAATTGGAAATTATTAGAATTAATAAAGGGAGTATAGGGAGGTGTCCAGATATAAGAATTTTATGTATAAATTGAAAAGAATCTTATATTTTAACACTAATAAAATAAGCAAAAAACCCATTCAGAACAGCAAAAAGACATATACATTTCAAGGTGAGAACATTCTATAACTACATGAGCAAGCTTTAACTTCCCAACAAAAATCCCAAGAGGGTTCTTTATGTAATGAAATTATCTGATATAATAACTCCTACCAGCTCAACAAGAAGAAAAAAAATCAACTGAGGAGATATGTAGATTAGGAGCAATAATGAAGTGCCTATCCTATGTCTATCAGATTGAGACAGTTGTTTCAGGAGAACAGGAACTCTTACACACAGTTTATAGAACTGTAAATTGGTACATATCCTTTTTGGAGTTCATCTTGACAGGGGCTATTAAGATTTAAAATCCATTTCAAGGAATTTATGCTACAGAAAAAACTATGCTGATACCCACAGATGTGGACAAAAATAAATATAGAAAAGCATTAATTTAAAGTTGTTTATAGAAGACTACTTGTAGGAATAAAATATTAGAACCTGCTAAAATGGTTAATAAATTGTGGCACATATGTCCTTTGAATTACAATGTAGAGATGAAAAGAATGAAGTGATCTTGTATGTACTGTACTAGAAAACTCAGGCATTTTTCAGTGAAAAGAGCATGTTCCAGTATGATCCAGTTCATGTATAAAATGCCTATGAATATATAAAAGGGATTGCAAAGATATGCTTCAAACTATTAACAGTAAGCACTCCTGGGTATGGGATGGAGAATGGGGAAGAAGGTTAAAGGAAAATGTTTCCTTTTTATTTCATCTGCTAATTCATTATAAATTTTCATGAGCATTCATAGATACATTATCCTTTCAGTATTTCTTTAAAACCATTTTATAAGGATTTTAGAAAAGAAGCCTAGGTAGTCTAAAGTCTGAATCAGTAGTGAGTAGTTGATGTGGAAGAGAAAAAATGAGATAAATGAATAGGATAACAATATTTGAAAAACATGCTTATGTGTACATTGCATGAAGTTGTGTTTCATTTTAAAAGGGGAATTGAATTAACATGGAGCTAGGTTCTTTTAAAATACCTTGAATAGTGAGAGAAGTATGAAGAATTAACATTTTTTTTGAATTAACATGTTTTTAAGCAGTGACCATCCATTGGATATCAATTTTGCTTCTCCAGTGATGAGTTCTTGCCAGAACTCACTAAACAAACAGAAGCTTCATGGATTCTTCTAGAAGTGAAAGAAGAAAGATCAAAGTTTTCCACAAACTCTTGGTGAACCTTGTAAAATATTGGGTAATCTGCAGGTTGAGGAAGATGTGACTTCCATTTGTCTATCATATTCTAAATATTTTCTGTGATTTAGAGCATTCATGGCTTCCTTTTGCTGTCAAGGAAATGAAGGAAACACATTTCAGTAGCACTTCCTTAAAGGCACTTATCTCTAGCTATTGCTATAAATATGTGGTGATCAAATTCTCCCAGTGTCGCATAAATCAAGATCTCTGGCCAGAACTTTACTTGTGTCCTCTGAAGTTGTCTCCTCCCCAAGTTATATTGTGATTTCTATAGTAACTCTCTTCCCCAGGGATAGAAAGTAACCAAAGGAAAATGTTTAAATAATGCTAATTTCATGGCTTGATTTACAACAGGCAGTGGAACATCTGTGTGAGCTGGTGAGTAGTCAGCGCTGTGATGTTTATGTGACATAGCTCCAGTTATGGCCAAAGCACTGTTTTCGATAGAGAAACAAAGAAAAACAAGTCATGATCACTGTTCTTAGGGAGCTTGTCTTAGTTACTTTTTCTCATTGCTGAGACAAAATACCCAACAGCCAAAGTTAAAGGAAGAAAGATTTATTTGGCTCACAATTTGTAGAGGTTTCAGTCCAAGACAGGCTCCCAGACAGGGTGGCATGGCAGAGGGGCATCACAGAGGAGAAACTCTTCATAGCGGGCAGAGGCAGAGGGCAGCAAAGTAGCAAAGAGCAGGCAGTAAGTGGCCACAGTGGCCCTCTTTCTGTCCCTTATATTATATGTAGGCTACCGGTCCTTGGGGTGGGTAGCACTCACACCCAGGGTGGGCCTTCCCATAATCTACACTGAGAACTGTGCCAAGCCAGTCAGTGGACTAATTTAGTCATCACGTACTCTTAATTCCAATGTCACACACCCTAGATCCAACCACCTCTGAAAAAGCCCCATCTATCACCAGATGAGGCTTTTGGGGGGAAATCTAGACACAAGCCACAACAGAGCTCAAAGTCTGGAGAGAAAGAAGCCATATTTGGTCAAAGTCAGAGGTGTAGCAATGAGGAAGCTTAAAGGAGGAATCCAGCTGATAACACAGGGATTTGATTTCAAATATTCAATATTTCATAGGTTTCCTAAATTAAAGTGAGAGAATAACATTGTTCCCATTGGTATTTCATTCCTTTGTTGGGGTTTTATAGATTTGAACTCTAGGCATCATACAGGCCTTTGAGCACTAACGGATGCTGAGGTCATTTGCAAGCATTCTAGAAAACAGTATAATAAGTCCTTTTCAAACACTATCCCTAGGTTTTCTTAGACAATTCTGTGCTATGGCCTGAATGTTTATGTCCCTCTAAACCCCAGTTGATGTGCTGAAATCCTAACCTCCAAGAAGGTACTAAAGCTCTCAGGAATGTGATTAGTGCCCTTATAAAAGAGACCTCAAGGAGCTCATTTAACTTCTACCACTTGGAGACAGGCAAAAAGATGGCCATGTATGAAGCATGAAGTTGGTCCTCACCAGACACTGGATCTGCAGGAGTCTTGATTTTTGTACTTCCTAGCCTATAGAACTGTGAGAAACAAATTGCTATTATTCATAAGCAACTGAGTGTATAGTTGTTTTTTTTATAGAAGCCCAAATAGGCTAAAACTTCCTTCTTAGACTGAGTGTAAGTAGTCAGTGAAGAATAAAGTTCCCACATGCAGTGGGACAGTGGTGCAAGTCTAGACATCCTTAACATATGAGCTAAGTACAACTTAGGCACCTGTTCTCAAGGTTTAGTATGCATCAAAATCACCTGGAGGATTGTCAAAACACAGATTGCTGGACTCATCTTCAGAGTTTCTACTTCAGTAGAACTGTGGTAGGGTAGGGAATTTGCCTTTCTATCAAGTTCCTGGAAGATACTGATGTCCCTTTCAGAACCACAGCTTCTCATCACACTGTCTCAAAGAGAAAGCTGATAGTCTGATGCTAGTCAGTCAGATTTGACTTACGTACTATGTGGATTGCCTGTGGTTGACTATGCATCTGCTAACTCCTGAAATAGAAGAGAGAAGGTTCAATGGTTGAATGTGCAGGGTCAGCCAATCTGGGGTCAAATCTTGGCTCTAATCCTCACTAGTTATGTGAACTTGAGGAAGAAACTAGACTAAGACTCTGTTGTGTCATCTGGAAAATGCAGATTATAATAGCTGTTATCTAAAAGGCACTTATGGGGCTGGGGATTTGGCTCAGTGGTTACACTGCCTATCTTGCAAGTACAAGGACCCAAGTTCAATTCCCGGTACCAAAAGAAAAAAACAAAAAACAAACGAAAAAGCAGCTGTACCTCAGACAAGGGACTACTATCTAGAATATATAAAGAACTGAAAAAAATCAGACCCCCCAAATTCAAAGATCCAATTCAAAAATGGGCATCTACATTACTCTTTAAACTCATCAAGGAAATTGAAAGGGAACCAATACTTCCAAATTCATTCCTGGAAGCAAGTGTTACTTTGATTCCAAAACCAGGGCAAGTCCCAACCCAAAAAGAGAACTACAGACCAATCTCCCTAATGAACATAGATGCAAAAATCCTCAACAAGATACAGGCAAACAGAATACAGAGGGTCATCAAAAAGATCATACACCCTGATCAAGTCAGATTTATCCCAGGGATGCAAGGATGTTTCAACATTTGTAAATCAATAAATGTAATACACTATATAAACAGAGTCAAGGACAAAAACCACATGATCATCTCAATAGATGCAGAAAAGGCATATGACAAAATCCAACACCCATTCATGATAAAAACCCTACAGAAAATTGGAATAGAAGGTCTTTATCTCAACCTGATTAAGGCTATCTATGAAAAACCAACAGCCAACATCATACTAAATGGTCAAAAACTGAAAACTTTCACGCTAAAATCAGGAACAAGACAAGGATGCCCACTATCACCACTCCCATTCAATATAGTTTTGGAAACATTAGCCACAGCAATTAGAAAAGAGAAAGAAATGAAAGGAATAAAGATAGGAAAAGAAGAAGTGAAACTGTCATTATTTGCTGACGATATGATACTTCACATAGAAGACCCAAAAAACTCCACCAGAAGACTTCTAGACTTAATTGACAGATTCAGTAGAGTAGCCGGATACAAGGTCAACACTCAAAAAACAATAGCCTTCTTGTACACAAATAACAGACTCACTGAGAGAGAAATTAGGGAAACAATTCCTTTTACAATAGCATCCAAAAAAAAAAAAAAGAAAATCTAGGAATCAACCTAACAAAGGAAGCAAAGAGCTCTACACTGAAAGCTACAGCACCCTGAAAAAGGAGATCGAGGAGGATATAAGAAAATGGAAAGACATCCCTTGTTTCTGGGTAGGAAGAACCAATATAGTGAAAATGGCCATACTTCCAAAACTACTATATAGATTTAATGCAATACCAATTGAAATTCCAAGAATATACTTCACAGAACTAGAGAAAACAATCCAAAAATTCTTTTGGAATCAGAAGAAACCTAGAATAGCAAAAGCAATTCTAGGCAACAGAGACATGGCTGGGGGTATCACAATCTCCAACTTGAAACGATACTACAAAGCTACTGTGAAGAAAACAACATGGTACTGGCAAAGAAACAGACCTGAGGATCAGTGGAATAGATTAGAAGATACAGAAACAACTCCAGACATACTCAGCCACCTCATCTTTGACAAAGGAGGCAACCACCCTCACTGGAGGAAAGATAGCCTCTTTAATAGATGGTGTTGGAAAAACTGGATTTCAACCTGCCAAAGAGTAAAACTAGACCCATACCTATTACCCTGCACTAAACTAAGATTGAAGTGGATTAAATATCTAAATATTAAGACAGAAACACTAAATTTGCTGGAAGATAAGTTAGGTAGAGCTCTTGAAGACATTGACATAGGAGAAGACTTTATGAACAAATCTACAGTAGCATGGTAGCTAGCACAAAGAATCAACAGCTGGGATCTCATCTTATTAAAAAGCTTCTGAACTGCAAGAGAAACCACCAACAGAGCTAACAGACAACCTACAATGTGGCAAAAAGTTTTAGCAGCTGTAACTCAGACAAAGGCCTACTATCTAGAATATATAACGAATTGAAAAAAATCAGACCCCCCAAATTCAAAGACCCAATTCAAATATGGGCATCTGAAATGGACAGACATTTCTCAGACAAAGAAGTAAAAACAGCAAATAAATATATGAACAAATGTTCAACATCACTGGTCATTTGAGAGATGCAAATGAAAATAACGCTGAGATTCCACCTCACCGCAGAAAGAATGGCTGCTATTAATAAATCAACCAATAACAAATGCTGGCGGGGTTGTGGGGAGAAAGGAACCCTTCTCCATTGCTGGTGGGAATATAGACGTTTGTGACCACTGTGGAAATCAGCATAGAGATACCTCAAAGAACTAGGACTAGAGGTCCCGTTTGACCCAGCTATTCCCCTGCTGGGGATCTTCCCCAAAGTATTAAAAGAATCATACCACAGCGATATATGTGCATCCTTGTTTATAGTGGCACAGTTTGTCATAGATAAAACTTGGAAACAGCTCAAGTGACCATCAACTGGAAACTGGATAAAGAAGATGTGATTTTTTTTTAAAAAGTGGAGTACTACTCAGCCATAAAGAATGAGAAACTAGAGACATTTATAGCCAAGTGGATGCACATTGAGGCCATACTCTTAAGTGATATAAATAGGACACACATGTGTAAATACTGAAGCGTTTCTCTAGTGTGAGAAACTGAAAGTGTAAATAAGGATTAAAATGAGTAATTGATATTTCAAAATAGGAAAAGTTCCAAAGGTGTAGGGGTGGTGGGAGGGGAAGGGGAACGGAAAGAAGGGAAAGGAAAAAGTATCAGAAAAGAAAAAAAAATGGAAACAAAATCTATGTAAATAGGTAAGGGTGGAGGGGGTGAAGGGCGCACAGGTAATGGGGAAACAAATAAGAACTAAGATATATCATGTGCAGGTACAAGCACCCAATGATAAATGTAAACATATTGTATGCCTAAAATGTACCAGTAAGAGAATTTAAGGAAAGAAAAAGAAAAGGCACTTATGAGGATTAGATGGATTAATGTATGTGAAGCACCAAGCAAGAGTGCTGCCACATGCTATACCTTTGACTAGTAGCAGGTGCTATTGTACGCAGGTGCTGGGCTTTGTGGGGCATTGATGATCAGGAGTTTCATTTCTTAAGTTTTACCTGAAGGCTTGCACTTTTGTAGGCAAGGCATTTTGCTACTTTCCCAAATTGATTAGAATCTAGCCATATATTTTATTTTATTTATTTTTTGGTACCAGGGATCAAACTCGGGTTTTTGTGCTTGCGAGGCCGGCAGCGGAACCACTGAGCTAAATCCCTGCCCCTCTAGCCCTATATTTTAATCTGATCTGGAAATCTGTTTTGAAAATATTTTATCCCAATTAACATTACTGTGGAGTTACAGGGCTGCTCTCATCCTTCAGGGCCAATGTCTTCAAACCTTTACAAAACCCTGAGTCTGTACATCGGGGCAGATTTGTGAAAGTCCTTCATGTATGTGAACATCTTACTATTTTGAATCCTTTACTTCCTATGTACCCTCTCAAAATTCAAGGAACTGTATTTTCAGCTTTGAGGTTTAAAATTGTCTAAATTACTATTCACAAGAATAAAATAGTTTTATTATTACTTTTTTTTTTTTATACTGGGGATTGAACTCAGGACCTTGCGCTTGCATGGCAGGTGCCGGAACCACTGAGGTAAATCCCCAGCCCTACTGTTTTTAATCATTACAGGGAGGTAGCACTGGGGACTGAACCCAGGGCCTTCATACTGAGCTAAATCCCCAGCCCTTTTTATTTTTTCATTTTGAGACAGGGTCTTGCTAAATCTCTCAGGCTGATCTCAAACTTGAGATCCTTCTGCTTAGTTTCCCAGAGTACAGGGTTTATAGGCATGTGTCACCATGCCCATTTACAGAGAGGGTTTTGAACAATCCTAGAGGAAGAGTGTTTTAAAATGTAGGTTTTATTGTTACTCAGGTATTGTAAGGCCAACAGATGAGGAAGCCCTTAACACCGAGAGATGTTACTTAGAGTTTCCAGGTGGCTGAGGCAGGCAGACTGCACAGGGATGCATGGGAAGCAGTAGGGCTGGTCAGAGAGCAGGAAGAAGGAGGGAGAAATGTGAGCAGAAGGCTTCATTTGGTTTCTGTGTGCAAGACAAGGCATGACAAGGAGCTTGGGGACTGGCTACTTGTGATCAGATCACTTCAGTGGGCTGTGGGGCACTGTGGTTGTCTAACTGCCTGATGTTTGGGCTTGGGGTGATTATGGCAGGCAGATAGTGTCCCAGCTGTCAGACCTTCCTGAGAGCCTGAGGTTGTGACTGAGACTTGGGTTAGTCACTGCAGGAAAGCTCTTCCCAGGTGATTTGCTTTTTACCTCTAGGGATTGGCTAAAGTTAGACAATATAATTAATATGAAGATAAAATGACAAAACTTCCTTGAGAGAACGGTGTCACTCACTGGCTGGGTGACTTAGACCTCCTCACTAGTGTCTCAGGTTCCAGGCATTTTGTTCTCCATGGTTCAAAGTCCTACACACTGTGGATCTCTGGGCCAGCTCGAATTCATCCACAATGGATTACGGGAATTTACTAAGGTCCAAAAGGAAAAGGAGAGGGTCTTTCTATCCCTTTAGTCTAGGATTATCCAATAAATTAGAGGGTGTCTCATTACCTTTAAATTTCAGATACACACCAGATTTTCTTGTAATGTGTCATCCAAATACTAAAGACTTATTCCTTGTTTATCTGAAATTCAAACTTATTTATTTTTTGCTCCAAAATACTTTTAATAATTTCCCATAGGGTGAATAAATATGCATCTGGGTAATGAGCAATTGCACCAGTCTTACAGGACCAAAAGCGACCGTGTTTTCTAAAAGCTCTAAATCTTTGAACAGTCAAATCTCTTCTCCAAGTCCCTTTTAGGCTGGGCCTTGCTCTGACAGTCTTGGGAAACAGGACTGAAATTCAAGTGTAATTAGACATCCTGTATATTTACCCATTAAATCTTGCTATCTATTCTATTCCATCACCTGTTCAAAGGTTTAACACGTCCTGCCAACTTGAACCACCAGTGATACTTACGTGATTGTCCCCTGCTGCCTGATGGGACAGGCATGCATGTACTTCTGGTGGTTCGGGACTGCCTGGCAGTGAGACATGCAAATTATGTTAAATATTCACTGAAATAATTAATGAGTCCGTAAATACCGTTCTGGATGGGATACCTTGGTTTCAGTGGTGCCTCAGTTCCGTTTTCATGGAAAAAGTCAATCCTGAATACTGATTTGCACATATGTTCCTTTCTTCTAGTCCTGTTTGTTTGTATGGTTCCTGGTCCTTTCGGTCTTCCTTTCCTCAATCTTCAGGCCCCGATCTGGCACCAATTCTGAGCTTAGTGAGAATTGAGGAGTTTGAAGAGCTACCAGGACTTTAGAGATGTGTTGGTGCTAAGTCGGGTTTGGAGCCCAGATTTACTAAATAAGATTTCTGGATAACCTGACTAGCACACCAGGGTCTCTAAAGCCAAGGAATAAAACTCTTGCCACTTGGGTTCTGACAGACATTTTTCTAAATCCAGTGACCATTTCTTCACTCTGATCTTTATTTCTTAGATCATTTATCACAATTAACCATCTCCTTCTTGAAACATTATCTTTTTTCTAATGGCGTCCTCAACTCATGCTCATTTTTTCCCCATATGAGGTCTTTCTCATTCTCCTTTGTTGGAGCCTCCTCATTGGCTACATTTGTATGATGGTTAAAGTGGATTGTCAACTTGATTGGCTTGGGAGCCACCCAGGGGATAGTAAGCCACACTTGTGGGTGTGTCTGGGTGGGTCATAGAGGCATAACCTTGTATGTCTCTGTATCTGCTCTCTGGCTCCTTTCTCTAGCACTATTCCCTTACTCTGCTTCCTGTGTACCATGAACTAAGCAGCTTTGCCCTACCACACCTTTCTCCCATAATGGAGAGAAAGGGAAGTTTCTGCCTTGAAAGGGAGTTTCCTGCCTTGAAACTCTAAGCACATAAGCCAATTAAACCAGTTCCTTCTTTAAATTGTGGGTGTTGGGTATTGTGTTCTAGCAATGGTAAAACTGACTAATAAACCTGCTGGTTTTAAAAAGTCCTACCACTAACTCTGACCTCTCATTTAGGTTAAATTCACAGATCTAGCTGCTTGGAGTTCCTGCTTAAGGGTCTTACAGATTAATACCTCAATTGTAGCATATCATTTTTATTCTCCAAATATCTTCATCCTTTTAGTGTTCTCTCACATGGAAATTGGCAGTGACAATTGCCTTGGTGTTCTGAAAATTTGGAAGTCATTCTTCTCTTCTTCCTTAATTCTTTATCCTCCATTTATTCAAACAGTAAGATTTCAGTTCAGGTCCCAAGATGTCTTAAATCCATTCCTTTATTTTCATCTCCATCACTTTCATCGAGTCCAGTGTTTCACTATCTTCCTAATTTGTTCCCTCAATACTCTTCCCCTCCTATAATCAGTTCTCTCTCTAACAGTCAAAGTAATATTCTTAAGTTGTAGATCAGATTGGGTCTATGTTTTCCATAAAATTCTTCCGTGGCTACCCATTCATCACATTTGGAATAAATTCCCAGCTCCTTATTGTACTTCACAAGACCCTTAATGTCTTGACTTTTGCTGAGCTCTGTAAGCCCTGTTCTATTTTTTTTTTTTTTACCATGTGCTACTTACACTGATCATGGTCCAACTTTTTAAAATACAGCATTTCAAGTGAGAAACTGTAACTTGGAGTAGGTTGATGGTGGTAGAAATAAAAATAATGGATGGGGTTGAGTGATATTTGGGAAATATTCTAAGTATCTGGTAGTGCATTTGGTATGTGGCATAAGGGAGAGAAAGATATAAAGGTAAGTACTAGATTTGATGCTAGAGCATCTCTATAGGTGACTGTGCCATGTCCTATGCTAGGGAAACTTAAGAGAAGAAGTTTTATTTTTAAATTTCTTAATATTGAAATATTAACACACAGAGGGTTACTTTGGTATTCATTAATTGGTTCCAAGAAGCATGATGAAAACCAAAAACAATGAGCACCAAACTATGGTAATTGTTTAGGCTGGGAAGGGTAGTGAAGCGCAAGACAATCGATGCTGACAGGTTCATAGCTTGTTCATGAAGCAGCAAACAAATGGTGAATATTGGAACAAAATGTTTGCATCAAACTAAGGTCAATACCAAATTCAGTGAATTTCAAGACAGCTGAGTACTGATGTATGACAGTCTATAACTGTACACACATAAGGTGTGCAACCTGATGTTTTGAGATGTTGCATACATTGTGAACTGAGCACCACAGTCTAGATAATTCATGAATCTAGCACCTCTGCATAGTTATCACATGTGTGGTGGTTGTGTTGAGAAGACTTCATTTAAGATCTATCCTAAAAAATTTCAAATATATAATGCAGAGTTGCTGTTTTCTACTGCTGAATAGTAGATCTCTAGAACTTATCTTGCAAGACTGACACTTTGGACCTTGTGACCAACAACACCCCATTTCTCCCTTCCTCATCCTCTGGCGATTGCTACTCTCTGACTCTACAAGTATGAAGATTTCAGTTTCCACATGTAAATGAACTTACGTAGTATGTCTCCTTCTGTCTTGCTAATTTCACTTAACATTTTGTCTTCCAGCTCTATTTGTGTTGTTGCAAAGGACAAGACTTTATTTTTTAAGGCTGAATAATGTTCTGTTGCACATCTATACAGTGAGTTCATTACCCATTTATCCTTGAATGGACATTTCACTTATTTCCATACCTTGGCACTCTGAATAGTACTAAAGTGAGCATGGGAATGTAGCTATCTTTTTTCTGATCCTAATATCAATTCCTTAAAATAGATATTGAGAAATAGGATTGCTGGTCTGTACTGTTTTCCACAATGCTTGTATAATTTCTTTTTTTGGTACTGGGGATCGAACTCAGGACCTTGTGCTTTTGAGGCAAGCGTGGTGCCACTCAGCTAAATTCCTGGCCTGCTTGTATAATTTCTGTTCCTACCAACATTGTACAAATGTTTTCCTTTTCTCCACATCCTCACTTGTTATCTTTTGTCTTTGATAATAGCCATCCTAACATGTATGAGGTGACAGCTCATTGTGTTTTTAAAATTAATTTTATTGGTACATTTAAGGAATAGAATATAATGACATTCATCATTGGAAATTTGCACCTTCACATAATCCATCTTGGTTCTTATTTTTTCCCCATTCCCCTGCCCTCCCTTCAACCCCTCCACCCCTCACTATCTACACAGACTTTGTTTCCATTT
>NW_004624736.1:5840487-5854846 GCF_000247695.1 Heterocephalus glaber
GTTTCTTTTTGAATTAGGTGTGTTTCTTGTATGCAGCATATTGTTGGATCTTGCTTCTTGACCCATTCTGCCAGCCTATTTCTTTTGATTGGTGAGTTGAGACCATTAACACTGATGGTTATAACTAATACATATTGAGTTATCATTGTCATGACCTTTTCTTTTTGTCTGATCCTCCCCCTTTGCTTTTAATTTCTTGTTGTGCTCAGTGGATTCATTCTGCTGGGCTTCCTGTGGTTGTGATTCTTGTTGTCTTTTCCTAGGATTTTGTCTAAAATTTTTTTGAGTGCTGGTTTGGTATTCATGAAGTTCCTAAGGTGCTCTTTGTCATGAAAGTATCTTTTTTCACCATCAATTTTGAAAAATAGTTTTGCAGGGTACACTGGATTGGAGGTTGTTTTCCTTTAGGGCTTGAAATACATCGCTCCAAGCTCTACTTGCCTAGAGGGTTTGCACTGAGAAGTCTGCTGTGATTCTGATGGGCTTTCCTTTGTATGTGATTTGTTTGTTTTCTCTAACTACTTGTAGGATTTTGTCCTTCTGTTGGGTTTCTGGAATCTTAACAATTATATGCCTATATGTAGATTTTTTTGATCAAGGCTAGTTGGAATCCTATATGCCTTGCTTATCTGTATGTCAGATTCTTTTCCCCTGCTTGGGAAGTTTTCTGCCATCACTTCTGTGAACAGCTTTTTTTTATGTCATCTGCATCCTCTCCTGTTTCTCCACTGACTCCAATCAGTCTTATGTTATTCTTCTTTGCATCATCTAGCAGCTGCTGGATTGATTTCTTGTGGTCCCTTAAAACTTCAAAGAATTTTGTCTTTTCCTGGTCACTAATTGCAATCTTATCTTCTATATCTGAAATACTGTCTTCATATTGACTCATTCTGATGCATAGACTTTCATTGGAGTTTTTAATCTCCTGGAAATCTGTTTGCATCTGTTTTATGGATTCCATTTGTTTCCTATGTTGGCATTCCATCATGTTCCTCAGCTCCTCTATTTTTTTTTTTTATCTGTATTGTCTCTAGATTTATTAATCATGTCTTACCCTGTGGGCAAAATCTTTACTGTTATGTGAGAAATTATTTCTGATTTCATTTTTTCCAGATCCTCTTTTGTTGCTAGTTCACGGAGTCCAGGTGGTTGAGTATCAGAGTATTCCATCTTGTTTCCCTTTGGGGTTGCTGTAGGTGATCTGGAAGTCTGGTTCTGAGGCTTGTTTACCTGTCTTCTGATTTTGCTGGCTGGGGTGGGGGGTATTCCTGGCACTCTCGCGGCTCACCTCCTCTGTGCTTGGAGCCGCAGCACACCCACCTGGAAGCCTCCTCCTGGCTACGAGCCATGGTGTGCTGACCCAGAAGTCTCCTCTGGGCTGGCAGCTGCGGCGTGCTGATCCAGAGGCCTCCTCTGTGCTGGGAGCTGTGGGATGCCCACCTGTAAGCCTCCTCTGTGCTGGGAGCCGTGGCATGCCTACCCAGAATCCTCCTCCTGGCTCATGGAAACTGATTTCAAAAAGCATATAGGAAATCAGAGGTCCAAGATATGCAACACAGTCTTCAAGAACAGTAATGTAGAAAAATTATGAGATATGAAAGTTTATATTATATAGGCATTGTACCAACTGTATTATACCACTGTACCATTGTATTGAAATATAATACTAGGGCAGGAACAGACATACACCACTGGAACAGATAGGACATACAGGAGATATTCACATATGTGTAGTCATTTAATTTATAGTAAAGGTAGTACTGTAGAGCAGCAAGGAAAAGATGATATTTTCAGTAATTGGTGCTTTTTCTAATATGGAAAGATATGCTTGATAGTTACCTCACCTCCTGTGCAAAAAATAGTTTTAGGTGGTTTAGAAGTCCTAACATGGAGAGGAACAGTGAAAAACTACAAGAAGTTATTTTAAAGAGAGTGTATTCATGTCTGTGGAGTACAATGTGACTTGTAGGCAAACTGAAAAGAATAATTGGTTCACATTCTGCATTCTTTTTATTTTAAAATTATTTTCCTGTTTTTTTTTGTTTGTTGAAAAGTTACATATTCTATGCTTTGTCCTTTAAGGGGCCATCTTCATAATCAGACATAGGATCATTTATCTCCACTGATTCCTCAAACTTACCAATATTTATCTACTACTCTTTCTTTTTGTACTTATTATTTTACTTGCTTTGGAAAAGCTTAGTTCTTATTTTAAATTTTAAAATAATATATATATATTTTTTACTTCTACATGATTGTCATACACAATGACCGCATTCACCATGGGGAATTAATTTGTACCTGTACATAATATATCTTAATTCTTTTTTTTCCATTCCTTTTTCCTCACTTCCCCTCCCCATTTACAAAAGCTTTGTTTCCATTTTTTCCTTCCACTCTCTTTCTTTTATAAAGTTCTTTTTCCCTTCCTTCTCTTCCCTCCACCTCCTTTGTTCCTCTTTCTATTTGAATGAGTTCTTCCTACTTCTCACTTCTCAATCCTCCATTTTGCTCCTTATTTACCTTTTGAGTTTCTCACACAAGAGAAACAATGCAATATTTAAACTTGTGTGTTTGATTTATTTCACTTAGAATTATGATGGCAAGGTGCCCCCATTTACTTAAAAATGTCTCATTTATCCTTCTTTATGGCAGAGTAGTACTCCATTCGGTATAAATACCATATTTTCTTCATTTATCCCTTAATGGACATATGGGCCCTTTCCAAGATTTAGCTATTATAAATTGTGCTGATATAAACATGGATATATATATATATATATATATATATATATATATATATATCACTGTGGCATGATGCTTTTAACTTTTTGGGGATGATACCTAGAATGAGAATAGCTGGGTCAAACAGAACCTCTAGTTTTAGTTTTCTGAGGAATCTCCATACTAATGTCTATAGAAGTTGTACCAAGCTACACTCCTGCCAACAATGGAGAAGGGTTCCTTTTCCCCCATAGGCTGTCTAGCATGTGTTATTGGATGATTTCTTGATGACACCCATTTTTTCTGGAGTGAGATGGGATCACAGTATTGTTTTAGTTTGCAGTTCTCAAATGACCAGTGATGTTGAATATTTTTTCATGTATTTGCTGCATGTTCTTCTTCATCTGAGAAGTATCTATTTATCTCAGATGTCCATTTTTTGGGGTTTTTAAATTTGGGGGGTCTGATTTTTTGAGTTCTCTCTATATTGTAAATATTAGTCCTTTGTCTGAGGAGTTGCTGATAAATTTTTTTTCTTATTCTGTGGATTGTCTCTCTACTCTGTTGGTGGTTTCGTTTGTTGTGCAAAGGATTTTTAATTTGGTGTGATCCAAGTTGTTGATTCTTTGTAATACTTTCTATGTGATTGGAGTTTTGTTCATAAATGAAAAGGATGTATTCTCAACTGGTTAGTCTAGTACTTCCTATTACCACCAAAAGAAAATATCCCCCCCAAAACACTACAAAAAATATACATGGTTGGGCCAAGATTGTAACTCAACTTGTCTAGCATGTGTGAGGCCCTAGGTTCAATTCCAAGCCTGAAAACACACACACACACACACACACACACACACACACACACGTGCATGAGCACACACATGCGTGAGTACACATGCACACATGCCCCTTTATAAAGCTAAGTTCATTTTAAGTGGAAAAAAATGCAGACAGTAAACATTCTTTCCTGAGATATTTTCCAGCACTAATGTTCTTCATGTCTGCTTTCTCTTGTCCTTTTCCAAGGAGTGAATCTTTTGTAGGCCCCTCCTCAGTGAGTCCTCCCTTCTTTCCAGAAAGCTACAAAGCTGATGTTAGGGAAGCCAGGGTTCTAACTGGCTCAATAATGAGCCTGTGGTGAGGGAAGAAGAAGGACGCTGCTCTGGATAATGAGAAAACCAAACAGGGTGAGTGAAACAGTGACGACAGCAAGCGTTGTCTTGTGTAAATTAGGTTTGTCCAGAAGCAACAGAAGCTCAGGTAGACTTAAAGTGAAATACCATCTTCAGGCTTATGTTACTTTCAAAAGCAATCAAAAAAAGCTAAAAAGTAACTGAAACTACTTTTTAATCAGGAATATTTTTTAGGTCACATTACCAAGAGGAGCTAGATGTTCAACTGTGCCCTTTCTGGTGGTGCTGGTAGGCTTGTTCCATGGGTGAACATGGCTCGCTCACCCCCTCATTCCTGGGTGCCTTGGCTAGTGAAACCAGCCACAAAGAATTTGTCTATTTCTCTGGCAGACCCTTTGTGCCTCTTTGAATAAACATCACACTTTAAAACTGACAGGCTTCGGATTTCACTCTATACTCGAGAGGCACAGCTCTGTTAGATTTTAAGTTAAAGAATATATAGTTTGTTTAAGTCTTTTCAGGATCAGTTGGAAGGGCAGGTGGTCTCTGGGTGCTCAGAATGGCTTATTTTCCTTATGATAAGTTCTGAGAAGCACTGTGATTGGCTGACGCATTCCCTGCTTCCTACTCCCATTAATCATAGTGGCATCAAAGCACAGGACAAAAAGTGTGATCTTTAGAATTAGACTTGGGTTCTTATCCCAGCAACACTAAACAACCATTTAATCGTTGGAGACAACTAACTGTCCCCAAATAACAATTTTCTTGGAGACTAGAACAGTGGGATACTTCACTACCCAGGCTGAGACTGTTTCCTAACTTCTGAATTTAGTGTGGGCAATAACTAACCTTGCTCAGATGGGATGTGAGATGTGAATTAGCAGCAGCTCCATCTTAAAGGAAACTGCTAGCTCTTCCTCACCTTTCTTTGTTCTTATGAGTTGCTACCCTGTTGTGCACTGCAGAGTCAACTTCCACAAGTCAGTGAGGACGATGGTGTAGAGAATGGCGGTGTAACAGCATAAAAGGAACTGGGGTCCTTGTGTGATCACATGAAATAGAGGAAATAGAGCTCTCAGTCCAGCTGCCTATCTCTATACTGTTAATCAAGGGGAAATAGAATTATATGTTTTTAGTCACTGTATTATTTGTTTTATTATAGGAGTTCAGCTCTTGTTCTAATTAAACAATTAACTTTGAGAATATTACTTCCTCAGTTCCCTCATCTGCAAAAGGAAAATGTATTGCTCACGTGCTTTTAAGATTCTCGCGAGGGTTACAAAGAGAAAGGAGTGTTAGTGTATGTGTTGCGTGTTCTAAGTCAGCCTCGTAGTATCACTTATGCATGCATGTAAGTCTACCAGGAAAACACAGATTTTCACAATAAACAAAATGAAAACTTATAACATTTAAATGTTTTTCTGGATGATAACCAGGGTGACCAAGTATCGCAGTTTCCTTTGGAATGAAGAGATTTCTGAGGGGGTGAGATTTTGATTTTAAAAACTGACACAATCCTAGGAAAACTGAGACAAGTTGCACTAATTGGAGGCCCAGCACATGAGACTTTCAGTGATAAGCAGAAGACAATCCCAAGGAAGCTGGAAAGAGATGATCACTCTAGTCATTACACACCAACTGGAGAGGTTCTTTAAAATAAGTGATGATTCTAAATGTGAAATAACATGCATCTGAAATCTCTCTGTGGCCATGGGATATGGTGGGGATTTAACCATGGATACCAACCCTACAATTTATATTTTGCTTTGAGACTTTCATTGTTGCAGAACGAAATACTTATTACATACTTCTGCCATTACTAAGTAGCTCATTTCCAGCCCAAAGAAGCAGATATCATTCTTCTGTAGGAAAGAAATGCAGGCTATGGCAACAAGCAAATGGTGACATAGTCATTGGATCTCTTTGGATAAATTTATGACCAGATATTATTGACTCCTAACATTAAATGGAAAGGAAATTGAGATCCCAAATGTCTGGAATGAATCGCTCTGTTGAGGACAAAGCAAGGAGTTTGTTGGTTGCGGTGGAGGAGAGAATGGGTAGGTGACATGGAGTCAGGACACACTGCAATTTTGCCTGCCTCTGAACACGTTTTTTTCTGTGTGAAGCACTATATCTTCAGTAATGCCTACAGAGATTATGAACCTAGTTTGCATTGTGTGTTTTGGTTTACTGAGGCAAAATAGAAATAGTGTTCATGCAGGGCACAGGCAGCAGAGTGAAGGGGAGGACATAGATCACAGGAACTCAGGGAGATGACAGGGAAGTGTCACACTAGCGGGGGTAAGGAACTGGAAACTAGCCAATTCTAACCACCACTCTGAGAAGAGATTCCAGGAGATCTGGATAATGCTAAGGAAGCTGTTGGAAGAGACAGGACTTGAGCAGAGACCTTGAAGGATAGGATGGCAGCAGGAAGCTGAGAAGAGGAGGCTGCTTTGGGAGGAAGAAAGATACAGAGAAAGGAAGACAAGGGAACTTCTGTCTCAATGGGCAAGCATTGAGTATACCTCTGTGTTCCACAAACTAGGCTAGGGGCAAACCACAGACTGGATCTCTAACTGGAATGAGCCAGTTAGGTCAGAACCTAGGAATTGAGGTCCCCTGTAATCCTCCTACTGTGTATCAGGGCGTCATCTTTCTATTGCATTTGAAACCTTGATCTTTTTGCCCCCTCCTTTCTGTTAAGCTGCCCCCACAGGCTTGCTTTCTAGTGGCTGTAAACAATGGCAGAGGCACTCTGAGTTTGAGAAGGGGGCACCCACCGTGGCCAACTGCACAATCCTGTGTCTCCTGGTTGTGATTAAGTTGTTGTTTGGCACATTTTTGTGTAGCTATGGCTTTCTGGAACCACCTTAGGAGATGTCAAACTCCATAACTGAGCCCGAGGACCAAAGCATTCATGCACAAGTAAATGAAAGCAGATCTGCCACTGGGCTGTGCCCCCTGAAATACGGCTGCCCACATCTTTGAAAGTTGCGAACCCTACTGTCTATCATCCCCCATTGAGTGAGTCTCTATTGCAGATGCCTGTCAGCTCATGTGCAACCCGAATCTCTTGACACTGAGAAGAGGTGAAGTAAAAGTGCAATAGAGCCCTCTGTAGACTGGCAGTGCACTTGAACATGATACTCCAGTTCAAAGAACAGAGTTTGAAACAGCCTAGAGTTTCTGACAAACATGTAATTAATGATCATCAAATGCTTTTGGTTAAAAAGTGTAAGAATCTAAAAGAAGGTGACTTTCGCTAGTATTTTTTAAAGGTAAGAAAGTTGCTTGTGTCTTTGAGAGATATTTAGTGACAGTAGTTTTGGTCAAGGAGTTGGAAATTTACCCAATGGTACATCACGTTCTATATTTGATTTGCAAACAAAGTTTCTCCTTCACCAAGTGAGCACTCAACTGAAGTCAAAAGTTATCTGATTACAGGAAAAGAACTTGATCCTTCTGGTTACTGTAAATATTTTGTAAGCTTGTTCCCACCAGAAAATGTCCATGTTTTTATCTTATTGTGTATATACAACTTGGGTAATATTCCTCTAGGAAAGAGCTGTAATTTGAAAAACTGTCTGAGGGCTTTCAAAATTGCTTGTAATTTCTTTCATTGTAGTAGAGTATATTAGGCTATCCCAATTTGGCCCCAGTCTAATATGATAAATTAGTGATGGATACATACTGTGCTTAGAGGTAAGATATGGAAAAATTCCTTCATGCTAATTTCCTGCCCATTTGTAATCATTAGGTCTTAAAATTCCCCATATATCTCTGTCAGGTAGATAAAAGGCCCTGATTATTTTACTGCTGCTCAGATATTTCACACACCTGGTTTTAGGTAACATTTCTAGAATAGGAAGAGAGGAGGGTCTAAGGAAACAAAACAAGAAAAATGCTTCCATTTTGCAACATCAAATTTTATTGCATTGGGTCATAAACAACCCCAATTAGTGAAGCATGTTTGTGGTCAAAGCTGCTCTTTGAAAAGCAGTTGTGTGTACATTTCCCCAGGAGCAGATGGCAATTGTGTAAAACCCTTGCACTGTCCTTAGTTCTGGAGATTTATAAGGAGAGTGGGACTATGTTTACCAGCCTACTGCTTTACTCAGCAAATCAATTCCTTGTCAGGGTCCAGCTGGACCTCTGGAAGGGTTAAGTAGGAGTCCAGGGGGACCACTTGACATCTGCTCTGCTTACAACTTTTTGATCTTGTTGTTTTTGCCTTGTAAAGATCAGATCCACAATGAAGTGTGTGTGAGTGAGAGAGAGAGAGAGAGCGAGAGTGCTTCAGCATGGGAGGGAATGAAAACAACTCAATGATGACAGATCAAATGAAGGCAGAATAACTTTTAATTTTGAAAAGTTGGGTGGGATTACATGGCATGAAGTGATGATAACAGGAAGGAAAACAACACTGGAGCCTCATGAAGGAAGCCCTTTGTGAACAGGAATGTAAACCGTGTGGGTATTTTTCTGTCATTCAGCAGCACTTTAACATGGGTGTCTGTGAAAACCAAATTACGTTCACTTGGAGCCATGGCCCTATGAGCTCACTGGCAGTGCACCTTTTCCTTTTTCAAAAACGAAATGAAATCTCATGAAGAAGAATATGGGAAGCTTAAAGCGGAGGTGGCAGATGCTCATGGGCCACGGTCCAGTAACCATGCTTGGTATTTGCATTGTCTTCCTTGGTGAAGGTGGGAAGAGAGTCACAGGGAACCCATGTAACAGAAATTGCTTAAGGCATCCAAAGACCTAAATTGCCCCATACCTTGAGGAATAGGAAAGAAGGTGACAAGTCGTGATTGGCATGTAAGCTCAGGGTGTGGGGTACCAGGACAACAACCACTTCAGCCTTTGCCTCCCTGATGCTGCTCCCGCTTGGCCACACAGCCCACTCTTGGAATCTGGCAGGCCTGGGTGTGGTGAGGGCGTTGGTCAGGCCTTTTAGTGGTAACATGCCTTCCTGTCTTGGCCCCAGAGTTTAGTCTCTGGTTATGTTTTGTCCTTGACATTTCTAACAAAGGACCCAGCAGACCTTGTAGAAAGCTATCAGAAAGGCTGGGATGTCCCTCACATATTCTTTTCCATTTTTGGTTGAAGTCTGAAACATGGAATGATTGGGCTCTTTTGGGGGTTGAGTGTGTTCTCCAGGTCTAATCCACACAACCCATTCAGCTGTCCTCAGATGTCCACTAGCTTGGTTTCTACAATTCTTTCCAGTGCAGCATCAAAATGGGGCTGTGAAGCCAAGTTCTGCTGTGGAGAGCAGAAACAGTTCAGTTAGGCTTTGGCGACAGAAAGCCAGGGTGGGGAAAAGGACAGGGTAACCCCACAAGGGGTACAATCATGTGAAGACATGCAAGGCCAACCTTTGCTAGATCTGGTTGATGGAAGGGAATTTAACTACAAATGCACCTTAGGACACCAGGTTTATGGTTTGTCTGGAATTGTATTTGTGTATTTTAGAAATTATGAAGTTGGTCTATCTTTGGGCACAGAGTGGTCAAAATAATATTTCCCTAAACCTGGAAATAGGTATCTTAAATCCTATTCCCTGGTCTTAAGGGACTCGGTTGCTAAGTGCTTAAGATTTCAAGTCTAGCAGAGCAGGCAGCTGGTTCCTTAACGACCATCCCATCTATCCTAAGAGATGAAAGGTTTTGTTATCCAAGGGATGATTTGGGGGGAGATGTGCCACACATGGCTGCTGTTAGTGAGCACGATCTCTGTGATGGAGCTGCCCTGGATATGCATCCCCAAGCCCTGGATGCTGAGTCCAGCCATCTGGAAGGGGTGCAGGGCTGGGCCCTGATGTCCCTCACCTGCTTTTCATGTCACCTGGTCTGCTCAGCGAGGTCTACCACGAGGGTTTAAAACTAATCTCCCATAGTTTATGAGCCCAAATCCATTTGCAATGAGGAAGACCCCAGCTGACCAGCAGCTTAAACAAATGTCCCCCTCCACAACGTTCCTAAGGTGAGACTAGAGTTCCACACACATGATGTAAGTGAGAGCTGGGGCAGGACTTTCTCCCACATGTGGCTCAGAAATCACTTCCAAAGCAAACAGAAAAGACAGCCCTGGGCAGGCAACTTTTCCTTTTGCTCTGGGCCAGGCCTGTGCTCCCAGGCCAATCCTAGACGGCTCCTCTGATCTGAAGGTGCGATTGAAAACAGGTGTCCACCCTGTGCCTATAAAATACATATGGGGAATGGGGGAGATACTTGGAAGTTATTTCAACTGGTAGAAATATGGAGACAGTTCCCAAATTTGACTTTGCCTAGATTCTTCCAGACATCCAGCCCCATCTCTCTTTGAAAAAAAAAAATCAGAAAAGCTTTCAGGGAAACATGGAGCACATATGGTTCCATCACACCATTATGTAGAAAGAAATCTGAAAAATATTAGAGAGACTCTGTCAAATTGTCAGGCTGAGCATTGTGTGGCTGGAAAAGTGACTCCTGTCTCCGGCCTTGCCTTGCCCCACACCAAGATGACCTAGTGACATTGGGCTGTACAAGCAATGGCAACTGTGATTTGAATGCCAGATTTATCCAATTTCTGTTTAGCAAACAAATCAAATGTACTGAGGCTCATGTTTGGGATAAATACCTGATTAGATTCTCTTAAAATATGATGACGATTGCCCATAAAGGCAAAGAATTTCAGCTGGGCCACGTCCGGTAGTCATGAGGATTGGGTTTCCTCTCTGTTTGTTGTCAGCAAGTGCTTCTGATCTTTCCTACCTTGCTAGCTCATTGAGCATGTGCTTGAATGTGGGGCGACTGACAACGCAGCTGTATTTCATTTGTAGATAATTGATGCAATAAATGTAATAACCAAACGAGATATGTTGACTCACGAGCTAATTTGGGTGTAGATGTTACAGCACTTGTGCAGCTGGAAATGTTTCCATCACACGAATCTGTTTCAGATAAATGCACCCTGTTGCTGTCCTCACTGAGACTGGAAAAAAAGAGATCACATCATCCTCTATGTCTAAAAATATAAAAATGCTTGTTCATAAGTTATGGTTAGTCTGAGTATTGCTTGGAAGAATGGTAATATCAGAATTCACTGCACAGATAGGTGACATTAACCATTAACTTACACACAAAAGGTGTCAAATGGGAGTGCTCAGACCTGGTTTTCTTAGCCACTGGTCTGGAAACCAGAAAAACCTTAGTTGGAAGGATGTGGATCTATTGTTTTTTCTGCCTTCTTTTACTGCAGGAAGAATTTCTTTTTCCACATATTACTGGAAGTTCTTCACTTTTTCTCTTCTCTGATACTTTAGCCCAGGCAATCTGAATAATTGTCCACAGGAGGTAAAGTTCTGTAACTCTGAAAGAAGCTCTTGGAATGGAAAGCCGTACAGAAAGGAGTTTGTCATACATGAGAGACTCACCCTGGAAAGATGCCCTTACCCTTGTCTACTAAGAGCCCTGATCCGAGGTTGAGAAATGATGATCTGTGGTTCATATCTAGCCCACTGCCTGTTCTGCATAGCCCTTGAAGTAAAAAATGGTTTGTATCTTTTTAAATGGTTGTAAAAACAAAAAAGGATATTTTGTGATACTGTACATGAAAATTATGTGAAATTTAATTTCCACAAATTTCAATTCAAATAGTTTTATTAGAACATGGGCATAGTTGTTTACTGTTTCCTATGTTTGCTTTGATGGCAGTTGAAGCATTTACTTAGTCCTTTTTGGAAAAAGTCTGCCAACCTCTAGCCTAGACTAAAACATTAATTTGTGCAAGATAGGAAAAAGCTAAGCTTTCTTGCAGTATATTTTAAATTGAAAATTTTGTATTTCCATTTAACTGTGCAAACAGAATATGGTAACTGTTTATGGCCTATACGGGCCCTTCTTGAAGGACCAGATAGGGAGTATTACCATTGGCATGTCCTAGTAGTGATAGTCATTCCTCTTTATCCTGACAGTTTGGTTGGTTGCAATATTTGTATGCACACTTCCTAATCTGTTTGGAAAGTTTGTCTTCTTAACTGGATAATTTTTTATAATCTTATCGTTGTGCTAGAGCTGCTTAACAAATTGCTCAGTAGATCTTTATAAACATCAGGTGCACTGAGGTATAATTTTGATACATTACATATTATACATTATACATTCCATATGGATGATACATTTTATATATATAATATTGGTACATTATATAGATTTACAGTTGTAATTATTTTGACTAAAGTGTCCAGTTACATAATCATTACAACAATCCGGACTAGAACAGTCCTATCACCCCCACAGAATCCCGTTGTTTGCCTTTATAGTCAAATCACTCTTTCCCCTTCCCTCTGGCCCCTGACTATAACAGATATGTTTCCTGTCCCTGTAGTTCTGCCTTTCCTAGAATGTCACATACATGGGATCATATAGGAAGCAATAGATAATTTTAAGGTACATTTTAGCTCCTAAAACTGCCATTTAGAAATCAATGATCTTTAACTGATGAATTTTAGTTATACATATAGCAAACATAATTAACATTAAACTGGAAGATGAATTAGAAGATTATTGTACAGATACAACATTTGTTCATGCAGGTATGAAATACTAATTCTAAAACAAAGACAATGTTATCAATTATACTTGAATCTTCCAGGCTGGATTTTTTGCTATGTAATCTGAAACTTTCAATTTAACAGCCCCTAACAGTGTTCAAAAATAGATTTCTCTGTGAGTGAAAAGGGATAAGAATTTTTGTTTATGTGGGCATAATGTGCCAATTTAAATCATTCTCTATTCTTAGTTTTGTATCTTAAAAATGCAAAAGCATGAAAGATTCACTATATTAGTTGTTTTACTGATAGGGTTAGTCTCAGAATGGGATTGGGGAAAAGTGTTATTTAGTGTATGTATAAACACAAAATGATAGAATACACCTGTGCTTGCACTAAAAAAAAGAGAGAAAAAAGCATGTATTTCCTGTTTTTATACTGCACTGATTTTCTAGTAAGTGGCATTCGTTCTTTAGAGGTAGTTGTTAATATGCTCATATTTTTTCTAGACAATTCCTCTGCAGAAAGTTCATATGTGCTGACAATGCTGTGCTAGTGAGTGCAAGCAAACATTAAAAAATAATTAATATTGAAGATCATCAAGCCTACTCTGGCCCTTCTTTTTCCACTTCTTTCCTCTCTTCTGTATATTTAGCATCTAATTCTGGGTAGCACAGTATTGCCCCTTGGAGGTTCTTTCCTTATTGTCTAGGATGGGGAAATTGCAAAGGACTCCCTCAGTGGAAATCATGCATGAACTTAAGTAATACAGTGGATAATTCAGTGCACCAAAAATCGTGTCAGATTGTAAGGTACATTTCTTACCTTAACATTTTTATACTTCTGTATATATTTTCCCAGCTCCCAGAAGAGTATAAAAAATAGATTTAATGAATGTTAAGCATATCTCCTAGTTGTAGGTTTTAATCCAAGGGCTCTAGAATTTTGATGTCTCTTTTTACACAACAAGGCTTTGGATTAAAACCCAAGGTAACAACTCCAGAAATTGGTCTGAAGTTTTCTTTTTATTTCAAACTGAACTCATGTTACTCCTGTTGAAAATTGTACTGACAGGGCTATACGTATAATTTATGATATTTCCTATCAAGATGTTTAGCTGAATTAGAAACATTTGTGAACAAGTCCTTCTGTGGCTGGTTAAGAGGCAGTTTTCTGCTGGAGAAGGGAGCAGGCAACAGAGCACAGAGACATAAAGGAGAACTTGGAATACTTTTTATTTCCATGACTGTTGATCAAATAATTGACCGTAAACTGTTTACAACCATGACCCTTGTTGCAATCACAGGAGAAGTGTTTATGGATAGACATTAAGGTCTATCTTAAGTTGTTCACCAAGTGTGCTATTTATAGAGAAAAGTTCCTCAAACATCTTATTTTCCTCTGAAACATTACATAAAATAAGTAACAAGACTGGTCAGGCAGCTTTGGGAAAGGAATGAAGGTGAACAAGGGAAGCTTTGCTTATGTTGTTTGGACACTGTGAGTTTTTCAACAATAAAAAAGGAAATCTCTTCATAGGGTCCATTAAAAGCATTAAAAAATGAAAGCAAAACCCAGCATATGAGGAAGAAGCTATTGTATTGACTTGTTAAATTACTTAAAGAAAAAAGAGACATAGAAACAATGGGGCAATGAAAATAAAGACTAGGACTACATAAATAAAATATATTGGAAAATACATCTCTAGGGTGTGAAAATGAGACACCACTAGCTTCAATGAGATTTTGCCAAAGAAGATGTCAAGAGATATTTTCAAGTTTATGTAAATTGTCAAATTAAAAAAATGTTACACTTGTTCTTAAAAGAATACCTTTTTTTCCTCATTAAGTTTATTGGTACATTTTAGGTATACAATACAGTTACATTCATCATTGGGATCTCGTACCATTACATGAGTATCTTGGTTCTTATTTTTTCCCCCTTCCCCTGCCCTCCCTTC